>CM060109.1:6391154-6593654 GCA_030522415.1 Channallabes apus
AAGAAAGAAAAAAGAAAGATGGAAAGAAAGAAAGAAAAAAGAAAGAAAGAAAGAAGGAAAGAAGGAAAGAAAGAAAGAAATATTGAAGAAGTAATAAAAAAGGATGAAGAAAGAAAGAAAGAAAGAAAAAAGAAAGATGGAAAGAAAGAAAGATGAAGGAAGGAATGAAGAAAGGAAGAATGAAGAGAAGTAAGTGCAAGGGTAAGAAAAGGGGAAAAGTATGAAATAAATTAAGAAAGAAAGGACGAAAGTAAGAAAAAAATGATGGAAGAATTGATGTGTGGAAAGAAAGAAAGAACGAAAGAAGGAAAGAAAGAAAGAAGGAAATAAAGAAATATTGAAGAAGTAATAAAAAGGATGAAGAAAGAAAGAAAAAAGAAAGATGGAAAGAAAGAAAGAAAAAAGAAAGAAAGAAAGAAGGAAAGAAGGAAAGAAAGAAAGAAATATTGAAGAAGTAATAAAAAAGGATGAAGAAAGAAAGAAAGAAAGAAAGAAAAAAGAAAGATGGAAAGAAAGAAAGATGAAGGAAGGAATGAAGAAAGGAAGAATGAAGAGAAGTAAGTGCAAGGGTAAGAAAAGGGGAAAAGTATGAAATAAATGAAGAAAGAAAGGACGAAAGTAAGAAAAAAATGATGGAAGAATTGATGTGTGGAAAGAAAGAAAGAACGAAAGAAGGAACGAAAGAAGGAAAGAAAGAAAGAAAGAAATATTGAAGAAGTAATAAAAAAGGATGAAGAAAGAAAGAAAAAAGAAAGATGGAAAGAAAGAAAGAAAGAAAGAAAGAAAAAAGAAAGATGGAAAGAAAGAAAGAATGAAAGAAAGAAGGAAATAAAGAAATATTGAAGAAGTAATAAAAAGGATGAAGAAAGAAAGAAAAAAGAAAGATGGAAAGAAAGAAAGAAAAAAGAAAGAAAGAAAGAAGGAAAGAAGGAAAGAAAGAAAGAAATATTGAAGAAGTAATAAAAAAGGATGAAGAAAGAAAGAAAGAAAGAAAAAAGAAAGATGGAAAGAAAGAAAGATGAAGGAAGGAATGAAGAAAGGAAGAATGAAGAGAAGTAAGTGCAAGGGTAAGAAAAGGGGAAAAGTATGAAATAAATTAAGAAAGAAAGGACGAAAGTAAGAAAAAAATGATGGAAGAATTGATGTGTGGAAAGAAAGAAAGAACGAAAGAAGGAAAGAAAGAAAGAAAGAAATATTGAAGAAGTAATAAAAAAGGATGAAGAAAGAAAGAAAAAAGAAAGATGGAAAGAAAGAAAGAAAGAAAGAAAGAAAGAAAGAAAGAAAAAAGAAAGATGGAAAGAAAGAAAGAATGAAAGAAAGAAGGAAATAAAGAAATATTGAAGAAGTAATAAAAAAGGATGAAGAAAGAAAGAAAAAAGAAAGATGGAAAGAAAGAAAGAAAAAAGAAAGAAAGAAAGAAGGAAAGAAGGAAAGAAAGAAAGAAATATTGAAGAAGTAATAAAAAAGGATGAAGAAAGAAAGAAAGAAAGAAAAAAGAAAGATGGAAAGAAAGAAAGATGAAGGAAGGAATGAAGAAAGGAAGAATGAAGAGAAGTAAGTGCAAGGGTAAGAAAAGGGGAAAAGTATGAAATAAATTAAGAAAGAAAGAAAGAAACAAACAAACAAACAAACCAAAGGGACAATAAGGTTCGATAACCACAGACAGAGAGACTCCCCAGGTGATGGCAGGTGAGACAGCTGGGGTAAAAGAACAGGAAGTAATGCAGTAATGTAGCTTGACATCGAGACACTGTAGCATACAGTCAGATTCAGAACTATTGCCACCTTTCTAGAAAATCCAATAGTTTCATTAAGTGCTTTATACAGATCAAAGACTTGGAGACACTTTGAACAAAACGCCGGTCACTAGAGGCCACAGCCAGTCGATCTACCAGAAGAAAACAGCATAAACCTGCTCAGACTCAGGGGAACAACACATGGAACCTCAGACAGACAGTAACCTGAACTCAGGATTACAGCTCGGGTTCGGGCTCGAGGCAAAAATAACTGCATAGTTTAGCATGCAGACCCTAACAAACAAAACCTCTTCACAAACGTGCTTCAGTTTCAAGAAGCAGAAAAAGCCTAGAGCTGTTAATAAAGGTGTGGTGTGTGTGTGTGTGTGTGTGTGTGTGTGTGTGTGTGTGTGTGTGTGTGTGTGTGTGTGTGTGTGTGTGTGTGTGTAAGGAATGAACAGATTATATAGCTGACCCATAGTGCAGGTTGCAGGACTTCACACACATGCGCCCCCTGCTGAAGAAGCGGCAGGAGAGGCACTGATCCGGACCGGGACCCCAACACCCAGCGTCTGAGCACAACGGGTCACACACCATGCGATCCATAGCTGAAAAGAAATGCATGAGATATTCCCTGTTACACACAGAAACAATAAGAAGAGATGTTTTGTTTCATCAGTGTCATAGTTTTCCCCAGGTCTTAATGATGTCTTGGGCTGATTTGGTGGGCATTGGTCTAGGGTTCAGAAGGTTCCAGGTTCAAACACCAAACCCAAGAAGTGCCCACTGTTGGACCCTTGAACAACGCCCTTAACCGCTCAGATGAGTATAATGAGATGAAAATGTAAGCCGCTCTGGATAAGGGCGTCTTCCACATGCTGTAAAGGGGTCAGAAACAGCCTTTCTTTGTTTACAGGATCTTTACACATTCCGGCTTGGGGCCTGGAGTCAGAGAGCAGGGTCAGCCATGTTACAGCACTTTTGGAGCAGAGAGGGTTAAGGGTGGCGCTCAAGGACCCGACAGGTGACAGAAGCTTGGCAGAGCTGGGCTCAAACCCTAGACCTTCTAATCAGTAACCCCGAGCCTTCACCCACTGAGATGTCTTGGAGTAGTTTGGGTGACTTTTCAAGTGTGGCTGTGAGAAGCCTGGACTGGTACAGGGGTAGTTTTGGCAGACACTGAAGTGATTCTGAGGCTGTTATGGGGAGCCCAGGGTGGAGTTGTTGAGGTTGTTTAGGACATTCAATTCAATGTTATTTATATAGTGCTATTAACAATGGTCATCGTCTCAAAGCAGCTTCACAAAAATGAAAAGAAAATTTATGGAAGTGTGTATGGGTGAGAAAAATTTTCTAGATAATAATGAGATTGTCCCTGATGAGCAAGCCAAGGGTGACGGCGACACTGGCAAGGAAAAACTCCTGTTGGGTGCTGGTTTTTGGGCCAATAAGTAATATCTCTGTCTTATCTGAATTTAGTAAAAGAAAGTTACCGGTCATCCAATCTTTCATATCCTGGACACACTCAGTTAGCCTAGACATGCTTAGACAAAAAGTACAGTTTAAATAAATAACCAAAATAAAGAGAATTGTCAGTAGTTTACATCGCCCCTCTCCAATCCCTTTCTCCCTTACCCGCCCCACAAGCTTGAACCAGTACTCTAAAAGCATGCAGTCGGTGATTTTCAGCTTATAAAACATTCCTGATTAAATCCTGAAGCTTTCTGAGTCGTCCATGTTGATTTAAATGCTGAGAGAATTGACCGGTGAGAAACCATGTGGTTTTATATCAATATTTCCCCGTGACACACATAGCATGCTATCAACGTTATGTAGATACATAAATGTATTCAGTTTTGGAGATGGACATACAGTACATAAATCTATTTGCGTGCTGTGCTTGTGTAACGAGCGAGGAGGTCCAGCAGTCAGATGGAATGGCCTACAGTAGTTCAGCTATAACCATCACTCAACTTAACTATACACGTAAACGTACTAATTATCTTTAGCAGCTCTGTTTTGCTTTGAACTGGATCGTTAGCTGGTCATGTGACCTCCATCCCCCAATGTGATTGGCGTGTGATGTACTGTATTAGATTCCAAGACACAGATGTTCAGTTTTTAATATGGTGGACCAAGACTAATACAAATAAAATAACAATGAAGTGCATTTTGTTTGTTTTTCCAGTGTTTAATTCGCAGTATTAATATTTATGAAATGTTTGATTATATTGTGGAGCAGTATGAGCTCTAAAGTAGCAGTGCTTACTTTAATCTAACAGTCTTGGTCTTGGTTGCATCGATCATTGCTTAATCTGCTTGTTTTCTCACTTCCAGATGGCATTAAAGAGAAAACCTCCATGCACCGTAAGTCTAATCAGACTCAATTGCAGTGTTTTTCCTAGTGCAACTGATTTCCTTCATGGATGACTGACACACAAAAAAACAGCCCAGTCACGAAAAAAACAGCTAACAGGCTTTTTTTTTTCTTTTTTTGTTTTTTTCAGTTGACCGAATTTCTTTACTTTTTTTGAGGCTCATAATTTGGGTGAATTAGAGTCCAAACTGTACACATCACTCAGGCGGGAACAGTACTGTACGTGTACACACTCATAGTCTGTTGTACACACTCCGTATTGGAAGCACAATACACACATACTGTAAACACACGCTGATAAGACTCAAGATTAGTCTGGCCACATGATCTGGCACTAATAATTAACATATAGATAAATAAATAAATAAATCAATATTCCTAAAAGACCAAACGTATAATGTTTGTTATTATACTCTGTAATAATATACAGTATGAGTGAGAGGCAAAAGTGATCCGCACGCCGAGAAAAAGTTGACCATCAGCTGGAAAATTCATCAACGCTTACAGTATTCTATTATTCTTGGGGGCCAGAAGTATTGGAACACCGTCAGGACAGAGGCTCAACAATCGACAGTGTTCGTTACAGTGAGGCGCTTATTGAAGAGCTGAAGACTGAACTGAGGCCTGATATCCGCAGGTGTTGTGATCTGGCGTGACGATGCACGTCCGCAATTTTTCCGCTCACACTGTCGACACTCCGAGGTGTTAAAGCGTCCTCACTATAGTCCTGGTCTCGCTCCATCAGACTTTCACCTGTTTGGTCACCTGAACGCAGAGTGACGAGGATGAAGATTCACTTCTAATGAAGAAGTGAAGACAGCCATTCCATCGCAGGGCGCACAAACTTACACACACACAGTAGTTGTGAACGCCAGTTAGCCTAATCTGCATGTTTTTGGACTGTGGGAGGAAACCGGAGAACCTGGAGGAAACCACCAAGCACGAGGAGAACATGCAAACTCCAAGCACAGACCTGAGGCGAGAATCGAACCCTCCTGATTCAGGACTTGCACATCTGCTAATACAGAAAAGTGATTTCTGATTGCACCTTCAGGTGTCTGTAGGCGTTAGACAGGAACGTAAGATCTTTTGTCAGAAACTGACTGAGCTCACTGCACGCCATCTGGGTTCGCTAATCCTGCTGTAGTCATGCATATTTTACACTCGCCGAGAGTTTGCTGAATTTGGCCTGCTGTATTTCGGTTAGAAATGCTGACGTGTGTGTGTGTGTGTGTGTGTGTGTGTGTGTGTGTGTGTACGCGTAAGAGACAGAAAGGACAGACGGGTCCAGACAGAGGCCCCACTGTGGAACTGAACACAGCAGCTGCGTGAAAATCCTGCTGACGTTTTAGAGACAACACACACACACAAACACACATACAGTACACACACACATTATACCAAACATACACCTGCAATCCTCTCAAACCACAATGAACCACAGGAGGGGTGTTTTGAATTAGCAGACTTGGTAAATTGTACATCTTAAAGAAATTATTTTTTTCAAACATAAATGTAGATGGGGTACTGATCATTTATTTAGCCTGGTCTTAGACAGGTCCTAAAGGGGTCTAGGGTTAGTCTACTTCCAATTGTGCAGTTGTATTGCTTTTGGGTTGCTCTTGACGCGCTCTTTGGGTGGTTTTCATGTGATTTCGATGGGTCTTTAAGCAGCTTTAAGGGATCTTTGGTTGATTTTGGCATGGACTTTGGGGTGGTCTTAAAGTAAATTAAGAAAATTTTGTCTTGTAGAATTATCTATTATCAATCAGGGTGGTCATATGGGGTTTGGGTTGGTCTTGATAGTGGCTTCTGGATATTTCTGGTGACTCTGAAAGTCTTGGGATATTTTTGAAGTATTTTCAATTTTATTTGTATAGCGCTTTTAACAATTGTCATTGTCTCAAAACAGTTTTCCCTCAATCAAAAGAATTATTTAAGTTTGTATGGAATGTGAATGTGTATGAATCAGAATGGTCAGATAGTCACTGGTGAGCAAGCCCGAGGGCGACAGTGGCAAGGAAAAACTCCCTGAGATGGTAATAGGAAGAAACCTTGAGAGGAACCAGACTCAACAGGGAACCAGGTAGACTTGTAGAAAGTTCCAGTCCTGAACTATCAAATTGTCAAATCCTCAGAGAAACAGCTGCCAACACCAGTCGAGGCCAGAACCATCTTCTAAGTAGATAGAATCATCCCCAGACACCAGACGCATCCCAAAGAGACACACGGGGCATCCATGTGACAAGATCTCCAAACAGAAGCGGGGCACCAGGATGGATCAGACAGGTAAATTTTGATTGTGTAGTCAGTTGTGACAATTTTGATTGTGTAGTCAGGTAAATTGGGTTGGTTTGGGGGGCCTGGAATGGTCTTAAGGTGGATTAGGTGGGTATTCAGGGGATGGATACTGGGGTGGTTGTGAGGAACCTGGGATGGTCTAGGAGCTATCTGGCAGGTATTTGTGGGATTTTGGGGTGGTTTTACATATACTTTGGTAAAGTAGATTTATGACCATTGTTAAAAGTGCCACGGTATATAAATAAAAATTAATTGAAATGAATTGAATTGAATTGAATAGTTTAGGCCAAGTACTTGGGTGATTTTTATGATGGTTGGGAGGACCCTGTGATGGTCCTGTAGTGGTCTTTCATGAGGTAAATGGATGTTATTAAGAGGAATCCTGGGGTAGTTTCAGCAAGTACTCAGGTGATCTTGAGGTGATACAGTAGTAAGGAGCCTGGAATGGCCCCGGAGCAATTACATCACGTTTTTGGGGTATTTGGGGGTGGTTGTGAGGAGCTTGGAATGGTCTGGAAGCTGTTCTGGTAGGTATTCAGGTGATTCTAGGGTGATTATGGGAGGCCAAGGTATTCTTGGGGTGGTTTTGGACTAACCCTGAAGTGATTTTATATAAAAAATATATCGTACATAGTTTAATAAATAACAACAATGCAAGAGCATGAAATTTAAGACTAAATATTATAACTTTTGTCTTTCGTTTCTTCCAGATATTAAAAATAGCTTGGGGTACACCAATAATTCATCACATCATTCCCACAGGAAACAATCCCAGAATGACTTTTCATTATTTATGTTTGAGAAGAAAGATTTACAGAGGCCGTAATGATTCTTTTTAACCACTACAATAGCCTGTAAAAATAAAAAATGAGGAGAACAGAAAAGGTACTGAAGAATGACAGCCCATATCCCTCCCGCCATGTGTTTAGATATATAATCAGAAACATTTCTTTCAGTCTTCTATCAATAGCTCAGAGCTACAGTAATTGACCATCAGCTTTGGGTCTGACATCGCCCCCTGGTAGGAACCCTGTGAGTTCCAATATAATTTGAGCACTGACTCAGAATGACAGCCATTTTTCAAGGCTAAGTGACATTTTACTGAATGACATTTTCCTCTGAAGCCTGCCACCACTCTTCTGAAACATTAATAATCAGGGCAAAAGGATTTCTTGTCAACATGGAAATGATTAACCTCAAAAGGCAATTGTCTACAAGAAATAAAAAATGCTGGGGCAAGAAAACGCTCAGAGACTTTTAAGCGCTGGCTTTGGGTTCAGAGTCTCAGTGCACTTTAACACCCGTTTGTTGTCACAAATATCCTCTTGGGTTGGACGGCACCGCTTAAGTGTGCCGAGTTCGGTGGGTTTTCTCCGCGTCCTCCGGTTTCCTCCTACAGTCATGCAAGCACAAGATCATGACCAAGGCTGAGTGCCAATTTCAAATTCCCCAAAGTGTATTATTGTGTTCGTGTGTTTGTGTCCCAGGATGGGTTAGCACCCCATCTAGAGTGTCTTGTGCCCTAAGTTCCCGGGACTGGTTACAGATAATAGATGGATGGATAAATGGATAAACAAAGAAATAAATAAATAATGGCATGTTAGGCTAAATGCATACTTGTAAGTCTTTCTTTTGTTGGCCAAAATAAGGTCAACTCTTTGGTAAAGAACTGTGAAGAAACCAGAGCTGGAGGAAAAAGAAAAAAAAATTGTAAAAAAATGTAAATGTAAAAACTCGGTTAAAAGAGTCTGTATATTCAAATCAAGGGATTATTCTCCTTTGTCAGTCCAAATCCCCCGAACATACGGCATTTCTACCACACCACAGTTCTCTCCTTTGGGTCAGCTTAGCAGCACGGTTCTCCTGAAACCCCAGTTCGTCTCATTCTAGCTGTTTTGTTCAACACCCAAGTGTGATTCCTGTGTCCTCGCCTCCCCAAGGAACCGCAGAACAACCCGAACTGGATACCGACTAAACACGGGATATTTGAAACAAGCGAACCTTACAGCTGAAAAGTATTGAGAAACTGTCTTAGCAAACATCAACAAGTTTGGAACTGCGATTCAGCCTCAAATAATGACTTATGTTGCGTCATGACATCCAGCTTGATGAAAAGAGGAAAAATAGCAGCGGCAAAACCTTTCAGCCTTTGCAAAGAGTCATAAACATCACTCTGTGCTGGAAAAAAAGGACAAAGATGTGCAGAAGGGAGTGCAATTCTCTTTGGCGATTACAGGCTCCACTGGAGGACATGGAACTCTGAAATGTCAAAAAAAAAAAAAAAAAAAACTTTTGCGGCTGTTCCCTGCAATTAATTTCGTTCGATAGTTCACAGGATGACTCGACATTTGCAGAGAATGGGTAATTGCATTGTTGCTGACAGCGTAAGCAAAGTGGGCTCCATGTGCACTTCCACAGTGGTCTTCTTTTACCTTACAGTTTGTTTTGGGGGGGGGATTGGGTGGGGGGGGGGGTTCACAACCTTCACCACAAAAGTCTGAGCATGCAGCAAAACGCGCTGGCATTTTTCAAGGGTAGACACACCACAGCAGAGGAGGAAGGATGACTCTGCATGACTCTTCATAGTCCTTTGGTCCTCTTGGCCTCTGATCACCTACAGCTGGGGAAGGAACTAGGGCTCTTTAATCCCCTGCTAGGCATGTTGAAGTGCCCTCATCCACATCCACACAGAGAGAGAGAGAGAGAGAGAGTATCCAGTCAAGGAGAGTCTTCCTACTGAGTCACACTTATTTGGTCCAAAAGGAAACCAGAGTATAGCAGGAGGAGTCCGCAGCAGGGGGTAATGGCATAGTGTGTGTCCTGGGGTAACAAAGCTTCAAACACAAAGCTGCTGACCAAAGTGCTGTATTTGAAAAGCAGAGGTTGACACATGCTTGGGGTGGTGTAGTGGGGACTGGATAGGAGGCAAGACCCTTAGACACACCTATGGACTTAATCCTCATTTAGAAACTGCGAATGGGCGGGAGGTTATTTTGTCTAAAGCAGAGGTAACGTATGATTTTGACCTTGAATTTGCAACCCAGATGTGAGTGAGAAGCCTAGTGCTAATGCCTGGCAGTTTGATGTAACCAAAATACCCCCACTAGCCACTTGAGAAGAGAATTTGAGGGCAACTCTAAATGAAGGTATACAGTACATAGATGACCTGAGAGCTTGTCAGCTTTGCACATCTGGTTTATCTTTATTTACTTATTTTTCCTTCTTTATTTCTTTTTGCCCATTCTTCTTGGTAAAACACGCGACCTTCCTCCTTTTCTTCCCCCTACCCTCTACGCCCACTCACTTCCTGTTCACTTTCTTGTCCCTTCTCTTGCTTTGCTAATGAATGTTTTTGAATGAATTTCCTTCGGGATCAATAAAGTACCCACTGTATCTTTATTTCATTTCTCTACTCTCCAGATTTTATCCTTTTGATACCTTTCCTTCCTTTCTTCCTCCCTTGCTTACCACCATTGTTCTCTAGTTTCTGCCCTCCTCACCTGCTTTTCCTTATTGTTTTTCTTCCTTCCTTACTCGCCATTTTTCCTTTCTTTCAATCTTTCTTAGCTTGTCTTGTTTCTGTCTCTGTCCATCCTCCATTTCTGCTTTCCTTCCAACTACTTTCCCCTTCCTTCCTTCCTTCTGTTTTTCTTTCTTTCCTACCTCCCTTCCTTCCTTCTTTCTTCTTACAGTACCTCTCTTCACTTCTTCCTGCTTACCACTCTTGTTGCGTTCCCTGGATTTTCTTCCCTTCCTTTTCATGCTTCCCGCCTTTTTTTCGACTTTATCTTTTCCTACCTACTTCCTTCTTTCATTCCTTCCTAGCTTGTCTTATTTCCATTTTACTCGTCTTTACCACCGGTCTTCTTTTTCTCCTCTTCCTTCTCTTCTATTCATTTTCACATTTTCTTGCTGCCTACTCTTCTTTTAGCGTCCCCTTTCCTTTCTTTTCCACAGCACTTCATCAGTCTTGAGGACTGAATATAATTTTTTTTAAGCTACAGTAAAACTACAGTACAAAGAACCCTCAAAGTGATGGTTAAGTGTGGGAGATGACTGCTACAGTAGTTCAGCTTATCGCATAAAACCAGCAGGAGACTGTCCTTACAGAACCATCCTTGCATTGAGAAATCGTAGCATCAATTTGGATCTGTGACACATTGTGGTGCGACAATCTCCTCCGGAGTATTTGAGGATAGCACCAGCATCATTTGCAGTATCGGAGCGTTCGAATGCACAGCTGGATCCTAATTAATTTATTTATTTATTTCTGCCCGATCTTCCTGGTAAGACACCTTGAACACACCATGTGAAAAGCTTAGGGGGTAAATACTTATTCAAGGCTCTGTAGAACGCTGTCGCTGATGTGAATACGTGATCGAGCTTGTGCGTAAGCCCTGCGGCCGGACGCAACACCGGCACTTACTGCACTCTTTCGGGTCCCGGTTGTTGCGGATCAGGGCTTTCTGCGCGGGGATGCGGAACAGGCTGGTCCAGTTGATGGTGTTGTAGTAGCACAGCTGGCTGTTGTTGGTGACGTAGACGTTGCCGGCGCTGATCTCACGCAGGGACTGCAGCTGCAGCGACGAGATCCACCGCTGCTTAAGCACCAACAGAGAGATTCCACTGAGGGAGGAAAGACGAGAAACGACAAGAGGGACAAATTAATCCATGAATATTTCACAGGAATCAACACCTGTTGCCGTAGCGATGGTGATTTGATTCACGTCCGGATGAGCAAAGCGGATTTGAAACAGACCAGAGCAGAATAACAATCAGTAACCCTCCTCCTCCTCCCTCCGTGTTCTTCCTTCATTATTCCTTTCCTTCATTACAAAATTCCCTTTCTTCCCTATTAACTTTCCAATTTCCTCTCATATCTTTGCTTTCCTACTTTCCATCCTTCTTTTCTCTCTCCATTTCCCTCTTTCATTCTTCCTTCCTTATTTTTTCCCCCCAAAATTTTATTCTTCCTTCCTTGTATTTCACAATGCACAATCGTTCCCTCCTTTCTTCCATTTCTGTCCACCTGTCCCCAATATGATTTCTTCCATTCTTTATTTCTTTGTCCTTTCCTCTCTTTCATACATCCTTCTTCCATATTTCCTTTTCCTTCTTACTTCCTTACTTGTTCCTTCTTCCCCAAATTGCATTCTTCCTTTCTTCTTTGTTCCACTTTTTACCTTCCTTCCATCTTGTCCCCACTTTCCTTTTTTCCTATTCATTCATCCTTTCTTCCATAATCTCCTTTCTTCTTTCCTTCCTTACTGCCTACTCGTTGTTTTACTTTGCCTTCCTTTCTTTTTATGGGTCCTTCATTTGCTCCACTTCTTCACTGTTCCTTCCTTCCTTCCTTCCTTCCTTGCCCATCTCTGTCTTATTACTGTACTTTCATTCTCTCTCTTTACAGTTTTTCTCCTTTCTTCCCTCCTTTCCTTCCTACCTGTCTTCCTTCAACGGTTTCTCTATTTATTTTCTCAAACAGTCTCGTTCCAAAACTCTTCTTCTTCTCATTTTTATTCTCACTTAGTTTTTTTCTTCCTCTTTAGCATCTATGTTTTATTTAAATGTATTCCTGAAGACGACCTGCACCATTTTTTTCCATCGCTTGTTTCCTTTTTAAACTATGTCTCTCCCCAGGCTGCATCTTTACTTATTTTCATTGTGAGCTCACTTTTATTCCCTCCCATAGTCTCTCTCTCTCTCTCTCTCTCTCTTTACTCTGGCAGACCCGGTGTGTTTCAGTGCTGTATTGTGTGACAGGCAGTAATTGGTACAATCGTAGGGCACTAAGGGAATGACCCCAAGACCCTTTAAACAAGTTGGCAGATACATTGATCTACTCTCTCTCTCTCTCTCTCTCTCTCTCTCTCTCATTTAGTGATACAGTCTGGCTGATTTCAGACTTGTCTTACCGCTTCCAGACAGCACACTATAGGGTGAAATTTTCCTGACATTCTGACAACAGCGTCAAACTATCCTTGTCATTTTATCTATAAGACTTATTACAGAAATAATTATTTCATGGACTGTTAGCCACGGATTAATGAACGCCACTCGGATAAACAAGCCGCGTCTATTAATGTCACATGACCAAAGCAACAGAGCTCCCATTAACATGCTGCTTTAAACAGAGTAGGATTTCACCTGTAGAGCGATCGGCCTCCGATAGTCGCCAGATTAGAGAAGACACTCAGATCGGTCATGTTTTCCGGCCACGACTGAATGTTCAGGAAACCTGGAGAGGACAGAGGCGAACAACACACACAAACACACACACACACACAGAGACAAAAACACAAGCACATCAGTCTGAGAAGTGACTAATACCATGCACACACACACACACACACACACACACACACACTCATATTCTAAATCAGGTCTGAGTCAGTTCACCCTAACATTTACGTCATGCCTACATGAGCAGACTCTCGGTCGAGTGCTGAATGGGATATGAGGAAGTCATGCCGCATGTTTCCCTAATAATCTGCAGTAGGTTCCAGAAGCACAGGCTGTTTTTTATGTTTCAAGAACTACTACTTGCATACAGTATCAAGTCTGAGTCTAGACGTCCAAGGACATGTCAAAACACTGAGACATCAAATATTCATATTTTTTCCGCGTTGTTCCTCCTTCATACTTACTTTCTTCCTTCATTTCTCCATTTCTGTTATTTGTATTTGCTTGTCTCATTTTTCATATTCTTCTTTCCCTTGACCTTCCTCCTTCCGCCTTGTATTTCCTCCTGGCCTTTCTTTCTTCCTTCCTTCTCATTTCCACCCATTCCATAGCCTTTCTTCTTTCCTTCCTACCCTGAATTTCTCTCATGATTTATTCTTTTTTTTTTTTTTACTTTTTTCTTCTCTAAGCTTTCATTTCCCCTTGACCTTTATTCCTCTTGGAACCTCCTTCCTGCTTTCCCTTAGTCTTCCCTACTTCCTTCCTGCTTCCCCTCCTTCCTTCCTTCTTTCCTGCTTTCCCTACTTCCTTCCATCCTGCTTCCCCTCCTTCCTTCCTTCCTGCTTTCCCTCCTTCCTTCCTTCCTGCTTTCCCTCCTTCCTTCCTGCTTTCCCTCCTTCCTTTCTGCTTTCCCTCCTTCCTTCCTTCCTTCCTTCCTGGCTTTCCCTCCTTCCTTCCTTCCTTCCTTCCTGCTTTCCCTCCTTCCTTCCTTCCTGGCTTTCCCTCCTTCCTTCCTTCCTTCCTTCCTTCCTGCTTTCCCTCCTTCTTCCCTCCTTCCTTCCTGCTTCCCCTCCTTCCTTCCTTCCTGCTTTCCCTCCTTCTTCCCTCCTTCCTTCCTGCTTCCCCTCCTTCCTTCCTTCCTTCCTTCCTTCCTGCTTTCCCTCCTTCCTTCCTTCCTGCTTTCCCTCCTTCCTTCCTTCCTGCTTCCCCTCCTTCCTTCCTTCCTGCTTCCCCTCCTTCCTTCCTTCCTTCCTGCTTCCCCTCCTTCCTTCCTTCCTTCCTTCCTGCTTCCCCTCCTTCCTTCCTTCCTTCCTGCTTCCCCTCCTTCCTTCCTTCCTTCCTTCCTGCTTCCCCTCCTTCCTTCCTTCCTTCCTGCTTCCCCTCCTTCCTTCCTTCCTTCCTTCCTTCCTGCTTCCCCTCCTTCCTTCCTTCCTGCTTTCCCTCCTTCCTTCCTTCCTGCTTTCCCTCCATCTTCCCTCCTTCCTTCCTGCTTTCCCTCCTTCCATCCTTCCTTCCATCCTTCCTTCCTTCCTTCCTTCCTGATTTCCTTCCTTCCTTTCTTTGTCCTTATCTTTCTACATCAACCAAATCTTCTTCCTTGTTTTGGTGCTTTCTTATTTCCTTTTTTCATAATTCCTCCATACATCCTTTCCTGCGTCCTTCCCTCCACTTCTTCTTCGATCTTTCTCACTTCCGCTTCTTTTATCACATTTCCTTTTCATCTTTATTTCCTGTTTCTTTCCTCCCTGCCTTCCTTTTCCTTCCTCACTTCCTTCTCCATTCTTTCTTTCCTTTTACCGCTACCTTTATTTCTCCCCTTTAACCGTCTCACCCAGGCTTTTTTGTTTCTTTCATCCTTCGAGTTGTTTTCCTCCACCCTCTTCTTTCCTCTCTCCCCATCTACACCCTTTCTTTCAATTTCTGCGCAACTTGAAAGCGAGCCAAACCCAGGATTTACTACAGCGCTGGTGAAGCATCAAGAAAGGCAATTATGTTTACAGAAATTAAATTAAAAATCCAAATTAGAAAGTGGAAGATTACACCGCGTGCCGAAAACCTAACATACAGCCCGGGTGTACAGGAAGTTCTTAATGAAACAGCAACAATAAGCTCTACCCAAACTCTGTAATGTCCAAACAATATCTCACTGAAGATGCAATTAACACGAACAATCATAAGCAATAAATATTAACGAGCATAAACACAGATTAAACAGACTGAGGCTGGTGTGTTAAGCTGTCTGCCCGAACTCCTCTTAATATACAGGACCTTTTCTTGATTTTTTTTAAGTGGGATAGTTGAAAGACAGGCTAATGGCATGGATATTCGATTATTTAGAAATTTAAATAATGTATTGAAATGTTGAATATTTCATGAGAGGGAATTGCACTGAGGATATGAGTGAAGAGAGGACAAACAGGATAGAGATGCGGAGATGAAAAAGGAGATGAGGTAGAGCGCAAGAGAGAGAGATGGAGATTAAAATAGAGATCTGTTGTGCATATGGAGCAAAGCAGAGGTCTGTAAGGACAAGCTGGACATAAATTACCCAAATTACATTAAAATGAAAAAAAAAAAAAAAATGGCATGTTGTCAAAGAAAAAGCAGCAGTTGCATCGCTGATGAATTCACACGGAGCTCAAATTAACCACAGCTTGAGCTTAGTTCTGTGTCCTGACACCTAATATAAACTTTGACCCCCTAAAGCATCCCTTAAGGGAATCGTGTTGAGCAGTGAAAATTCCCAACAGGTTTTTATTTTGTAGCTTGAATGCATTCAGAAAGAAAATAACAACAACAACAATAATAATAAATTTCGGAGACACGGGTTTTCCATAAATGCAAAACACCAGCACAATCTTCCTTAGCCAATGAATATTAGGCTTACCAGCCCCTGTGATTGTGCTGTTACTATATATATTATATATAAAATCAGCAGTAGAAATCCAGAGCATTTTCATACACACACACACACACGCGCACACACACACTTACAGTACAATGTGGTAAGAATTCACAGGATTAAGACAAAACAGCTGTCTGGCAATAATAAAACCACTTGTTACAATTACAGCATTTAGCAAATGACCTCATCCAAAAGCAATTTATGTTTTATCTCCTCATCACATCTCAGTAGTTGAGAGTTAAGGGCCTTACTCAAGGGTCCAACAATGGCAACCTGGTGCGGCTGGGGTTTAAACCTGGGACGTTCCGAGCAGTAGTCCACCGCCTTATCCACAGAGTTACCCCAGACCCTGACTTGTTGAAGAGGCTCAACAGAAAAAGGAAGGTTCCAGTTTGCTAAGGCGCATAATGATTAGACTTTGGAGCGATGGAAAAGAAGTCATGTGACCTCATGTCCAGACTGACCTTATTCCAGAGTGATGGGCGTGTCAGGGTAAGAAGGGAAGTGCATGAAGCGATGCACCATCATGCATAGTGTCCACTGTACAAGTCCTCTGGAGACAGTGTTATGATCTGGGGTTGATCAGTTACTCAGGTCGAGACTCAGCAACGTTATGGGGCAATAAAATGAAGTCAGCTGACGACCTGAATGTACTGATTGATCAGGTTATCACCATCATCTGATGGCACGTCCATAATCCAGGATTGGAAAAGAGAGGTTCTTTGGGAATGACTTGGCCATCATATTGGGTGCCGAGATCAAAGCTCTGTCAGGAATAAGTGATGTTATAGCTACTGTACCTACACATTTTATCCACAATCCCTGTCTCTGACTTTCCTCATCTACTATTTTAAGATTTAGTTCCTGCCGCTGTCACCATTGCCTCGATTATTGGGTGAATAAACGCAGATTTCAAAGGAAAGACGCTTTGTGATAATGTTGTTAAAAGCTCCGTAGAAGCAGAATCGGATTAAAAGGAACTGACGAGTATTAATAAAATATCACACACACACACACACACACACAAAAGCATAATGATTAGTTTTCCCCTACTCTCTAACATGTGGTGACAGTACAAGTGGAGAAAACGTGAACACCGATCCAGGAGCGTCCCCGATTCCACTCCGGTGCTTGGTAAATGTGACTCCGTATCTTTAAATGAGTCCTCTAACTGTTATTAGTGCGCTCGCGAGCCCCTTGTGGGTTGTGAAGGCAGATTACGGCCCTGTCTACCATGGTGATGTGTTGCTAGTGTGCCGTCTGTTGACACTAATTGCCTTAATGACAAAATTGCAGCAATGGGAAGTCACACAAAAGTGTGTGTGTGTGTGTGTGTGTGTGTGTGTGTGTGTGTGTGTGTGTGTGTGTGTGTGTGTGTAGGTGTGTGTGTGTGTGTGTGTGAGATTGCAGACCATGCACGAGCGTGTGTCAGTGTGTGTGTGTGTGAGTGTGTGCGCGTGTATGTGTTTGTGTGTGTAGCATTTCCCAAGAGTAAGCAAGTCGCTTGCCTTCCTGGTGTTTGTATCTGTTTATTTTATGTGCGCAGCCAAGCCTCCATCATCCTAATGGCGCTAACGAGATCCCGCTGAGCACCTGTCTGCGTTAGGCTAACGGCAGCATGCTAACAAAACCTTGCTAATAAATTACACACACACACACACACGGGCTAGGCTAACAGTAGTATGCTAATAGGATCTGCACTGATGAATGATGCACAGGTCAGGGTTGTCAGTGTTACGCTAATAGCAGCAGGGCAACTGACTATTGCTAATAAATCACACACGCTAGGTTTAAAAGAGCATGCTAATAGAACTGTAGCAGATATAGCATGTTTGTGGGAATTCACTCATTTCAGTTAGGAAGTAATCGCTCGTTCACAAAGACTTGTGCGGTGGATGTTCAATATAATCACTGATTTTGTAAAGGAGACATTCATTCATCTTCTATACCGCTTAATCCTGTGTTCAGGGTCGCGGGGGACCTGGAGCCTATCCCAGGAGACTTCGGGCACTAGGCGGGGTACACCCTGGACAGGGTGCCAATCCATCGCAGGGCACACACACATACACACACTCACACACCCAATCACACACTACGGGCAATTTAGGAACGCCAATTAGCCTAACCTGCATATCTTTGGACTGTGGGAGGAAACCGGAGAACCCGGAGGAAACCCACCAAGCACGGGGAGAACATGCAAACTCCATGCACACAGAGACGGGAATCGAGCCTGGCCGGGGAATCGAACCCAGACCCTGGAGGTGCAAGGCGACAGTGCTAACCACAACACCACCGCGCCGCCGTAAAGGAGACATTTACTTAAAAATTATGGAAGGAGTCTCCACTTTCAGCACTTTGTAGCAATTAGAGGTAAAGACTTATGTTTAGGACACAAGTTTAAACGTTGCACAACACATACTGTAGCAGCACGGGTCCCAAGAATATTAGCAAGGACGTAGCAGGAAGAAAAGGGAGCTACTTTCAGTTTGGTTATTAAAAGCAAAGGCAGAAAAAGAAAAGGCAGTTTGTTTTTTGCAAAGTGTAAACTTGTTTCCTGTAGATAAGTCTTTACCTCTAATTGCTACAAAGTGCTGAAGCTGGAAACTCCTTCCATATCTACTTTACCATATCAGTGATTATGCTGAGCATCCACCGCACAAGTCTTTGCCAAAAACCGATAAAACAGCCGGTGCCGAGAGGAATCATAAATTAACGTTAAGTGAAATTTAATGTCTATTTATTATATATTTAACATGTTTTTTTTTCTAAATGTTTTTATTGCATATGATTTTTTATATGCAAAAATATGATTATAGTGTTGGAAATGGGAAATATTTTCAGCTGGCTGAAATGGATTATCTGCATGAACATTATGTCCGATGGGAAAATGCATTTCGCAGATTTCGCCTTAAGAACTCGCGGGTTGAATTCATATGCCGAGGTTCCGCTGTTTGTCTAGTCAAGAAATTTAAAAGGGCTCTTAGCTGGCAGCATGATCCAGCATGATGAACTCAGTGAGTCCACATGGTGAGGCGGGTACGCCGGTGGCCGGCATGGCAGAGTGCGGATCTGGATCTGAAGTTCTCGATCTCTCTGCGCAGCTCCATAGTTGGGCCCTCTGGCTCTGGATCACACTTCAATCTCAACCACATTAATCATACATACAGAGCGCAGTAGCATCTCTCAAGTTGTTTCAAAACCAAAGCCAAACCCTACTGGGGTACAGGGACTGAAAATAACGAGGGACAAAAATCTCTTCATGAAGCCTGGAGAACTGTTCCTCAAGACTACATTAAAAATACAACGTCTGTCTCTTTGGAAGCAAAATCTGTAGAAATTATTAATAATTATCAGACTTTTGCATAGTGGTATAAATGATTATATATATATATATATATATATATATATATATATATATACACTTCTAATAAAATAATTAAGGGCCTAAATAGTCCCAGTTTGACTTGAACATCCCTTGTTTTTGTGTGAATATATGACATATATATCTGTCCATCTGGTGTTTTTTGAACTGCCATTTTTAAACACCCTGAGCCCCGAGCCGAGGTCACAGAGCAAAAATGACACATTGGCAGAGAGGACATTGTTCTGTCAAGCTTTGTGTTTCAGGAGGTGAGACAGGGGGACACGGATGCCTGCCTGCCTGCTCGCATACGATCCGTCCCCTGCTGTCGTCACAGGACAGAGAGAGAGAGAGAGAGAGTAGGAGTATTTTTTCAGATGCTTTGATGCTTCATGCAGCACAAAAACAGAGTCTACACTTCCTCTGGATGGAAGGGGGACGAAGTGAGAGTAAGAGAAGGAGAAGAAAGACATCCCTCACTCTTCACCTTCTGTTTTAATCTTTTTTTCCCCCCTCTGGAGCTGCAGTCTTCCAGCAGAATGGCAACTGATGATGGAAATGTGTTTCCTTGAATATTTGTCTCTCTCTCACTTTGTCTCAGCCAGGCAGAGGCCATGTGACACCCGACCGCAGAGAGTCTCAGTACAGACTGTGTAGCTTCCCTTCCCGTAACACCAACCAGGACAGAGGATCTCTAAGTACTTCTCAAAGTAGTCCCCAAGTATACGGAGACGTTTATTGAGCCGTTTTGGCTGATTTGGGAGAGTCACAGATAAAGGTTTAAGTTTTCTGAAAGAAGGAGAGTCTTCACGACCTTGACGAAGACTTCAGGTTTGTGCTTTCTCTGCAACATGACAAGGAGGACAAGCATTTACACTTTCATCGTTAGATCAGGGGTGTGAATCCCAAAAGTGGTACAGATATCTGTAGCAAGGAGCCTTGGGAACAAAAACTGAACATGTCCTCAGTGTGGGAGGGACATACTCTCTTCTCCCATCAATCACGAAAGCCCTAGTTAATCCATGGTGCCTGTGAGCTCATGTATGCAGAAGAGGGTAGATAGCGCTGACTTTACATGTCTCGGTTAAAGCATGTGTTAGCCTTCCTCTCAGGTTGGTGTTAGATGGATGACAGATTAGAGCCAGAATGGTGGGTGGGAATTGGTAGTTAACCAAATTCATACACTCACTCACTGTCATTATCCTGTAGACAGTGCTGCGGGGGGCCTGGAGCCTATCCCAGGAGACTTGGAGCATGAGCAGGGTAAACATACATTACGGAAAATTTGGGAACACCAACTAGCCTAAACTGCATGTTTTTGGACTGTGAGAGGAAACCGGAGGACCTGGAGGAAACCCACCAAACTCCACGCAGGCCTACCCCAAGGAAGGAATCGAACCCGGACCCTGGAGGTGTAAGGCCACTTATCTACCATAACATTTATACCATAACATTTATACAGTACCAGCATAATCTTTTCTACGCTTGGCAGGTTTTCTTGAATTGTACTTTTTTCGTATCACAGCATCCCAAATGAACTTTAACACAGCATGTTTTTTTTTTTTTCATAGCTTTTTTAGGTTCATTAAATTCCTATTCAAATTCAGAGTTCAGATGCTAATCCAGGGAAGAAAGATCAAACCAAGATCAGAGATGATGAACAGGCATGATATCAACTGATTTAACCAAACAGATCCAACAAAGCAGATGGTCAGCATCGTACAAGCATTTACACAACCAAATAGCTCAGTGTGACTCTACGCTCGTCGTGAGAACAGATGGTTCTGCTGAACGCGAGCGAGGTAGAACAGGTCATTCGGGTCATGTGATTCATTATTCCATTGATGAAATGAGGGTTTGTTTTGTTCGTGGAAAAGTTGTGACGAAGCTAACAGGTTAAAAAAAACGTAGTCTCTGATGCATTACAAAAAATCGCAGCATCTCACCAGTGATCTCTCGGACTGTGCGGAACACGTTGAGTTTCTCTGGGTCCAAAGCTTCAATGTTGTGGTAGACATCCCTGCAAAAAAGATTTTAAAAAATTATATATATATATATATTATAGCAGAGAAAGTGTAAATTATTCAACAAATGTCTCGTACGTATTTATGGAACAATGGAAATGCAATCTCAAAGCCTGGTTAAGCGGAGTTCAACTTTTAATAAGCATACAGAAAAAAAATTAAAAAAGCATGTGAAGAGGGCACACATGTGGACTAGATTTACTTGCTATCCAAAATTTATTATGTTTTTATTTGTCACAGAACATCAACATCAGCAATAAAAAACAAACAGACAAAATATGAAAATATTCATATATTTTGTTTTACAGAAACCTATTGAAAATAAAATCTAATATATTTTCACCAACACGGGTAAAGTGCTTCTTTTATCAAATATATTGCAAATATTAGGTTTATTGCTATTATGTGGATGTCTGTATTTCAGAATTGCGTGCACACGGTGACTGTTCCCAATACAAAAGGCTGAGGTAAAAGGAGCGAGAGAGAAGGAAGAAAACCTTGCTCTTGATTTATTGCTGATTTTGAGGCTAGTTTTAGTGATTCTTTGTGGCTTTGCGATTCAATAAATCTTAGGACTATAGAATAAGTTAAGCAAGATAGCATAAGTCAAGGGGTTATGCTGTTATTTAATGGATGGATGGATGGATGGAGATATGTAGGTAGGTACAGTATATGGTTAGGTACTTCATTGATCCTGAAGGTAATTTCCAAGAAATATCTTCCAGCCCTACCAAAACCTATGTGTGTCTGAGCAACTGCCCCTTGAGAATTTGCAGCAGTATATAATCTTTATGTATTTTAAGCTTGCTGAATTACATTTAGGAACCAAACACTTCCATTTACACTACAAGCAATTTAAAAATGAGAAATCAGCCTCCTGTGCCAGTCTTTGGACTGTGGGAGGAAACTAGAGTACCCCAAAAAAAACCTACCCAGGCACACAGACCAAAGTGAGATCTGAACTCCAAATCCTGGAGACTTAATTGCCAACAGTGCTAGACACTAAGCCATTCTTCCTGAATACTAACATATATAGGTAAAATCACTAGATTTATACACAGATCAACTATAACTTTAAAACCTTTAACATTAGGACAAGTTGGGTCAGGGGTAGAGTAGTGGTTAAGCCATTGGACTACGGTTTGGAAGGTCCCAGGTTTAAACCCCATCACCACCAAGTTGCCACTGTTGGGTCCTTAACCCTCTCAGATATAAAATATAGGGAGATGAAAATATAAGTCATTATGGATAAGGGCGTCTGCCAAATGATTAAATGTAAACTTACCCTTGTGCCACCGGGACCATTTTGGCTTGTCTGGGGTATGATGGTGTCTGGTACATGGACAGTAGTACCAAATCAACAGAGGAGCCCCAGTGGCACCAAACCAAAATCTAGTTAAGTTAAGTAGTTAGCGTTATAAAGGCCAGATCAACAACCTTGAACTTATGGTTGCTAAGCCACACTGACAGCAGGCTATAATCCTCAGGGTCTTCTAAACTTTCTATTATGGCCAGCATTGACTTTTTATTCAGCAGTTTGTGGTGCATTGACTTTTCTGTGCGATCAGACAAGACAGGCTGGCCTTTGGTCCTCGCAGGCATGGATGAGTCTTGGGGGCTCATGAACATCTCCAGTTTATTTACTGGTATATTATTGATAATCATTGTTATTCAATTCACCTGGTGGTGATGTTAATGTTATGGCTGACCCATGTATCCAAGTATATCTTAAAGATCAAAACAAGCCAGTGGGTATGATGTCTAGACCTCATTTAATCTGTAGAAGGTCAAGAACCCTTAACAGGTATTGAGGATATCTAGGGTGTTAACATTTTCTGGATCCTGGGGACATCTGCAATAGGTCTCTAGCCTCGTATTAACCTGTAGACTTGGTGCAGTCGTGTCTGTTACCTTTGTCTAAGCGAGTGATTATTCTCATCCTGGTGTTCTCTTTATCAGGTATTAGTCTTTAAAATACCGTACATGTGTTTTAACTTAAACCTCAATTCAAATAACATCTATCCATTAACAGATTGATTGAATAAGGGCCAGGACATCATGCATGAATAAAATGCATGGACTTTATAGATATAACTAGATCTAACTAATAAACAGACAGCTCAGTGTTTTACGCAATTTAATAAATACATTATGTCAATTTTATTGTAGGTCTTGTACAGTAAAATCAGCAACTGACAACTCAAATTCCTTGTAAATCTGGCCAATCAAACAGATCATACTGACAGAAGGGCACAGGGAGGTGAAACGCTGGAGAGGGAGAGAGAGATGAAAAGTAAAGTGTATCTGAGAGACTGAGATTGTCCTGATAGACTACATAAACTGCAGCTGGTTTTAAGCCTTGGTGTTAAAAGCAGCTCCCACATCCCGGGGTCAGACGCAGCCGGTAACGTGTCAACACAGCCCTTTTTTCCTCTTCGATGTGTACATCACTGTGCTTTTCACACTCCCTTGAGATGACAGCTTCGCATTCTAGACAAGCTAGCCTACATCTTACATGATTTACATCAAAACCCATTAATTTTCTTTTTAAAGTCCAGCATTTCTAAGTTTTAATATCATTTTATCCTTTATCCTCAAAAAATATTTACCTATGCATGGTTTGAATCAAACCTTGCTGTGTTCTTATTGCTGGTGTTGTACTTTTGGCAGGTAGGCACATTTATACATGCCTTTAACCCTTAGACCCACAGTAAAAAGTACAGAATCCTGGCACTGGCTTCACTTTTGATTCTTCTGCTGCGACTGCTGTTCTCGCCAGATTCTGAATCACTGTGACTGGGTTCCAAAGCATAATCTGAGTCAGAATCGCCTACTTTTTCACCTAATATTTCAGTTGCAGTGAATCATTTACTTCTATGTGGCATTTGACACTAGACAGAAACCTACTGTATAATGCCATTTATCTGCTAATGATTTCCTGTAAAAAAAAAAAAAAAAAGTTCCATTGTAACCATTAGAATATTGGAATATCCATATGACATCATTTATTTATATGAGACAGCCAATCAGTGACCTGTCAACAGGGTTATCGGCGGAATGTCTTTAGGCTCCGACTTTGGGTGGCAGTGGTGGTCTAATAGTTATTATTAGGTATTATTTTTAACATATAGGAGTTAGCAATTGGCAGACATCATTATCCAGAGCGACTTCCATTTTTATGTCATTGTACATCTGAACAGTTAAGGTTAAGGGCCTTGTTCAAGGGCACAACATGGCCAACTTGGTGGTGGTGGGGTTCAAACGTGGGACCTTCTGGACTGTAGTCCAATGCCTTAACCACTGAGCTACCCCTGATTGAGACTCAGCAAATGGACTAATAGTTTAATAGGTGTAAAGCTCTGTCCTAATTTTGCTTTCTAGTCCATCTACTTCTAAACACTTACACTCCTGTAGTATGCAACTTTTATGGCAGGTGTGTCAAATTTAAGCGGGGCATAATTACCCACTTAACTTCACCCATACATTATTGATGCTGGTTATTCAGTGTAGCAGGATAACTCAGGGCACAAGACAGGGTACAGCCAGGGCATGAGCACCCAAAAATGGTACATTATGGATGATTTGAAAACACCAATCACTAATCCTTAGACTGTGAGATAAAACTAGAGTACCCCCAAGGACACCCACCAAGCACAGTGAGGTCTGGAGGTGGGACTCGAACCCTGAACCCTGGAGGTGTGAGGCGACAAGACTAAACACTAAGCCACGGTGCTACAAAATTCTTAATTGTTTTACTTAATTCATTTCATGAATTCCACTACCAGCACACACAGTGAGCGTCTGAATTGTTTTTGGACTGGCTTACATCAAGTGCACCACACAGGCCTTGACTTTAACCTGCATTACATTCAATATATACAGTACAGTACACACAAGAAAAACAATAAAAAACTAAATTAACACTGGAATCGCAGAGTACCGGTCATTTGACCGCAATGGGGGAAAAAGAAAATACTTCACACTCGATCAAATTCCAGGACCCTCCTTTCATGACTTTTCCTAGATCTGTGAGCTTAATCACCCAGCATGCTTATACAAAGACCATGAATTATAAAAGTTTAGCAGAATTCTTTAACAGAGTCTTTATCTAATTCCATTATGTCGCTATCACTGTAATCTGTGTTGATATGCATTATGGTAGTTCTCGAGATTAGCGTTATGGATTTAATTAATGCTAATCTGTGGCAGTTAGAGAATAGCTCTTACCCTTTGATTCCCGTGATGAGGAACACCAGGTTGCCATTGATCTTAGTGCAGTTAATAAATCTGTCAATGTTGCTGGAGTCGACAGTCTGAGCCGTCTGAAGACTCGCCGTGCCGATTCCATCACATGCTGCAAGACACATACGCACACGTAAAAAAAAAATGCAATAACAATTTGGAAAGGAACAGCCACAGGGCATCTTTGGGGGATCAAAGCCATAAAATATGCGTAATATGTGTTAAATGAAGGAATAATTTTTTGCAAGTCAGTTTTAGTATTAATGTTTTATGCTAAAAATAGCAGAAGGGCTGGATCAAATCTTGGTGGTGGAGGCTGCCTTTAGGCCATATTTAGTGTTAAAATGTTGTTTGGTATCATTCTGCTCCATGGGCATCTTTGGGGCAATTTAATGTTTGAATTAATTGCTTTTTGCAGTTGAAAATGGGTACGGTTGTTGAGTGTTTTTTTCCGCAGTATGGGTATCACTTGAGGGCAAATTTTAAGTTGCACCACATGGTTTTTGATGTGCTTAAGTACATTTGGTATGGGTTAATACAAATCCTTCATTGTAGAAACGCAATTCGGGACTGTTGTCAGAAGGTCATTGGAGGCTGGTGTGGTGACAATCTGAAAACCTGCTGATGGACAGCAGTGGTGACAAAGGTAGTCAGGCTAAAGAATGACGCTTTCCAAGCATGGGTTGACCTGGGGATCAGTGGAGGTTGTTATTGCAAGTCACAAGTCCATATACAGCAGGAGAGAGAGTTGTGTCCATATTCTCAGCATAGTATTAGTGGGTGTCAACTTCCATGAGGGCAGTCTCTAAGGTTCCTCTGGTCTTGTTTGTGATTTTCATGGACAAGATCTCACGGTGCATCTGAGGAAAGAAGCATGTCCGGTGTTGGGACCACATAATCATTCCTCTGATCTTTGCCCATGATCTGGTTCTGTTGGCTTTACCAGACCATCAACTTCAGCATGCACTGGGGTGATTGGTCTGCTGTGGAGTGTGAGAGTCAGCACCTCCAAATCAGATGCCATTTGCTGAAAAATAGAGGTATGCTCTTTTGGGGTTTGGAGTGAGCTCAAATATCTCAGGGTCTTCCTCATGAGCAAGGGTTAAATGGAACATCAGATTGGTGGATTTGTTGCAGCATCAGCGGTTATGCAGGTGTTGTACCAGACTATTGCAATAAAGAGGGCGCTGAGCCAGAAGGCAAGGTTTACAACTTACCAGTCAATCTAGGAAGGAATGAGATTGCAAACACAAGCAGCTGAAATTATTTTGACTCTGTAGGTTGGCTGGGTTTAGCCTTACAAATAGGATGTGGAATTTGGACAAATAGATGCTCCTGTATGCTGAAAGAAGACTGATTTTTACGACAAGATCCTAAGATGTTGCAAGTATCTGATTTGGATGCCTTCTGGGTGACTTTTATTGAAGGATTTCCAGGTTCCATCAAACTACAGAAGGTTCCTGAATGGACTGAAGAGAGTATATATCTTACTTAGACTAGGAACCCCTCAGGGTCTCTCAGGAAGAGCGGAAGAACTTTGCTGGGGAGAGGGACATCTGGACTGCCCTACTGAACCTAATGCCACAGAGAATAAGTGACTGACAGTTGATGAATGTACAGTATGTTGGACATAAACCTATTGTTATGAGGGTATGTTTCAACTGTATGTGAATTCATCTAGGACAAATGTTCTGTTAATGAAAGCTGTGCAGTGTACAGCATTGTACGGTTGCAATTGAGGAGAATTTAGGTTGACTTGTTGGTTTAAATGTAAGCTTCACGTGTAGGTGGGTACCTTTGGGGCATATTTTTATGTTAGCAAAATAGCTACAAAGGTATGTGGTGTTTCCAGTGTGTTATACAGTACGTGTGACCCGACAGCTTCAGGGCAGATTTTAAGTTTTTAAGAAGAATGGTTAAAGATGTGTGTTTCAAATGCGTGTGTGTAATTCTAAGGCTGATTTTAGGTTAACTGAATGGTTCAGTAGAGTGTTTCTGGTGTTACAGTATGCGTGTACCTTCGGGGCAGATTTTAAATGAACGGAATGTTTGGATCGTGAGTTAAAGGTGTAAGTGGATACCTTTGGGGCATATGTCAGTGCAGGGAATACACATTTTTATCTTGTTCTCTTCCACTTCCATCTTGTTGCTGGGACATGCACGGACGCACGAGCTGTGATCCACCACAAAGTTATCTACAAGAAAGACAGAGAAATTGTACTCGCACACAGTGCACCGCTATATTTTTTTGAAATATATAACAGAGCAAGCTGAAGCTTTTCATCGAGCCACCTGAACGCTTTCTAATCCACATAAACCATTGCAAGCATTTCTCATTCTAAAGTGGTGCCACTTTATAGAGAAATCTTCACAGTGAGAGCTTCACGGCACATCGGCGAGACAGATGGATAAACATCAGCAGCCTTGCAGTGAACCGGAGTGAGTCAGCTCCAGGAAGAACGAATCGCTCTACGCTAAAGCCCTTCATCACGGGACGGACGCTGTGCCGCTGAGAGTAAATCCAACCAGGAGGAGAACACGCCTCCTGCTCTTCGCGTCTGTCTCACACCTCGCTCTATTCACGGCTTCACCTTCTTAGCGACACCCACACGTGAAGCGGGTGGTTTAAAATAGCGAGACATGTACATAAAAACAACATATTGTATGCTACAGGCTGGAGACGAGACTTGTTTTTGTATTTATTTATATATTTATTTATTTATTTATTTTCTTTCTAATCCTATTTGTATATTAGTGTATATGGACACTTGTTGAAATCTCAAATGCGATTAGGTTTTTGAGACTCAGTGGGATGCGAACTCACACCCTGCTGGTTACTAGCACACACACCTACACACACTCATTCATACACTACGGGCAATAAGCCTACTCTGCATGTCTTTGGACTGTGGGAGGAAACTGGAGTACCCGAGTATATGTTTATGCATCTGTATAGTGCAAAGTGTGATTCATCTATCACATGTTACAGATTTCCTAAAAGCACCGAATGGAACAAGATGAGACAAGTTTGTGTGTTTGTGTGCTGAGATGGTGGTGGTGGTTGATTGGGCGGAGGGACTTACGTGGACACTTCTTGACGCAGAAGGCTCCGTATGTGTATTTGGCACGAGGGTTGTGCTCCAGTTGGAAGGTGGTAGGGTTGTAGACAAACGGCTGAGGACATTGCGTCACACACGCCCCGCTGTCGTTAAAGTTAGTGCATGCCTGAAACAGAGGAAAATATGGTAAAAATCACACGGAAATGTTAATTGAAGCAGAAATATTTTATTCACACTGATTGGTTCATGTATAGTGTTGGACCAGTGATGTGAATGTGTTCTGTGAAAAGGGAAAATGTTTAAAAAAAGTTTTAACACATTTTAATCGCACTTATTTTTGCACTGCGGAACGTTTCTCACTGGATGAGTTTCGGCGGACCGATTATACTGGAGCACCAACTAGCGTTCAGACAAAAACAAACCACAGTGAACATGGACAAAGAAGCTGATGAGACGCTTTGGTTGGACCTGTGGACGGGGAATTTTGTTATACAAAATGAATGGATGGAAGTGTCAGGGTTTAATAGTCAGGGTTTCCAATGTTCTGAATGTACTTGAAATCATTGTGTTTTACTTAAAAAAAACAGTTTACAGAAGGTCTACCGACCTATAGGGTACCTGAATTTCTGAAATGTAGGCTACTATATTTCTAAATATTCTATTGCTACACTTAATGGCAATATTGCACTGGTCTATTGGACTTGGTTGAATAAAAATAAACAATATTTTGTTGTTTAAGCTTATGTATTCAGCATTATTCAATGGTGTACTAAAAATCCATATGAAAAAACTTACTTCTCACTGTTCTCAGGTCAAATATTTATATGCGATTAAAATTTGATTAATTTCGATTAATTAATTACAAAGCCTCGAATTAATTAGATTCTTTTTTTTAATCGAGTCCCGGCCCTAATATATATAGCTTTTTCGTCTTATATTTTTAAAAGCTGTTTTATCATTATAAAGTTATACAGTAGCTTAAGGTAGCATTTTTTAATTTTGTAAAATGATGCACATCGCCACTTGAGACTGAGGACGCGTCCTCCTCAACCTGTAAACTGGACATTAGAACTAGCCCAAGGACATGCGAAGGACAAATTCTAGAAACTCCATAATTTGCTGCAACCTGCTGTTATGCTTTTGAGCAAGTTTTTTTATTCCTTTTTCGTCTTTAAGGTAGCTTTTTTTTTTACCTTTTTACCACATTTTTACCACATTATCTTAATTTACACTGGTAAATGTTTCATACTTCATTTTCATGTTTTTCACATGTTTTTCTTGAAATATTTTGTTGCTGGCGCGGTGGTGTAGTGGTTAGCACTGTCGCCTTGCACCTCCAGGGTCCGGGTTCGATTCCCCGGCCAGGCTCGATTCCCGTCTCTGTGTGCATGGAGTTTGCATGTTCTCCCCGTGCTTGGTGGGTTTCCTCCGGGTACTCCGGTTTCCTCCCACAGTCCAAAGATATGCAGGTTAGGCTAATTGGCGTTCCTAAAAAAATTGCCCGTAGTGTGTGAATGGGTGTGTGAGTGTGTGTATGTGTGTGTGCCCTGCGATGGATTGGCACCCTGTCCAGGGTGTACCCCGCCTAGTGCCCGAAGTCTCCTGGGATAGGCTCCAGGTCCCCCGCGACCCTGAACACAAGATTAAGCGGTATAGAAGATGAATGAATGAATGAATATTTTGTTGCTATAATTTAGTATTTAAATGAATTTTCCCCATATTTTTAATTAATTCAATTTAGTTCTTAATTTTGTGATTAAATTTTCAAAGTATTAATAATTTTTTAAAAGCTTAAATTTAACGATCTATTTATTTTTATTATTTTTTTTACAAATTCCATTTAGGTTAGATTATAATTACCCATATTTCCTCTCAATAAGTTCATTATTATTATTATTATTCACATCTGATTTTCCCACAGGATTGTTTTTATTTTCAGATTACGACCACACAGCGCTAACAGGGTTAAGAGCCCCAAGTTCACCGTAACCCATCTTATTACCCTGCGTTATTCAAAATGCTCGATTTCAGGCACACACTCACAGGTATGTACTGTATAATAAACCCTATAATAACCCAAGATTTGATTATTTATGCATTTAGAGACGTGGGAGTGGGTGCGAGCTGTAATTGCTGGCGCTGTTCACTGTTAAACGTTACTATTTACACTTTCACATCTGTCAGACAGAAGTGTGAAAACAGGCCTATTAAACACCAATGATGAATTCAAAGCAGCACTGTTTACATTTAACTTCAAGGTCCAAAACCTTAAATTGAATGTATTATTATCTTAAATATATTAACCCAGGCTCTGTAATCACAGTCCTGTATTTATTTGATTTTACTTTAAAAAAAAAAAAAAAAAACAGGCGGTTAAGCAAATTCATGTCATTATTCACTAAAACTGGATTCCGGGCCGCGGCCAAGACCTGACGTGTTTCTAAATAGTTTTTAGACGAGGGTCTGACGAGCATCAGGTGCAGCAGATTTTAAATCAGGCTTCACAGTGACTCATGCAGGACGTGGGTGGTCTCGCTGCAGGTGCGGAGCTTCCATACGCTCTCGATCGCATGAAAACATTTAGCGGTCGTAAACCGCCTTCAGATTTCAGACTATTATAATAAAAAAAAAAAAAGGAATAAAGCAAAGGGGTTTTGAGTTCGACCCGTCTCGTTCAAAACATCCCGGTGTTAAGACTCTCTCTCTCTACATCCTGGGCTTGTGAAAAGTGAAACATTTGATAATCCATATCTCAAACCATGACACTTTCTAGAGAAATGCAGGTCGGTCGATTCGATCTGACCTGTCTAATGGTTGACTGAAAGCAACTGTGTTTTGACATTAATAGAACACTCTCCGGACGCATCAGGAACAGGCAGTGTGAGGTATAACAATAGAAAACACACATATATATATATATATATATATATTATGTTTTATATGTTTCACTTATTTCACTCACTCGTCTATACGGCTTTCTCCTGTATAAAGGGGGGCTGGAGCCTATACCAGAAGACTTATGGCACGAGGCGGAGTACACCCTGGACAGGGGGCCAATCCATCACAGGGCACACACACACACACACATATATACACGCACACTACAGGCAACTTGGGAACACCAATTAGCCTAATCTGCATTTCTTTGGACTGTTAGAGGAATCGGAGAACCTGGAGGAAACCCACCAAACACGGGGAGAACATGCAAACTCCATGCACATACACACACGCCGAGGCGGGAATCGAACCCAGACCCTGGAGGTGTAAGGCGACACCACTACCCACTATGCAAAAAAAAAAAAAAAAAAACTACTACTTCTGGCTTGTCAATCATGCAACTTGTTCTCTCTGAGCCCAGGACCTGGGGGTTTTAACCACCTGACGTGATGCAAGAAATTATAGGATATGTAGCACAGAACCAACATAAAGATATCGCAGAAAAATACTCTAAAGACTTATGTCCTTCTTGGCTTGTGTGTGTGTGTGTGTGTGTGTGTGTGTGTGTGTGTGTGTGTGTGTGTGTGTGTGTGTGTGTGTGTGTGTGTGTGTGTGTTACATACAAAGCAGTCTGTGTCTTTGGGACCCGAACAGCCTCCTGCACACTCCTTATGGCAGCAGTCACTGACGTATGGACCGAAACAACGACCATCACATTGTTCAGCGCATACCGTCTTAGTCACTGAGACAGAGACAGAGAGAGAGAGAGAGAGAGAGAGAGGGTCAAAATCTGCAAATATAATGTTGTTGTTTTTAAGGTTAAAATGCTGAAATTCATCACAAAAAGGCATTTTAAAGGAAAAGTCGCAGCACATTTTCACCTCAGTATATCCGTCACCATCATGTGACTTTGTGGCACGTTGTACAAGAGCCGAAATTACTCGAAATTAATAAATTCTACTTAAACTAACAAACAAAAACAAAAATAGACATTTGACCTTGCTGTGACCTTGACCGTGTTTGGATCGATTCTTACATTAAGTCCTGCAGACATGCAAGATCTTCGTAGAAATGCACACACACACACACACACACACACACACACACACACACACACACACACACACACACACACACACACACAATTAATTTGAGTCTCACAGTTCAGATAAGCTGATTGATTTGATTCACTAGACAGACATGTCTTCAATGTCCAGCACAACAGAGACGTATATTCTGCTCAGGAGGACAAGTCACTCAATGCATGCATTAGATTGGCCACGCCCACAAAACTACAACAATTTTAACTTCTCTCATTGGAACGTTCCCCTTTATGTGTATTGTATACTGTAGATGTGAAGGTCTTGGAATAGGAATGTATTGCAAACTATAGAAGTAGTGTTTGTTAAGAGAGTGATGCGTTTTAATGCATTTCGATTTTTTGGGGATTTTTACACACTTCTCATGATCATTTCTCACGAACATTCAAGACTGAAGAAAAAGAAGAGACGGTTCTCATGTGTTTTGCTTAAGATTCTTGTTTTTAATGCTTTTGTTGTGGGTTTTTTTTTTCTTTAACATTAAGGTCTGATAATCCGCCTGATCTACCCGATCCTACGCACCTCTATTCCTGTGTTTACCGTCTCTGTATGCGTGCTCACGTCTAGATAATCCATGTGACCCTCCAGTGCATCTGAGGGAGAGTTTCACCATGCATGTTCAAGTTCTCAAGTGTGTGTGTGTGTGTGAGAGAGAATAAAGGGGAATGCAAACAAGAACACCTGTGGTAAAGAAAAAAAATAATAAATCTGCCTGATTTTTCCATCTCATTTAATATGCACTTCAGAGAAACAGGCAAGAAGGTTTAATGGGCGTGAAGAAGAGCTCGAGATGAATATGATGATCACACAAAAACAAAACGAAAGAAAATTCTCATTCATGCATGAACTTGAATATATTTATTCATTATACACACTACCAGTTAAAAGTTTGTGCACCCCTTCTAACTCCACGGTCGTTCCTGATTTTTATTTCTTTCTACACTGTAAAACAATACTGAAGCCGTTTATCGAAAATACACAATAATCTCCTTTGAACAGTTGATATTGAGATGTATATCTGCTACTTCTGCTCTGTAAAGCTTCATAACGGCTTTAATCTGAGGTGCTGGTTGTTAATTGGTGATTTCTGAGGCTGGTGACTCTAAATGAACGTCTCCTCTGCAGCAGAGCTCAGGTTTGGTCTTGAGTTCCTGGGAAGGTCTTCATGAGACACAGTTTCATGGAGCTTAATGGGTTTTACAAATACACTTAATACAATACTGTTCTTGTAAGAAATGTTCCAGAACAGCTGACCTTTATGTCTTAGAACAAGTCTTAAAAACTGACTGTTTTATTGTTGTTTTATAATTACCTAATTCCATATGTGTTATTTTATAGTTTTGAAATTTCCAGTATTGTTCTAGAATGTAGAAAATAAATCACTAAACAAACGGAAAAAATAAAACATTGCATTAGAAGGTGTGTCCAAACATTGGACTGGTACTGTATACAGTATAATTATTTTATTATTGATTTTTTAAAATAAAACTTCTTATGGATTTGGGATACATTTAGGCCTGAATGTGTTGCTCCTGAATATTCAAATCGGATCGTTCAGAAGGTGATGATGTAACTCTATGGGTTTATTTCCATATATGGAATTGAGTGTCTCTTTATGCAATACAAAAATCGAAATTACAACATGTATACTTACATATTATGCAAGTATAAAAGAATGTGGCGAGGTAATAATAATAATAATAATAATAATAATAATAATAATAATAACATTTACATTTAGGCACTGGCTGATACTCTTATCCAGAGCGACTTTTAAACAAAAACTTTACATCACTGGATAGATACTTACACTATTTAAGTTAACAAGTACTTGAGAAACAGATCCGAACAGATACGTAATGAACACTTTGTATGTTAATAAAGAATAGCCTGCACCTTTACAGTAGCATTCATCTCACCTCTACATCAAATAATATTTTTGTAATTATGTTTACATATTATTTTATCTTATAACAGCAAAACGCATGGTGCTTCATCCCATATATTTATTCTAGTCTAATAACTGTAACGTTACATATGACGTTTAATTTATATAGAACAGTTTAAAAGTTAAGATTTGAAATCAGTTAATCTTTTCTTTTTAAACCACCCAGTTTGTATGAAAGCGACCTAAATCTAGCTTTTTCATCCTCCATAGAAATTCCATTCTCTCTCTCTCTCTCTCCTTTAAATCAGTGTTTCTTGACCCCTGGGCCTGGACGACCCACTGCTTAGCAACTTTCATTTAACTAATGAAATAATTATAGATAAAAGATATAGAGCTCAAGTCAAACAGTAAAACCTGCATGTCAACATTACATTCTACTCCACAAAGACCTCACATCCTACATTATTATTATTATTTATTTATTTATTTTTAATCTATTGATTGTCATGAATCCCATCCGAGCCGCGTTGCTTTTCTCAGCATCGCCCGTGCTCTTACTGTCACATTACTTGTTTTCCTTCTCTGGTCTTGTCCCCACACATTGTCTTGTCATTTCCATGTCTCTCGATTTAGTTCTTCATTAGCGCGTCTATTTATACAAGCTTCTTTTGTAGACTGTGGTTCCGTTTTTGTCATAATGGACTTTAAACGCCAGGCTGAGAACACGCACTCGCGTCCTGCTTCATCTCCTCATACAGCACTGCTCTCAAAAAAAAAAAGAAAAGAAAAAAAAAAAAAAAAAAAAGAAAGAATTAAATCTAGCGGCCAATTTTGTAGACGTTCAGGTTGATCTAATTTGCGGAAAGAAATTAAATCTAAATTTAACTCCTAAGAAAAGACCCGAAGTCTAACCTGCCCTTAAACCCCACAGCAACGTTGGAAACTCATCATGACTCATCGCTTATCATCGCTTCTCCCTTCAATCTATAAAAAGACCCCGTTTAACTTAATAACTCTTCTCTAATCCCTAATATAATCAGATAGTATTTTTTTTCTCTCCCTCGTCGGCTTCATTTCTGTAAATCTGCTTTGTGATGAATCCTATTGTTAAAAATGGCTGTAAAGCAAAAGCTAATTAAACCGCACTGAAACCATGTTCAGGAAGTTGCACCTGGGATGAGACAATTGGATTGAGGAACAAGAAAGCGAAGAAAATAAGTTTAAAGAAAAAAAACTAAACAAAACAGAGAGATAGAAAGAGACGGAAAAAGAAAGAGCACCAAACAACAGTGTTCATGAGGCTGCTGTCTGGCAAGATTGACAAAATTACAGTAACAGACCTCAGTGAAAGCTGCTCGAGACACACCACGGAACTAAAAGCATGAAACAGAGAGGCAAGAAAAACAACATGAGAGAGGAAGAGAGAGATAGAAAAGGTGTCAGGTGGAAAATGATAGCTACACAGAGGAAATGAACATTTCCAGATGGAGGAAAGCACAGCGTGAAATGAAAGAGACATCTGTAAAATAAAGAGACACGAGACGGAGAATGCAGACAGGACAGTTTGATTAATTAGGGCAGGTTTTAGGGAAAAAAACACACACACACACACAAAAAAAAAAAAAAGAAACCTTAATCCAACCCTTATTTGAACAAAGTTTGTTTAAGTTTGTTCGAGTTCTCGCCGGCTCGATTTCACGCCGATCGCCTGACAGAGAAGGAATATGTGCAGTGTTGCGTTCTGCATCCTGAACCCCGAGCGTGAAGACTACGGCTCTCTACAGCTGCCAGATTTTAGATTTCAGGCCATCGATTGCTCAGACTTTAATAGAAGGAAAGTAGCGCGGTGATGAACACTTCTCCCGGGCAAAAGGGAGAGAGAGCAGCACAGCAGCGCTTTATTACACGACTTACATTCGGGCCAACTGACAAAACCAGACGTCGTCTGAAGGGGAAAAAAGAAAAGAAAAGAAAGGCTTATGCCTCGATTTTCAGAACAAAACAAAGTAAACTCTTTGAAAAATGTCTTCCTTAAGGGCTCTTTGCCTGGTTAAGAGTTTTTCACTTTTTAAAGTCAGTGTGTCTCTGATCTCAAGTATACGTTCAGTTTTATTTCTCTCACTCGCAATGTACATTATACACCACACACCCCACAAACACCCCATACACACTACAAACACACTATATATCCCATATATACCCTACAAACACCCCACAAACACCCAATACACACCACAAACACCCTATATATCCCATATATACCCTACAAACACCCCACAAACACCCCATACACACCACAAACACCCTATATATCCCATATATACCCTACAAACACCCCATACACACCACAAACACCCTATATATCCCACAAACACCCTATATATACCACAAACACCCTATATATCCCATATATACCCTACAAACACCCCACAAACACCCTATATATCCCATATATACCCCACAAACACCCTATATATATACCCCATACACCCCACATACAGTATACCCCATTCACCCCACAAACACCCCACATATACCCCATACACCCCACATATACCCCATTCACCCCACATATACCCCATTCACCCCACAAACACCCCACATATACCCCACAAACACCCTATATATTGTTTATTCCATACAGAGCATACAGTATATACCCCACAAACACCCCACATATACCCATACACCCCACATACAGTATACCCAATTCAACCCACAAACACCCCACATATACCCCATTCACCCCACAAACACCCCACATATACCCCATACACCCCACATATACCCCATACACCCCACATACAGTATACCCCATTCACCCCACATATACCCCATACACCCCACATATACCCCATTCACCCCACATATACCCCATACACCCCACATACAGTATACCCCATTCACCCCACATATACCCCATACACCCCACATATACCCCATTCACCCCACATATACCCCATACACCCCACATACAGTATACCCCATTCACCCCACATATACCCCATACACCCCACATATACCCCATTCACCCCACATATACCCCATACACCCCACATACAGTATACCCCATTCACCCCACAAACACCCCACATATACCCCACAAACACCCTATATATTGTATATTCCATACAGAGCATACAGTATATACCCCACAAACACCCCACATATACCCATACACCCCACATACAGTATACCCCATTCACCCCACAAACACCCCACATATACCCCATTCACCCCACAAACACCCCATTCACCCCATATACATCCCACATATACACCCCACATATACCCCATTCACCCCACAAACACCACACATATACCCCATACACCCCACATATACCCCATTCACCCCATATACATCCCACATATACACCCCACATATACCCCATTCACCCCACGAACACCACACATATACCCCATACACCCCACATATACCCTACAAACACCCCATATACCCCATACACCCCACATATACCCCATTCACCCCACAAACACCCGACATATACCCCATACACCCCACATATACCCTATTCACCCCACAAACACCCCACATATACCCCACAAGCACCCCTTATACCCCATTTCTTTTTTTTTATGTACCGTCCATCATAGCTATGATTTAATGAAGGTTTTTGATTTAATGAAGGGGGGGGGGGGGTTTATCAGGGGCGGGGCTTGTAGCACGACTTTCATGCACACACACTAACGGAACATAAATTGTCTGAATAATGGATCTAACGCATTAGATTACTCGTTACATCATAAAAGTAATCCAAGTACTCTAACACCAAACACTGCCCCACAAACACCCCTTACATCCCACATATACCCCATATACATCCCACAAACACCTCACATACCCCACATACTGTATACCCCATACACCCCTCACATACCCCACATACACCCATCATACACCCCATGCTTTTTAACAGAAACCTCACTGTGGGTGTTCTTTTGGTGATGTGCAGTTGTGTTTATTTTTGGTATTATGGCCAAAAAGTTCAACCTGACCATAACACATACGCCCACTTTACCATTGTATTATATGTATAGATTAAAGGTGGAAGAATTTCTGAAGTTATTGATCTTGGTCTCATTTCAACTTTTTACAGACTGTACACCACATACACTGTATACACCCCATACACACACTGATAATTATACCTTATTATTATATTATAAATTACGTTATATATTCTTATATTATAGCTTATTAAATTATATCTATATAATTTACAGTATGTATACATATTTCCTCACATTTTTTAACTTATTTCCATGTATTCTTAACTCTATAAAATGTGCCTATTTGTAACAATGATGATTGTTAAACGTAAATAAACATTTTATTTATCAGAGTACACCCAATATACCACACAATATTGCTGCTCCTTAGATAAGAAGGACTTTTTAAGTGCTGTTTTGTCTAACTAGTTACTTCCTCTAAGATTTTGTTAAGTTAAAACACTTATACTTGGTGACGTGTTAGGATTAAACCTGAGTTTATGACAGACTGAGACTCACAGCTCTGACACTGGCTCTCTTTAGGACCCCAGCAGCGGCCGTTGCAGGCTCGATGGCACCTCTGACCTGGAACACACACACACACACACACACACACACACACACACACACACACACACACACACACACACACAGTTACAATCAATGCCATCAAGTACCCAAAATGTTCAATTTATCATGAAATAATAAATAAAAAAAAAATCTTGAAGCAGAAAAGTTCAATCCTATGGTCATTAGGAAATACGTGTTTTGTACCTGCAGTGATGTAACACACTGCACACAAACTCTTCTGATTCAAAGGCAGATATGGATAGGAGACATGGGTTTAGGCCACGCCCACTCCAGGTGTAACTATAAGTTTAAATTTCACCATTCCTTCACTTATTGTCTTTTTCCTTCTTTCATTCATTCCTTTATTACTGTAGCTCTGTCCATATTTTTCTCCCAGCGTCCCTCTATTCCTTTCCCTTCCTTTTTTTTCTTTATACTTCTCCTCTTTCTTTATTCCCTTTGTTTCTTTTTTGTTTGTTTGTTCCTTTCTTTCTTACTTACTTTTTTTATTTTAATAAAATGATTTGTAAAAACAAAAACCGGTCAGCATATTAGTTTTTATTATTAACAGAATTTGAAACACTGTTTATTATCTACTAAATATCTTGCTAAATGTCACATTTTATTGGTTTAAATGATGTAAATTGCAATAGTAAAAGTGATGGGTTAATTACACTACTTACTATAATAGCTTAATAATAATAATAATAATAATAATAATATGTGACAGGGGTGGACAATAAACTCCTGTCTACAAATTTAAGACTAAAGGACACAATCTTGGCGCAGTGGTAAAGTGCTCGCCGTATCATCCGGAGATCTCGAGTTCGCCTAACGCGTTAGATCACTCATTACATCCAAAAAGTCATCCAAGTACTCTAACTCTGTCCATCCAACACTGTCCATGACATCATAAAGACCACCATCCTGTGAGATGACCTCACGATCTCCTACCTTCTCTGCAGGCTGGTGAGAACACTCTCGAGATTACTTGCATTTACAAAAAACGAATCAAGTAAGCAATGACTGATCACTCAGCAGGCTTCTCTTGTACACTCGTACCCACCGCATTGACAATCAGTGCTGCTCAGGGTTTAGATCTGGGGGTTTTAACGCGGCCGGAGAAGAAAGCCGAGCAGATTTCCGTCTCTGTGAGACTGGGCGGGTGTGTGAGAGGAGACCGCCGCGGCTCAGTCAGACACTAAGCTCTTTTTGATTGACACACTGGAGATGCTGGCTTCCTTCGACCGCACCGGACAACCAGGGCTGGTGTTGCTACTCTCAATTCACGCTCTCTCTCTCTCTCTCTCTCTCTCTCTCTCTCGTTCTTTAATACAGTCTGCTTTACCTCATGCCTTTAATTGACTAGTGTGTAATTACAGTGTGAGATTAAAGAGCGGCGAAGTGTCGACCTCCATCTCCGGACCACTTCACTTAAGAATAATTACACCAACTCTCTTTTCTCTCTCGCCATCTCACTTAGTCTCTCCGTGTGTCTTATCACACTCTTACCCTCCTGTTCTGACTTAGTAGCGTTCCCCTAAAACTACGTGACCTCGCTGTTTGTTTTGGCTTCAAAGAAGTTTTCCCAGTCTTTCTATCACTCTTCCTATTCACTTTCAAGTCTAGTTGTTTGAAGAGGAAGACTGGGAGAGCAGGTAAGAGATAAGGATGTACGCAAATTCATACATCTTATTCAGAATGAACGGTTACAGTGTCAGAGATATAAAGAGTGCATAAGCAAATTCAAACAAACAAAGACACACAGTCTTGTGTAGAACTTCAGTTGAGATGTGAAAAGATCTACCGGAGTGATTTGACCCCCGGGGGGGGGGGGGGGGGCTTTTAGATCTTTGTGTCAGATGTTACTCTGGTCTACTGAAGTATAATTACAAGTATTTCATAAGCGGCAAAGGCTTTTATTGACAATTACATTAAGTTTATGCAAAGAGTCAGTATTTGCAGTGTTGATCCTGCTTTTTTTAAGACCTCTACAATTCGCCCTGGCAGGCTGTCAATCAACTTCTGGGCCACGCCCTGACTGATGGCGCAGCCCATTCTTACATAAGCAATGCTTGGAGTTTGTCAGAAATAAAGTTATTTATTCTCTTGAAGATTGACCACAGGTTCTCAATGGGATTAATGTCTGGGGAGTTTCCTGTCCATGGACCCACAATTTTGATGTTCCGTTCCCCCCTGAGCCACTTGGTTATCACTTTTGCCTTATGGCGAGGAGATCCAACATGCTGGAACAGGCAATGTTCATCATCACAGTGCTCTCGGATGGCTGGGAGAAGTTGCTCAGTGAGGATGTTTTTGTACCGTTCTTTATTCATGGTTGTGTTCTTAGGTAAAGTTGAATGCACCATGAACCAACATCACCAAATTTACAGCAAAATGAGATAAATACCATTTTTGGATTTTAACTCATTTTGGGAAAAAAATTTCTATAACAAAATATTTTCAAAATTTCACCAGTATATATATTCTTCTTTTTCGAAGCCCGGTATAGAAGAATGGTAAACCAGTACTAAAAAACTACCATAGCACAAGGAATTCAAAAACAACATTATTCCAGCATTTGGAAATAATCAACACTTTTACTATGTGCATGTCTGACTAATAGGCATCTGTCTCTTTGAGCAGTGTTGGCAGCAGTGGCATGTGTCTGACAAAAAAAAAAAAAAAAAAAAACCTGACTGAGTGTGTAATATGAACCGCAGGAAGCTTTAAAATGAATCACACGCAACAGTAGAAAGATCAGAGCACTTTTCTGTTTGTTCAGAGACTAGACTTGAAGAAATGGCAGCAGTAAATGGAGAGTCCAAAGTGAAATACGGAGATATTTCAGTTTAAAAAAACACAGCAGAGTGCCTAAACACAACAGCACCGCTGTGCTCACGCTGTTTATCGCAGTTTATAGTGATGGAGTCGGTTAGGGAGCGTCTCAAAAGTGCATGACGTGGACAACAGTGTAAGATTCCAGAAAGATTAAAACCGCAGGATTTCTAACATACTGCAGTGTTACTGTAGGATACACTATGGATGCAGGTTAATATTCATCTATCCACTATATTATACTACATTCTTCCCACCAAGGCTTTATTTTGAAAATAATCTGACATACTGTATCATAGCTCTAGATTATAATCAATTTAATCATAGTCTCCTCTGAATATTTACTAATTAAGCCTCTTAACATACTTTTTTTTTTCTAATCCTAAAGTGCCTCAGGATTGAAATTTACAAGAGTTCCAGTATCGAAACGAAACTGTTACCATGACAACACTATGATGTAGCATGTCACTGTGTTTTTTCCCCAGTTTTTCCAGGCGCGTTATTCAGGCCACATGTATCAGGGTTAAATGCTAATAACTGTTGTATTCGGTACACCGGTCATATCTGCTATGTCCCGATTTTCAATTATGATTTCTATTACTCTATTATAACATTATGGGACCACAGGTGTACAGTATACGCAGATGACTGATGCTCAATCGGACCTAATACCATATCTCTGCCAATTGGTAGAGCAGGAAGCTGATAATACTGTCAAAGTTTATTATTATTATTATCATTATTTATATAAAATTGCATATGTATATGTCCAAAACACAAGTGCAGTATGTTTTATTCACTGTGGCGAAACTGCGAGGTGGAATTATAGCGTTTTGCAAAAATAATAATAAATCACTCAAAATTCACACCGAATTCACAGAGAAGTTTGACATAAAAGTTGAACATTTGTGCTTTTCAACATATTTTAACAGCTGATAAAATATAATTTGAAAAATAAAACAAAACCCTAATTCTTCTCAAAACTCCCAAACTGGAGATATCTCATTTTGCAATCAAACTGTTCATTACAACTGCAGTGGATAGAGATCATAGTCATTACAAAAACATTTATATTGATATTTTACCCCCCCTCCCCCCCCCAGCGCCGGCCCACCCCATCAATCCTGGGTTTCAACTTCCAACAAGGTCCAAAAAAAAAATGTGGTCTTAAACTAACACCTCAGTCCATCTGACTTCAATACACAGCATCTCCAATTCTCGTCAATATTTTAGATATGAAAAAGTAGAAGAAGAAAACAACAGATTATGCTTCCGCTGTGTTTGTACAGTCGCGCTCTTTTTGCCGTTAGAGAAAAGTAAGATCAAAGCGATTGAAAAAGCAGAAGGTGAATTGAGCGCACACTGTCAGAAGGTTCAGACAACACCCCAGACTGATACTCTCTGAAGTATAAACATAACACGGGCCAATACAATAACGCCAGGCGATTCTGAGAAATCATCTCCCTCTATTCAGTCATTAAAACGCTTACTACAGCGGTATCACGCAAGAACCGAGTTGTTATTGCTCATTAAACCCAACACCAAAGAGCTGGACAAAACAACGCTTTTCACGATCCCTCTCTACATCATTACAGGCTGTAAACGAAAGATAATTAGTTCTTTGCAATATTTATACCCTTAAGCGGAATCTTATCAAGCTGGGATCATAATTTCGAGATGAAAGTTCTGCAAGGTGCTCACAAGTGTTGCTGCTGTTGGATGGCACCACCAAGTAATCAGGACGGGCGTTCTTCACGATATCCTGCCAGTGGATGGTGTCGGCATGGCAGAGCAACTTGTTCTGGTCCACGTACACGCCTCCGTGCAGGATTTCTAGAAGACAGAAGACAAATCTTGATTAATGTGAGCAAGAACGGTCAATTGAGATTGTGTGGGAAAAATCAAACACATTTTTAGATTGTAGGGAACCTGGAGTAATTCAGGAGGGAAACCATTCTACCACACACACAATATTTCATTCATTCATCTTCTAAACTGCTTATCCTACTGTCTATACATGGTCGTAGAAAGCCTGGAGCCCATCTCAGGAACCTTCAGGCACAAGGCTAGGGTACCAATTCATCGCAGGGAACACACACACACATTTAAGCACTATGGGAACATCAATTAGCTTGTCAGATCTGCATGTTTGTGGAAGGAAACTGTGGGAGGACCCAACACTACACCCTGATGTGCTTTATCCCTGCATGTTAGGAAAAGTGTTGTTGTGTAAAATGAGAAAGTCATAGCCCGGTCTGAATATTAGCCTTGAATATTTCCCACACAATCTTTACGACTCTATCGTGTTTATTCAAGAGACTGGACAAACCCCACGGATATTGCTTTTATAACTAACATAAATCTTTCTGTTTTGTAGGACGGGAGAAGCAAAGAGCGCGCATGGACGTAATTAAATTTCTCTGTCAATGCCAAATCCGTTCCAGGATAACACAGCTAACAAGTTTGTAATTTAATATTTCATCTTCTGAGAGATGGCTTGGGCTTTCCCTGTCCCTAGTACACACCATACACCATGCAGCGTCACATGGGTCACTGAGTACGCAGGCAAATTAATTTGTTTTTCACCATCCAATCACCAGAACAATGAGACGTCTCGGGTCTGAGCCAGCGCACATCATTAACTTGCGAGGGGGAGGGGGGGGGGATAAGCCATACTTCTGCGGAGGGAAACTAGGGGTAGAGAGCTTATGTCAGATTAACATTATATACAGAGTCGGGATTCTCTCTCGCTCCAGAAGGAGATTAGCCGCTGAAACAGATGAAACGTGTTCCTGACCACGGGCTATCAGAAGCCCATCAAACTCAGACAAAAGCTTGGTTAAGTTGTGCACGGTTACTGTGTCATTGCCTGATCCCTAGAGGAGGGACAGAATTCCTGTCACTCAGCAGATAAAGACATTTTAGGTTTCAGTCCATGAAACTCAGTGAGCTGCTGAGGGACAGACTGACCGCGGACATCCACACTAACGCCACGCAGTGTGACGCGGGAACGGTCAAACTCCTCTTTATCACTCCATTCCAGTCTCATCCATACTTCCCCCTTTCCTTACTTCACCTCTCACTTTCATGGTTTTCCTTTCAGTTCCCTGATATTCAATTCCCTTTCATTCTCTTCACTTTCTTCTCCTTTTCTTTCTCTTCCATTTGCTGCTTTTACTTTTATTATATATATAATTTTTTTTCCCTTTTCATTATTTTCATTCCCTTGTCATTTCCTCTATGTTCATCTCTTTCTTTTTGTTTCCCCTTATTCCATTTCTTTTTTTAATTTTATTTTCCTGTGCTATTCCTTTCATTTCTTTTCCCTTTAATTATTTTATTCAATTACCCTCTTTCTCCCTCTCCTTTCTTCTCATCCATTTCTCTTCCTGTTCTCTCTTTTCTCCTTTTGAAATGTCCATCCTTTCATCTTTTAGTTCCTTTCCTCTCCTCTTCTCTCATTTCTTCCTGTTTTGCCCCATTTCTTCCCTCCCTTTTTATTTCCTTTCCCCTTCCTTTTCTCGTCCTCCGTGTTCATGCTGTCTGTTTTTATATCCATTGTTCTCCCTACTTTTCCATTTTCCCATTCCTTTTCTCTTCCCGACGTTCACCCTTTCCTTTCTTTACCTTTTCTCCCCTCTCCACTCTTATCCTCACCTCTCTACTTGAAATTCATTTCATTATCTCTTATCTTTCCAACTCATTCCATTCTCTTTCATGATTTTCCCTTCCCTTCATGTTTATTACTTTCTTTTCCCTTTTTTCCCATTTTTCTTAATTTCTCCAACAGAAGGCCCTTTAAAGACAAAGTGATGCCGTAAACATTTTAAATACTCAAAACACAGCAAATATAGGAGTATTTTTTTTTTTTTAAAGATTTTCTCCAAATTTACATAGCGGTATGAACCTGACAGTGCGCCACAGTTTGTTAATCACTCATAAGCAGGTTCCTCCCGCAGGAGAACCTTTAGCGAAAGATCGATGCTGTAAATACGCTAAAGACTACAGCGATCGAGTCTGGCTGACGAAACAGCTGGTCTGATGAGGTTACATTCAGAGAAAACATTATTGTGAACTTTAAGAGCCCTGAGGCTTAACAATAACCGAGAGAGAAGCGCAATAGCTCGTGATTTTATTGTTACAAAGTTTGACACTGAAGGTTATCTATGAACATGTTCCACTGTGGGTGATCAAAGCCATTCAACAACACTGCAGCACACACTCGCTGACATTCACCAGCGAGGAATAAACACACAGCGCACTGCATGCTGGGAGAAGCTTTTCTTCTTCTTTTTCTTCTCAACAACAGACCCTTCACTCAGACTCACTTTTGAGTGGTCTTGTTTTGCACATATTGGGAAAATGCAATAAGGAGAAGGGCTTCTTCAAATTGTTCACGGTCCCTGAGACGCGAAAGACTAACGACAAGATGTATCCCTGGTATCGACTGCCGCTCCAGCAACCAGGATGAAGTTGTTATTGAAGATGAAGGAATGAAAGCATGAATAAACATTACTTTCTTAAGACATCACACACATCCGGCGGACAATTATTCATCTTAAACTCTGCACCATTTTTCACTACTGTGATAAACCTTGAGGAATATTCGTCTTCGCATCCACACCTAGACAGCCTGCCAAGGAAATGTACTTTGCCCATAAATTAGCTTGACTGTACATTCTACATCATTTCTGTGAAGCTTTAATGCCTAGTAATCAGCGTTAAAGGTCAAAAGGCCTTCCGTCTGTTGTTTCCTTTTTTTTTCCTTTTATGTAAATATTCTAGAGAATAAAGGAGGCAAACTCTCAATTACTGCATTCAATAAGCAACAACTGCAGCAATCACGGGTCCCCTGGGTGACATCTTTCTCTCTCTTTGGCTCTCAACCACTTCCTCACACACTCGCTTCCAATTAGACCTGACCGGCTCTGCGCTCTGTACATCGGAGGGAAGAACAATGATCACAAATGACTATACTGGTCAAACAGATCATTACTGAAGATCACAGTGAGGTCAAGTGCGCCTTTTGTTTGGCTGAAAGAGTGAGAACTCGATGAGGTTCGGAGCAAATTAAAGCACATTATGTAGAGATGAAAAAAACGAGTATTCGGTCAACAATTTTACGGATGGATCACATAATGAAAGATGAACAGTACTTGTCAGTTTATTAGATTAGATTATAGACTATTATGTTCTTTTCATCTCAGTATGATAATATAAACATGGCAGACTCGACTGTGGGGGCACCGTAGCTTAGCAGTTAGCACTGTCGCTTTGCACTTCCAGGGTCCGGGTTCGATTCCCATCATGGAGTCTGTGTGCATGGAGTTTGCATGTTCTGCCCATGCTTGGTGGGTTTCCTCCAGGTACTCTGGTCTCGTTTCCTCCCACAGGCCAAAGACCTGCAGATTTGGCTAATTGACCATAGTGTGTGTGAGAGTGTTTGTATGTGATGGATTGGTACCCCATCCAGTGTGTACCACACCTCGTTCCCCAAGTCTCCTGAGATAGGCTCCAAGGTTTTCCAGGACATCACACCACCTCTGCTGGCTCACATTCTTCCCATAGTTCATCCTTGTGTTACTTCATCCTCATGGCCGTTCACATGACATTAAAGACAACATGATTCATCAGATCAGGACATGTTCTCCCATTGCTCCAGTTCTGATGATCACATGTCCATTGTAGGGGCTTTCAGTGTCGGACAGAGGTCAGCATGGGCACCATGTGTCCTGACACCTTTTCATCAGAGGCAGCATTCACTTTTTCAGAAGCTCTTCTGTGGGACCCGACCAGATGGACCTTCTTTCCCCATGCACATCAGTGAGCCTTGGGTGGCCATGACCTTGTTACCGGTTCACTGATTGTCTTCCCTCAGACCACTTTTTGGCAGGTACTCACCCACTGCATACTGGGAACATCCCATAAGACCTGCTGTTTTGAAGACCCTCACATAGCTCAGATCCTAATGGCTTGGCCATTTTTTTCTGCTCACTAACTCATTAAATTTAAGGAACAGACTGTTCTACTTCCTGCCTAACATGTCCCACCCCTTCACAGGTGCCATTATCAAGGAGATAATCAATGTTATTCACGTTACCCGTCAAGGATTTTAATGATGGATTGATGGATGGATGGATGGATGGATGGATGGATGGATGGATGGGTGGATGGATGGATGGATGGGTGGATGGATGGATGGATGGGTGGGTGGATGGATGGGCGGATGGATGGGCGGATGTATGGATGGATGGATGGAAACTTTAGAATTATCTGATTGGTGTATACTGTACTTGCTAAGAATATATGCATGGTCCATTAAGTTTAGCCATCTTCTCAATTTTCATAATGCTTTAAATTGCGCACACTGTTACTGCCACTAATGGTTCCTTTCCATTGTACATTGTTATACAAGCTCTGGTTTGGGTGCTGGGTATTTTTAAGCCCAGAGGCATAGCAATGGGAGAGACATGGCAGGCAACTTTTTAAAGGCAAGACTAAGTCTATGAAAATGTCAAATCTCAGAGTGCAGAACTTTGCCAAAACCACTGATGGCTAATGTTCAGTGCTGTACTATGAGGGCCATTCAAGTCAGACCAGGACGTTTGACTTTTTCTGCAGAATAACAGAACACAATTGTGAGAGTTAAAAACTCCCTTTATTTCTCTATATAATCCCCTGCTACACTAATGCACTTATCCCAGTGTTTCACTAGTGCTTGTACACCAAGGTAGAAGGTTTTCTCAGTACGGGGGATGTGGCAATAACTCCCAGTCGAGTTCCTATAATGTGCAAGTGCTGTTGGTGAATGGGTGTGTACAGTTCCCACAGATAGATGCATCTCTTCCACAACTGGTGACAAGGATCAGGCGTTCCATCACCGTACTATGCCCGAAGTCTTTTGGAAACATCAATTGCTTTAACGCCTCCATTCACCAGACATTTCATGATGTTCCAGTTTGACAGGAACCTTACTGAATGTGGACTTGTCGCATTGGACTGGTACAAGTTAATTTTTCGAAAATGGTGACAACGTACCTGTACTGAAATGAGAAAAGAATGGAAAAAAGAAAAAAAGAAATTAAATATGTATGCTACAACGTAATGTAAAGCCAAATATCATTTTTCTGGGTAGGGAAGGGCTCTCAGTTACAAAAACAAAATGTCGTTAACTATTTAACTTTTTGGTACTATTAATCATTTCACTCAATTTGCTTAATAGCTAGTCTTGATAGCCATAATCTATCATTATACATATTATTATTATACATATTATTATTATATCCATTTTCATCTAGGTTCTTAGGTTTCCTTTCACGTCCTGAAGACATACGTCTAGGTTTGAAGGTAATGTCTAAATGTACAGCATTTAATGTCTTTTAAGAAGTACAGCCATCTAATCAGTAGGGTAAGATACAGTTTTTTTTTCTTATTTAATAGGAAGTATTTAAATAAATGAGATGTAAAGTTAAAGAAAACAGGTGGATTGTGTCCTGCCCTGAGGGAGCGATCACCAACACTAATATAACACTGATACTAAAATCTACTGCACACACCACATTACACAGCCAGTAAGTAAGACCTATTCACTAGAGGAGCATAAATTACCCATAACTCCCTGCTATGCACTCTGACTGCCTAATGATTACCTGACAACAGTGCGCGCACACACACACACACACATTCCAAAAGCTCAGTTCCTTTCCTTTTTTGTCAGCCTCCATTACCAATATCCAGTAATATTGCAGCTCATGTGCAGTAGAGTGTTTTTATCGGTTCCAATGAAAAAAATTGTCTAGTTGTAGGTAGAAGGGAATTGGCTCGAACGTTAACCAGCTAACACAACGAACATATGGAGCGATATCGCGGACAATATTCAATAGCATTTGCAATTGCGTTTCCCATACGTGGACGCACAAAGTGTGCCATAATTCAAATGCAATTGCAAACTTTGCATTACCGTTTGCTGATTCGCCTTTGCGAGCGCACACTGACTGCCAAATTTCAAATGAAAAAGAAAAGTCCATTTGCATTTGTATTTCCCAGGTCTTACACGTCATGAACCTGTCATATTTAAACAGCAAAATCAATCACCACGTTTGCTTTTTCACTTTCTCTGCGCCGCGCGTCAAGCCGGCCAAAATTCAAACGCAATCGCTAATCCATTTGCAATTGCATTTCCAACACGTTACACAGAAACCTGTCAATCAGCGTCAGGGGCGGGTCTATACTGTGGGGCGGGATTGTATGGGGAGTGACGTCACTCGCAGTCGCCGACCAAGAGGGGGATATTTGAGCACTGGAGGTGAACCGAGATTATCTCATTTGTTTATCAAGAAATAAACACACAAAAATGACAAATCGCATATTTTCTTGCTCTGGAGTGGACAGAGAAGTTTTTACAAGTAAAAATATTTTTAGATCTTCTCCTGTTACAGCCTGCTGGAGCTAAATCTTTCAGAAACGCTGCGTACCGGCGCTTTATACCGATGGAGTCACTAAGGGACCGTCTAAAAAGTGCATGACCAAGACCCAAGCGTTTATTTACAGAAGAATACACAAGATTACAGAGAAATACCTCACAGGACATCAAACATATTACACTGTTAGGCTACAGTATGGATTATTTGTGTATTTATTTGTTTGTTTAATTGATTAATACATATTTCAATGTACATTTTAAAATAAATGATTACACAGACAATTCTTGTGGCAATAAAACAGATAATTTGTTAAATGAGAGTTGGGCTGTTTTTTATTATTAAAATAATAATAATTATTATTGTAATTGTAAAGATATGTATGAAAATGACTGCACTTTGGTACAGTCTATTATTAGTTGCAAAAAATGACAAATCAACAGAATTCAATAACTTTTTTGCTATAGAAACTTAGTGTAAACATTTTTGTATTACATGACAAACCCCTGCAAAATAAATGTGCCACAAAATAAACATTATATGAGAATTTGTATTATGTGTCTTAATTTCCGTGTATTAATATGTCACATGCTTAGGGTTAATTATAATAGGAATAATATATTTGATAATAATAATATGAATTTTTGATTGTGATGTCCTAGTATATTTGACAGAGATTTTGTGGGGGTGCAATCTGTGGCAGGGGGGCATTTTAGCGCATAACACCAACTTTACCGCGGTTCACCTCCATTGCTCAAATATCCCCCTCTTGGTCGGCGAGTGCGAGTGACGTCACTCCCCATACAATCCCGCCCCACAGTATAGACCCGCCCCTGACGCTGATTGACAGGTTTCTGTGTAACGTGTTGGAAATGCAATTGCAAATGGATTAGCGATTGCGTTTGAATTATGGCTGGCTTGACGCGCGGCGCAGAGAAAGTGAAAAAGCAAACGTGGTGATTGATTTTGCTGTTTAAATATGACAGGTTCATGACGTGTAAGACCTGGGAAATACAAATGCAAATGGACTTTTCTTTTTCATTTGAAATTTGGCAGTCAGTGTGCGCTCGCAAAGGCGAATCAGCAAACGGTAATGCAAAGTTTACAATTGCATTTGAATTATGGCACACTTTGTGCGTCCACATATGGGAAACGCAATTGCATTTGTATATTGTCCGCGATATCGCTCCATACGAACATGCTTCAAGATTCGAAATTCATCAGCACATTGGCAAGACGTACCATCACTGGAACAATTTCTGCTACTTCTATTTACAATTAAACTCCCTTTCACACTGTGACAAAGACCAAGAGGTTCCCACTGCAACCTAAGAATATTGAAGAACCTGCGGGAACGAAGTCAAAATGGAAAAATGTATATTTATTGATTTCAGACTATGTACTTCCTAGCTGTGTCCCTGTCAGGTTCTCAATCCATCTATGTTGTTGTCACTAATTTCCTGTCACGCTCATGATCCAGGTCCAACAAAATCAAATTGAGTTATTCTTACAGTGGGTTCGATCAGATCATACCATGCTCTTACCAGGCGCATATCAATCGCTCGTCATTGCGTCTGGTGTGTTGATACCAGAGGAACATTATATGAATTTAATGTCTTCTACAGTTTTCTACAACATGGCATGGTCATAGCACAAGCCGCTATGAAGAGGGCGCTGTGAGAACTCCATCGACGTAGCAACAACACAGTGACATTACAATGACAACTCGGTCTAAACCTAATCCAGTCTTTCTCATCTGCTCCATGCTTGTAATATGTTAATGAACTGGACAACTGTGTCCTAATTAAGTTGTTCCTGCATCTTGCTTTGATCATAAGCTCACCAGGATACCACTCAAAAAAGTGTGCTAGTTCCACGTCAAGGGAGACAATACTGCGTTTCTGATACGTTCTTACTTGTATAACACAATTTTTTGAAAACGTATTGGGAACAAGGTTCAGTGTGATGTACAGTAGGAGTAATAAGAGTATCTATACAGTATATGACTGGATGGTAGCACCTCCAGGATCCGTGTTCGATTCCCGTGCTTGGTGGGTTTCTTCCGGGTGCTCCGGTTTCCTCCCATAGTCCAAAGACATGCAGATTAGACTAATTGGCGTTCCCAAATTGCCCGTAGTGTGTGAACGAGTGTGTAAATGTTGATTAGAGCTTCCACCATGGTCGTCAAATGGGAATAAATACAATGATCATCACTGGCCTCCACGGCCCCTAGTTGGAGGTTCCTATGTAGATGGACGGATGGATATGACAGGATAAGAAGAAAGCATGGTTATATGAGTTCCTAATGTAGCTTGTAGCACTGCTGAAATTATGTTTCTGTGTCATGTACTATTTATTATAGGTTCTATGCAAGAAGTGCCTTCTTATCAAGTGAGGGTAGGCCACGGTTCTTGGTCAGCTTTCCAGACATCCTGATCTCGGTTTGACCTTTCACTGTCCACTCTACACCATTCTCGGATCAGATTATACTTTAATCTCACCTCCACTATCAACACTTATATGGGCATTGGGTTAAGGGCGGTGACAGGGCTTGAACCCTTGACCCTCAGATCAGCATCCCAGAGCCTCAACAGGTACAGTAGGTCTGCATCTCTCATGATAAATCAAACACCCCAAGAATATTCCTGATTCCGGTTTGTACTTAAATATCTTATCCTATAAACTCTATCTTCAGTTTATCAGCATATAAAGTGATATAAATTATAAACACTGAAGCTCGAAATTGAATAATTACAGTCCTACCCAATAATGAATGCTCATTTATAACTGCATATTTGGTACATGTGCAGCACTTCTCAAACCCTCCACATTAACGTGCCAGTCATTATCAGCTGTTTGGCAGCGTTGGCTTGGTGACCCTGGCATGCTGGATGAGGAATGATATGAGAGCCTGTGCCAAGTCTTACCGCCACAGTCAGACAAAACACAAGATCCGCTTCCCATCCATCAAACCCCAAGCTTTGTGTCATGTAGCTCTGGGTTTTTTCCTCCACTGTGTTACCTAGGAGATGTGAGATTTTAAAAGAAAATAAAAATTAAGCATGGAGCTGAGGAAAAACTGCTGATGAATAATCATCCAGAACAGGCATGACCATGAAGAAATTGGATGGAGGGATGGGAGTCTTGAGTGTGTAGGAGTGTATCCAGTATATGAGCTCAAATCCGTTTGCTCTTTCTTTGATGAAAAGCTGAGTGACGGCACACACACTCCATACTGGCACAGCAGTTATATTTGCTGATCTGTGAGAAAGAGGGATTATTAAATGGCAAATCTACCACAAACAATAGTTTACTTTTAGCTGCAAACTCCCTGACTGCAGTCCTGACTCCTTCCTTGCACAATGTACCCCCTCACACACAACCCTCACCTCTTCCATGATCAGTCATTGTACCAGGACAAGCATCCACCTGTATGATAATACACTTTGGCCTTTAAGTATTTTACATAACAGAAAAGTTTATTCAGTATTTTTCATCTGCAACGGGGACAACATCCAAACTGCATCACACAGACCTGAGGCGGAGATCGAACCCCAACCCTGGAGGTGTGTTCTAAACACTAAGCCACCGTGCCGTCGTATAAGACGTTGACTGTGGTCAAAGGGTTTTAAGACTCACTTCGTCAGACTTATGAATGAATGACTTACAAACGCAACCCTGACTTACAAATGAGTTCCGTTGCGGCAGCACGTTCGTAAGTCGGATTCGTTCATAAGTCTGACAAAGTGAGTCTTAACCACCTTTGATACAAATTTACAATGTAAAGCATAAAAAAACAGATACACAGGTTTGGAGTTTTGGTTCCGCATTATACTCTCGCGTGACTGCACCTTCAAATCGAGATGGGAATCCTGTTGATGCAGTGGGGTCAGCTGACCAAACTTAAAAGTAGTCCGGGAAGACAATGCAACAGTACAGTACATGGTGTTTACTGGACACTTGAATTGAAGCCATTTTGTCTCAGAGCTGTTTTGGACTATGAACTCTGTCTTGCAGAGGATTTTCTGAAATTACGATAATCATGGCCTTGCTCAAGGTCTCAACAGTGGCAACTTGGCAACGCTGGGACTTGAACACCCAACCTTCCGATCAGTAATGCTTTGTTCATCCAAAATACACAATAATCTCATATTTGAACAGTTGATATTGAGATGTATATCTGCTACTTCTGCTCTGTAAAGCTTCATAACGGCTCTAATCTGAGGTGCTGGTTGGTAATTGGTGATTTCTGAGGCTGGTGACTCTAAATGAACGTCTTGCATGTTCTCCCCGTGCTTGTTGGTTTTCCCTTAAGTACTCTGGTTTCCTCCTACAGTCCAAAGACATGCAGGCTAGGCTAATTGGTGTTCCCAATCTGCCCCACCGTGTGTGTGCATGTGTGTGTCCACTATCCCTCCTTCATGTCTTTCTGAGACCCTGCACACAGGATAAGTGGTGTAGAAAACGAACGGAAGCGTGAGATTAAAATGAATGAATCACACATGAATAAAACCTGACTCCACATCGGCACTTTAAAAACAGCAGCGTAATCAATTTGCAAGCTTACAGAGCGCCGTTCAATGACATATTCAGCCATCGTCCTAGCATCGGGAGCAAGCCAGATTGACATCAACAGCCTCATAAAAACATTAAAACCGTAAACCCATCAGCGTTAGTGTTGCACATTTAAATAAGGAGAGCGTGAAATGGAAACGCATCGCGGGCCTAATCTTAGTCCCGGCGCTGAGGCGGTAAACGATTGTCTTTCCAATAATATCTCACCCAAGGTCAGAGGAGAGATCGCCTCTCATAAATCTGCAGGAGTAGAGGTAGAGGTGGCTCTGGTTCCTTTTTCCTCCCTCACGACTTTGCTAGGAATAAAACCCAGGCAGACTCCATTATAATGTAATTGCACTTTTATGTTTTTAACTACTGACCTGAAAAGAACAACGGCACTCGTTTAACTGTGGCGAATACCTTTTTAAGACCATAGCTCCACTGGGAATACTGGAAAATGCCCGCGTGTGGATGTGCAAGGCATAGAGGTGAGAAAACCAGAGACCCTCACGGCGACGCACTGTATAAATGCATTTTTAACGAGACGAGGCCGACATTCAAGCATGAGTGACCGTGGCAGGACGGAGCCCATGGGAACGTCATTAGATGCGGCTGATATGACGGGCCGTGACGGGAGAACGCCTATTACATGCTGGATGCTGGAATGCGTGCATCACGTTCGGCCGCTCAAATATCTCTGGACCAAGGACCCTCTTCACAACGTTCCGACATGTCATTGGGGCTGAAGCTCGCCTACAGGCAGCGGAAGGACAAAGACGGTAATAACTCCTGAAAACGAATGACAGGAGAAAAATAAATACACGAGACGGCAGACGCCGGGAAATAAATCTCATACAAATCCCGCCAAGGTTGACACAAATAAAAAAGTAACACCAAATAAAATGAGGGAGGTGAAAAATAAGATCCCTTTCAGTCCATGGAGGGGAGGCTTTATTGGCAAATGTTATGAGGGAAAATGTCACGGCGAGTGTGTGCAATAAAAGCTCGGCAAGGTCAGCGAAGAATCCTGGAACTGCAGGTAGAAGTGATCGATATTTTAGCACGGAAAAATACATAACGTGGACTAACATACTGTGTACAGTATGTGCGTGTATATTGTATGTATATGGATAGATACTGTATGATTTCCTGAACATTACCCATGATGCCACCCTGACTCCCCGGATTGCCGGCTCCTTCATTGTGGCAAACGTAATTAAAACAAGCTGATTCAACTCATTCATTACTTATACAATTGTTTACTATAAAGTTTTTCATTTCCTGAAGTGTGTATACATTTATTCTCTATATATGATTAAAGTCTTACAGATTTCTCGACAGCAGGAAGCATTTGGACGTTTATTGGAAAGAAAAACCAAAGACGAGATAAATACAGTACATCAAAGGGGACATCTGATATAAGAGATAAACTGCTTTTCTTTTCCACCAGCCTCCGACCTTTATCTTATCACCCTGGTGGAGAAAAGAAGATCGGTGGAAGTTTTATTGTCCCTCAGTTAGAGCGCTCTCTAGAGACGGTGAAAAAATTATTTCATTTATGCATCAGTTATGTATTATGTATGAAGTGATTCTTTTGTGTAGCGGTTGTGATATCGTCACAATACTGTAACTCCAGATTTATTTTTAGCTTATTTTTTAAATTTTTGTTTTTTTTTATTTATGTTTGTGTTTGAGGTGGCAAAATGTTGCCATTCATCTAGTATCCTGCAGGTGGTACGTGGCAACAATTTCAGCACAGCTTCCTGTGTGGAAGGAGCGAGTTATTTGATTATAAGTTAGATTAGAATTGAAACAAAATTAAAAAGAAAAAATAATAAAATTGAATCAGGATTTTTGTTAAATTATGATCGTTACAAAATCGAAATGCAAATCGAACAATATTGCATTGCCTGGTCTTTGGCGATTCCCGTCACTAGCAATTTCCCATCCAGGAGAGACCTACCAATAAGGGAGCTGCTGCTCATGCAATGTTAGGATGCGACTTACAGTAACACACTCTGAGAAAAGCGCTATCCACCCCTTCTGCTTGCGGGATCTCACAGATGCCCCTGATTCCCCTTTGACTGTCACTATGCTTTAAGTAAAAGTGTGTAGAGGTACTGTAGGAAGAGTAGCCTTGCCCGGGAATTGAACTCGCCGTCTCTTGGGACATGTTTTTTTTTTTTCCTGTTCCACCGCTCAGAAGCTTGTACAAGCTGCTTTTTTATTTGTCTTAGTAACCATAAGAAAGAACTACGCAACAACCAAACCTGGAAAATAATCTTGAGATGCTTCTAAAGTGTTTCGCAAATATACATTATGTAGATATAAACTGCTGAACACATGTATGTATAATAGTTTGCTCTTTATATTTGGTGAACGTGGTCTTACACGAGGAAAACACTTGAGGATCAGCTCTACATCGTGTTTGGCTGCACTGTGATGAGGTTATATTCTTCACTAAACAAGTACTTTAACTTTAACTACCAAAAGACGTGAGATTTAGTTAACTAGCTGGTGTGAAATTCCTCTCCATCACCACTTTAGGAAACATTAACGCCGCATTAAGCCCGATCGTCTGATTTGGGAGAAAATAACTCTGGCAATCAGCCCTCAATAACTCGTTGTCGTCAAGAACGCATCGTGTTTTTCTAGATCTGCTTGAGAGAGGGATGTTTTGAATCTCGCTGAAAAGAAAGAGTGGGTTCTAAGCCAGACCTCAGTTGAGAGTTAACTAAAGAAATGCTTAAAAAAAAAAAAAAAGGCGCCGATCTCGAGAGCGCTCTTCACCTAGCATGTCTAGCGGCTCTTGAGGCACACAATGCCTCAATCAAGCTGCACGATCTGCACAACAAGGAAACAAACCGGGAGCAGAAACAGAGGAAGAGAGAGAGAGAGGGAGAGAGAGAGGGAATGCGCGCTAGCTGTCGAGGGACGTCTTAGGAAGCGTGCGACCTGTGGGATTGCCGGCCCTCGCAGCTGCATTTCAATGAGATCTGGGCGGCTGAGATTTACTCCAAGGCTGAAGAAGAAACTCGCTCACGGTCAGCCTGTGGAGCGCATGAACACCAATCGGTCCTCTCTGACGGGGTCGCGTCCCGGGACGAGGTCATCGGTCAGAAGAGTCTCAGAGAGCTGAATGCTGAATAGTCCAGGTGCCGATCCATGAGGATTAGAGAGAGCAGGGTGTATTTTTTTTGTTAGGGGGGAGGGACACACGCGGCTAAGACGGATACACGCGCCTATGACGGATTCACGCGGCTATGAAAAGTTTAAGCTTAGTGCAGGCTTAAGATGTTTTCTCGTGACCAATAAAGATACAAGGTTTAGTGTATACTGTGCATGTGTGTGTGTGTGTGTGTGTGTGTGTAAATGTTGAGACAGTAAGTAGAACAATGTGCATCTTCAGTGTTAATAATTCAGGCTTCTGGGCCGGACTGCACCACAGTGACCTCACCCTGTCTGTCTTTGTGTGTGTGTGTGTGTGTGTGTGTGTGTGTGTGTGTGTTACTGTAGCACCGCCTCTCTCACCTCCGGCTATAGTGATAGTGAAGTTAGTGGATTCCAGAGCATCATTATAAGCTAATTTGTGACATGTAAGGAATTTTAATGTCAATAAATCAATATGTTTAATGTCAATGTTCCGTCTCACGAGCTCTGCTCTGACGTTATATTTCAGCTCAGAGGTGAGTCAGGATATAACCCTGACCTGTAACCATCAGAATCAGGTATCAGGTTTGACACACACACACACACACACACACACTATTATTGTGGTCCACAGACTGGAAATTTTTATAAATATTGTCAATTTGTAGACAATTTAAGGCACTGAGTCAGAGTCAATGAGTCACCCAGAATCATCTAGAATTTCAGTTTACGGCAGTTCAGCACAGTTCCATGAAAGATTCAGGAATGATGGGAAGCAGCCTAAAGGGAGGAATGAATTAGCGTTAATGAAAGGATTAAAAGAAAAAAACAAAAAACAAAGAAATGACCAATAATTACACAAATAAACAGCGAACACATGATAAAGTAAAATTATCGAGGAGGAAGAATGGAAGGAAAGGAAAAAGGAAGGAAAGGAAAAAGGAAGGAAGAATGAATAAATGAAATGAGAAAGAAAGAATAGAAGAAAAAAAGAAATGAAGGAAGGAAAGAAGATACAGTAAGGGACTGAGAAAGAAAGAAAACAAGAAAGAAAGAAATGGAGGAAGGAATAAAAAAAACGTATATAGAAAACAGAATAGGAGAACGAGTGAAAGAAATGGAGGAAGGATACAAAAAAGAAAGAAAGAAAAGAAAGAAAGACATACCGTGTAGAGGAAGGAATCGAGAAAGAAGGAAACAGAAAGAAATTAAGAACAAAAGATAAAAGAAAGAATAGAAAAAGTAAATAAATAAATGGAGGAAGAGAAGAAAGAAAGAGAAAATAGAAGAAAGAAACAAAGAAATGGAGGAAGGAACCAAGAAAGAAAGAGCGAATTCAAGAAAGAAAGAAAGGAAGAAAGGAAGGGGTAAAAAAGACAAAGACAGAAAGCTGGACTCTGATTGGTCAGAAGGTGTCGATGAACTGAGCAGCAGCTCTGCAGTAGATCTACAACACAGTGTAAACACGTGCGCTCGTCCTGACGCGTCACTGTTTCCATAGTAACGGCTCCTTCACACGGCCTTCTCCAGGCTTCCTCTCGCTCCACATGTTCACTCTCACTCTGTCCATCTTCTCATGCGGTAGAAGCATTTGTTCCGTCCCTATCGGCTCCTGACTGTTATTTTTGACATCATGTTCGGGACACGGTTCGAGGTGAAACTGCTTAGCGAGTCTACTTGTACAGAAAAGTTAGCCATAAAAAAATATTGATATTCATAAGCGTGTTTGTATTCGTCCGGCTGTGATCTTGGCTTCTGAAACTTTAGCGTCCTCAAGTAACTGTTCCATTTTATTCCTGTCAAATTCAGCACGGCGCCGCCTGAGCTTCGCTTGACGCCACTTTCTCCTTCCTGTTCTTCCCCAGATTTCTTTCTTTTTTTTTTTTTCTTCAGCTGTACTTTTTACCGTAAGTGAAGAATTGAGTCATAGTTTAAACACGAGGCCCTTTGCTCTCGCTTATTCCCATATCTGAGAACAGTGTTTGAAGCCAGGAGTTATATTTTAATCATTCAAATTCTTAATGATGACACTGAATCCATTATTAATGAGCGCAGTTCCTCCAGTGTACTCGGCTTGGCGAGCGAGGCAGTAAGTTCTACTCTCTTCATTTGATCTTCACAGCGCTCGCTCTCTCTCTCTCTTTCTCTCTCTCTCTCTCTCTCTTTTTATTTAAATATTCTCCAAACCATACAGCATGGTCCTTGAAAAAGAATTCTTCCACTTTTTAACTTTATTTCCCAAGGCTTTGTCTCTTTCTTTTTTTCTTCTTTCTTTTTTTTTTTGCTCTTTCCATCTTTTACTTGCTTTCATCTTCATCCAAGTTAAAAAAAAAAAAAAAAAAAAGAGACGTTAATCTTCTGCTAGTGTCTGTTAGAAATGCTTTTCAGACCTTGCTGAGACACTTCCACTCTAAATCAACTTTCAGATTTTAAGGTCATGTCCATTCTAAAGCCTTTAATTTTACAGTATAGTAAAACACACTTATGCTCTCGATGTCCTTTTAGATTTTTTTTTGGTTAACTAAAAATTAAACTAATCCTTTCTTGGGATTGATTATCAACACTGATTAAGTGATCATTAAGTTTACATATTGATTGTGCAAAAGTCTTGACTCCCCTTCATTTCTTCATATTATCCTTCCAAAGCTCCAGACTGTCTTGTATGTTTAATGTAGTCTTGGAGTACAGAAGTTCTCCAGGCTCCAGTCCCTCTACCTGAGCAGTTTCAGAGCAATGTTGTTCATTTGTTAAACCACACAGTGACCTATAAATCATTCAAGCATCTAACTTAAGTCCTGACCCAGTGAGAAACAGGTGCAGATGATGACAGACGATCAGGCCGGTGATTATTATAGTGTACTGTTGATGCTGAACGCTGAGTGGTTGGAACGGACAAGAGTGTCCAAAATATTGTACACAAGGCTCATATACACACAAGTTGAAAACCTATGGAGAGTTTATACTGAATATAATCAGAGGTGTCAAGTAACGAAGTACAAATTACATTGCAGTGGTGTCAAAAGTATTCACATTCATTACTTGAGTAGAAGTATAGATACTAGGGTTCAAATATACTTGAAGTATCAACCCAAGCTTTTTACTTAAGTAAAAGTTTAAAAGTACTGGTTTCAAAACTACTTAAAGTATAAAAGTAAAAGTACCATTAGGGGCGACAAAAGCATTAATGTCTTGCTTTCTGATCATGCAATGGGGGGGGGGAGGGGCGATGGCGTTGTGCGCGTTCTGATCATGTGACGAGGGGGGGGGGGGCGTTGTGCGCGTTTTTATCATGCGACCAGGGGTGGTTGCGCGTTCTGATCATAAAAATAGAGTAACGAGGCTATTTTTAAAATGTAAGGAGTAGAAAGTACAGATAATTGCTTAAAAATGTAAGGAGTAGAAGTAAAAAGTCGGCTGAAAAATAATTACTCCAGTAAAGTATAGATACCCAAAATTTCTACTTAAGTAAGGTAACGAAGTATTTGTACTTCATTACTTGACACCTCTGTTACATTGTAAACACAAGTACAAATGTACATAAGTACATTACTTAAGTAGAAATTTTGGGTATCTATACTTTACTAGGTAATTATTTTTCAGCCGACTTTTACTTCTACTCCTTACATTTTCACGCAATTATCTGTACTTTATACTCCTTACTTTAAAAAAATCGCCTCGTTACTCCTATTTTATTTCAGCATGTCATTCAAAAAAAAATAAAATAAAATCGCGCCATCCGGATTTGAGAGAATTTGATTGTGGTTGGATGAGAAGTATAAACATACCATTCCGACACCCTATTGGTTGGTACGCGATCCATCGCGCCTGCACATGATGTTACGTCACACACTCCAGCAAGGACGTTTGAATAAAATAGCATTTTCGGTTGATAAGGTTGTGATAAATAGACGAAGATGTCCGTGATAGAGACTCAAGATTCAAGCGAAATGTCACAACCAAGCACGAGCGAGGAAGGTAACAGCACCAGTAGGGTAACAGGAATTTTATATATATATATATATATATATATATATATATATATATATATATATATATATATATAGGATTGGCACCCTGTCCAGGGTGTACCCCGCCTAGTGCCCGAAGTCTCCTGGGATAGGCTCCAGGTCCCCCGCGACCCTGAAAACAGGATTAAGCGGTATAGAAAATGAATGAAGGAATGAATATATATATATATATATAAATTTTAATTAACCACTTGGATGAATCCTTCATTCTGACAGCACTAATGTTTATTGTAGACACCCACACAGGGGTAATTGTTACTAAGCCTGCCCCGTGTGCACTAATTTTCTTGTATGTTGCCCTCACAGATTCCTGCAGCTAAGCTTGGATGTACATTTACATTCCAATAAAGGTTACCGATGACACGCCACTGAAGTTTGACATTTTGCACCATTAAACTACATACAGTATAGGCAACTATTTATCATACAGTATCTTCTTCTCCATAAAACATGTTAATGCTCAGTAGTACACATATATGGTTCTTTAATGTATTTGCATTGTACTAAAATGCATTCTTTTTCAATTGCCATATACAGAATCCCAAATCACTATGGCCGTTACAAAATACAACAAAAAAACAACACATTTTTCTTTTCTTTTTTTTATGAGGTGTTAGTGTACAGTAGTATATGAGGTGTTAGTGTACAGTAGTATACAGGCCCGTGGCACAGCCTAAGCTTTTATCCTTAATGCTTTTTTCCCCCTCACGTTACTTTTACTTTTATACTTTAAGTAGTTTTGAAACCAGTACTTTTACACTTTTACTTGAGTAAAAAGCTTGAGTTGATACTTCAACTTCCAAAGACGTCTTTTTAAACCCTAGTATCTATACTTCTACTCAAGTAATGAATGTGAATACTTTTTACACCCTTGAATATAATAAAACTATAGATAGGTCTTACACAATATATTGGCACCCCTTGTAATTGTAGTTTAGGTAACCACAAGATTTAAGTTGTTCTTGTAATTCATGCACAGTTATACTTGGGAATTCTTTTCTTTTCTTTTTGCCACTGACCAATAAACTTTTGTCACCACCCCCAATATGTGGGGATAAAAATAAAAAGCTTTTTAGCTGCCTTTTTAACGAATGTGGGTCAACATACTTCTCTCTTATTTGACTCTAATGGACATTTAAAATGCTTGCTGTATACTCTCTATAATTTCCAGGGGCATCAATAATTATGACAAATGTTTTTTTATTGAAAAATATTGCTTCTTAATCTTTTTTTCTATCTGAATTGAAACTAATAATATTGTACTGTACATACAATACTTCTTCACTTTTGCCCAACACTTTATTAGTATTATTATTACTTTTTACTGATATTTACATGGTGTGCCAATTATTGTGGCAAAGAATCATATTTTGCGTGGTTGGATCTTAACAAGGTTCCAAGTAGAGCTTCAACATGCAACAAGAAGAAATGGGAGTAAAACAAAACATTTTTTGAGCATTAAAAAAATAACGATTAAACTGAAACAGGCTGTTTTACAGCTGATCAAAATTTTAGGACCAGATGCCTTTAAAATGCCAAATCTGTGCAAAGATGTGGATTAATTGTCATTTTCTGTCACGTTCTGATGGCAAAGGAAAAAAAAACTCTCCCTTTTTGAACGTGGTTGTTGAACTGCATAATCAGGGTCTCACAGCGCGCCATCGCTGCTGAGGTGGGACGCAGTAAGACAGTCATTTTGAATTTCTTAAATGATCCTGAGGGTTATGGAACAAAAAAGTCAAATGGAAGACCAAAACAATTTCACCAGCACTGAGCTAATTGGATCTAATTGGATGTCCGTCAAGACACTGGACGATCCTCGACCCAAATTAAGGACGTTACTGTTGCTGACTGCAGCCCCATAACCATCAGACGGCATCTGAGACTGAAGGGCTTCAAAAACAAAAAACGTCTTCAAGGACCTCATCTCCTTGAACGCCACAGAACTGCTCGTTTGGACTTTGCAAGAGAGCACCAATCATGGGACATTCAAAGGTGGAAGAAAGTTTTATTCTCTGATGAGAAAAATTTTACGTTGATGGTCCTGATGGTTTCCAATGTTACTGGCATGATGAGCAGATCCCACCTGAGATGTTTTCTACGCGCCACAGTGGAGGGGACGATGGAGCTTCAGGAAGTGCAGGGGCGTCAAACGGCCGCTATGTCCAGATGTTGCAGAGAGCGTTCCTCATGACTGAGGGCCTCGTCTGTGTGGTAACCACTGGGTTTTTCAGCAGGACAACGCCACAGTACACAACGCCCGCAGGACAAGGGACTTCTTCCAGGAGAATAACATCACTCTTTTGGCCCATCCCGCGTGTTCCCCTGATCTAAATCCAATTGAGAACCTTTGGGGATGGATGGCAAGGGAAGTTTACAAAAATGGACAACGGTTCCAGACAGTAGATGCCCTTCATGTGGCCGTCTTCACCACTTGGAGAAATTATTCCACTCACCTCATGGAAACGCTTGCATCAAGCATGCCGCAACGAATTTTTGACGTGATCAACAATAACGGTGGAGCTACTCAGTACTGAGTTCATGTTTGGAAGTTTGATTTCTGTCTTGGGGGGCTTTACGGGTTTTTTTTGGAGATGTGGTCCGAAACTTTTGATCAGCTTTAAAACAGCCTGTTTCAGTTTAATCGTAGTTTTCATTAAACTGCATGCTCAAGAAATGTTTAGTTTCACTCCCATTTGTTCTTGTTACATGTTGAAGTTCTACTTGGAACCTTGTTAAGATCCAACCACGCAAAATATGATTCTTTGCCATTTTTCAAGTGGTCTTAAACTGTATATTGTAATTGTACTCAATGATAAAAAATAATCAAATAAATAAATAAATTGTGCGATTCAAGATAATTTCAATTGTAATTTCTTGATACATTTTAATGACTGGAATAAAATGAAATGTAAGTGTTAATAATATGCTAATCATATGTTCAAGAGAAACAATCCTAATACAGGGCTTTGATGTCCTAACAAGTGTTTTGAAGTTTTAAATGAAAATATAAGAAGTACAAATAACATTTTTAAGTAAAAAAAAAAAATTAATAAAAAATAAGGGAAAGTACAAATAAACGAAAACAATATTTAAGTACATCATTTCTTTCCTTCTGCTAATATGCAAATTATGTCAGGAAGAGACTCAGAGCTCAAACTTGTAGCTCCATATGCATGTTTTTTTTGTCTGATCCTAATTTGACAAGAATTTTGTTAAACAATGGTAGTCGACTTGCAACATACAGTAACAAGCTAGCTTTGTCACTAAAAAGTGAGAAAATTGCTGTGAATTATTATTATAATTATTATTATTATGAATGTTGTGGAATTTTTGGACAACTTGTATTATATTACAAAAATGACATTTCCTTTCATCACAAATTGATTACGTTTATTTAATTATACGACACTCGCTCACTCTTCGAGCGTGCTGATTCGTGTAATTATTTTTAAATATAAACAACATCAGCAGTCTTTTTTTTTTTTTTTCTTAAATGGTCAAAACTGCATGTTTAAAATGAATAAATCAAATGAAAGTGTCAGATTTCCTGTAGCGCTTTACGTGGTGTTAATGATGGCAATGATATGTGAAAGTGGTTAAAAGCAGCGTCTGTGCCGCTGTTCTGAGCTGCAGGGAGGATAAAGGGTTTCATTTCATGCTTTCCATCAGGGACATTAGAGGACCGTGTTGAAAGTGTGAATACTGCTAGTGGAAATCGGAGAAGGTGGGCTACATTCAGTGATTTATCCATGAGACACAATCTATTGGTATTGTAGAAATATTATAAATATTCATTTCAGCCGACTTTTAGTCTTCTCACATGCCACGTGGAAGACCCAGATTCCATTCTCAGCCACTGGATGTACTGTAGGAAGAGAGGGACGGATGGAGGGAGGGCATCTAAATAAAAAGGATAACAACGTGAGATACGCGCCAGGAAGCGCAGTTGGCTTTAAACCTCTTCAGCGACCCTTTAACCGGAACAGCCAAAAAAACCCAACGTCTGTTATTTAATGCGTTGTTGAAGCGAGTGATTTCCCGGGACGGCCGTATGACGCGTGTACGAAAAAATCAACCACAACTTTATCTCCCGCTTCCTTCAGCGCTTCATCCAAGGTCTACATTTCTGATCTGTCCGCTAAGCCTACTGTACTGTACATGCGCGCACTTTCATTATCATTCATTTATTCACCAGGTCAGGTGTCTCCAGTAATAAAGACTTTGAAAGTGCTTTAATTTGCCATCATTGCATTATTATGTACTTTATTCCAATTTAGTCCCACGTGCCCTCATTAATGGGAAACCAGTCAGCAAAACGAGAGGAGTAAATGAATCTTGGCTGGCGAACTCGGGGAGACAATCGAGCAGATCTGGCTGCTGCTTCATTGTTCGTAAAAAAAATGTGCCATTTTCTCTGATGCTTAATTAACGGGCACCTGTTTCAGCCGGTTCCAGCTGATGGCATCGAGGACGTTCCGTTCGGTCAGTTTCGCACAGAAACACCGTTTCCATCTTTTTTTTGGGGTGAGAGGGGGTGAGAGGGGCGTCACTGAAATCCGTTACCACCTTTTCCACTTGGACAACCTCGTCTTCACGCCGCTGCTCACTGTGGCATCCCGCCAGCACGGAAAGATTAATAACGCGGCGCTGAAAATGCAGATACAGAGCCCTGATGTCCTTCAGATGAGCGTCGTCACACCCCTCCTACCCGGCCAACATGCCTCGAAGGGTGAAATATTGAGTATGACACAAGCGTAATTGCATGGGAAGTAATCAATTAGACACACAATTGGAAGCGACCCAGGGTCTGGAATCTGCCGAGTGGAAGATGGAAATGAGTGTTCTACAGAAAGCATGTACAGAAAGTCCATTTCTCTCTCTGCAATTGGCTTACCCGGAGAGATTAGAGCCGGCCGGAGGAGAAAATAGAGTAAAATAAGATTAAGAAAGATGATGAAAATGTAGCGACGGTAGGGACTTTCACGTACTCCCCAAGGAACAACAGTGGCAATTTATATTACATAATCCATAAAGGTCCAAAATATATTTAAGAACTTGCTGCATCCTCTAAGAAAGATAAAACAAGTTGTTGGAACCACGTCAGTGATAAAGACTAAAGTACGGTTCATCGGACAGAAAGCAAATAAAAACGCAGGACATTCTGAGCACAAGCGCCAAAGACTAATGGATGGTGACCTTATTTACCCCAACATAATGGCAGGTACTATCATAATCCCCCCCCCAACCCCGCCCCTTCAATACACACCCACTTTCCAGACCCTGCCCTTCCCACCCCATCTCACAAAACTATAGAAGTTTAGACTGTACGATCTCTCAGTAAAAAATGTAAATAAAAGAAAAAAAATAATGAAATAAATGTACGTGTCCGTAAGGACGCATCGCACCAGACCATCGTAGATTATTTTCCCACAACAGCACTCCTCTCGAGTGTTTTATTTCACACTGCTCATATCAGGGCAGGTCTCAATTCTCTGTTATTTGTATTATTTATTTATTTATGACACTTTATGGCGCTCCATGCTGTATACTGTACTGTACAGTCACGGCGATGAAGAAAACTCTGAGATACCAGGAGACTGAGGGAAATATGGTGGAGAGAAGAGAACAATAAAACAAGAGGCGAAGTAAATGAGACAGAGGGAAGGAGGACAGAGGACATAAAATAATAAGCAAGACGCGAGAAATAATGAAACAAAGGTGAGCTCGGGGGAAAGGGAAAAAAAGTAGATAAAGGAAGAAAGAAAGTGGTGAAAGGAGAGAGTAAAGAGACCGAACGAAAGAAAGAAAGAGAGAGAGAAATAGCAAAGCCAATGGAAAGAGAAATAAAAAAAAATAAAGTTATTTTTCATAAATTGTTTCATAAATTTTTTCATATATTTTTTTCTATTTGTTTTTCCTTGTGCCTCAATTCTGTTGTACTTGTACAATGACAATAAACAAATCTGAACCTGAAAAAAAGAACCAAAAAAAGAAAGAAAAAAAGACTGAAAGAAAAATAATCATTAAATAAAAATAAAAGACAAGTTATATAAAGAAATAAAGACAAGTAACAAGAACATTTAACAAAAAGAAAAATGAAAGAATTGAAGAAAGATAGAGTAAAGCCAACCAATTAACAAAGAAAGAAAGAAAGAAAGAAAGAAAGAACGAGAGAAATAGCAAAGCCAATGGAAAGAGAAATAAACAAAGAAAGGAAAAAAAGTTATTTTTCATATATTATTTCTTAAATTTTTTATATTTTTTTCACAAGTCTGAATCTGAAAAAAAGAAAGAAAGAGAAAAGCCAACCAAAAAAGAAAGAAAGAAAAAAAGACAGAAAGAAAAATAATCATTAAATAAAAAATAAAAGAAAAAAATAGAAAATAAGAAAGAATAATTAAGAAAAAATAATGGAAAACAGAAATAAAGACAAGTAACAAGAACATGTAACAAAAAGGAAAAAAAAATAATTGAAGAAAGAAAGGGTAAAGCCAACCAAGTAAAAAAGAAAAAAGTGAATCTATAGTGAAGAAGTGAAAGAGAGGATTCTTCTTGTCCAGCTTCGCCTAGAAAGGTGTCAATTCCATCTCTCACATCTCAGTCACCCCCCAACCACACAACCCATTCCCCCCCCCCCCCCCCCCACCAACCCTCTACTCACCCCCCCCCAACCCCTAATCCCCTCCTCACCCCCCGCTAACCCCCTCCTCACCCCCTAACCAGCTATGTGATGTGTTTCCTCTGGTTTCCCCTCACTGTTTGAATCCTCCGACTGGATCCTCTGGTTTTCTTCCAGAACTTCCTCATAACTCGGGACACAAACAGGCAGCAGTTACAGTTAAGAAGTAAAAATCTCCCCAAAATAATGAATCGCTATAAGAACGTTCGGTCTGGTTCAATATTATTTTGGAAAATAAATATTTTCTGTGGGTTTAAAACCAGCAGGGTAAAAGTAACAGCAAATTATTAAATAAAGACACAAAAGTGTGTGTGTGTGTGTGTGTGTGTGTGTGTGTGTGTGTGTGTGTGTGTGTGTGTGTGTGTGTATATACTTCTGGAATAACTTCCCGAGTGGTATTTTAAAATGTCATGCAGTGAGGTTTATTTGAACTCCTGCCTGTGTGTGTGTGGGGGGGGGGGGGGGGGTTGTGGGAGAGAGAGCGAGCAAGAGAGAGAGAGAGAGACAGACAGAAAGACCAGTAGAATGACAGGAAGGGAAAGAAACAGATAGGAAGAGAGAGAGAGAGAGAGAGAGAGAGGAAAAGAAAGAGTGATACAGACAGACAGGGAAACGACGGGGAGAGAGGGAACGATTAGGAGAGTGAGACAGACAGAGAGCAAGAGAGACAAATAAGTAGAGACAGACAGGGAGAAAGACAGAGAGAGGATGAAAGACAGACAGGGGGAGAGAGTGAGACAGACTTGATGGACAAATCGGAGGTTGGGGAGATATACAGTGGTGTGAAAAACTATTTGCCCCCTTCCTGATTTCTTATTCTTTTGCATGTTTGTCACACTTAAATGTTTCTGCTCATCAAAAACCGTTAACTATTAGTCAAGGATAACATAATTGAACACAAAATGCAGTTTTTAAATGAAGGTTTACGTTATTAAGGGAGAAAAAAATCTCCAAATCTACATGGCCCTGTGTGAAAAAGTGATTGCTCCCCTTGTTAAAAATAACTTAACTGTGGTTTATCACACCTGAGTTCAATTTCTGTAGTCACCCCCAGGCCTGATTACTGCCACACCTGTTTCAATCAAGAAATCACTTAAATAGGAGCTACCTGACACAGAGAAGTAGACCAAAAGCACCTCAAAAGCTAGACATCATGCCAAGATCCAAAGAAATTCAGGAACAAAAGTAATTGAGATCTATCAGTCTGGTAAAGGTTATAAAGCCATTTCTAAAGCTTTGGGACTCTAGCGAACCACAGTGAGAGCCATTATCCACAAATGGCAAAAACATGGAACAGTGGTGAACCTTCCCAGGAGTGGCCGACCAACCAAAATTACCCCAAGAGCGCAGAGACGACTCATCCGAGAGGCCACAAAAGACCCCAGGACAACATCTAAAGAACTGCAGGCCTCACTTACCTCAATTAAGGTCAGTGTTCACGACTCCACCATAAGAAAGAGACTGGGCAAAAACGGCCTGCATGACAGATTTCCAAGGCGCAAACCACTTTTAAGCAAAAAGAACATTAAGGCTCGTCTCAATTTTGCTAAAAAACATCTCAATGATTGCCAAGACTTTTGGGAAAATACCTTGTGGACCGACGAGACAAAAGTTGAACTTTTTGGAAGGTGCGTGTCCCGTTACATCTGGCGTAAAAGTAACACAGCATTTCAGAAAAAGAACATCATACCAACAGTAAAATATGGTGGTGGTAGTGTGATGGTCTGGGGTTGTTTTGCTGCTTCAGGACCTGGAAGGCTTGCTGTGATAGATGGAACCATGAATTCTACTGTCTACCAAAAAATCCTGAAGGAGAATGTCCGGCCATCTGTTCGTCAACTCAAACTGAAGCGATCTTGGGTGCTGCAGCAGGACAATGATCCAAAACACACCAGCAAATCCACCTCTGAATGGCTGAAGAAAAACAAAATGACGACTTTGGAGTGGCCTAGTCAAAGTCCTGACCTGAATCCTATTGAGATGTTGTGGCATGACCTTAAAAAGGCGGTTCATGCTAGAAAACCCTCAAATAAAGCTGAATTACAACAATTCTGCAAAGATGAGTGGGCCAAAATTCCTCCAGAGCGCTGTAAAAGACTCGTCGCAAGTTATCGCAAACGCTTGATTGCAGTTATTGCTGCTAAGGGTGGCCCAACCAGTTATTAGGTTCAGGGGGCAATTACTTTTTCACACAGGGCCATGTAGGTTTGGATTTTTTTTCTCCCTAAATAATAAAACCCCTCATTTAAAAACTGCATTTTGTGTTTACTTGTGTTATCTTTGACTAATAGTTAAATGTGTTTGATGATCAGAAACATTTTGTGTGACAAACATGCAAAAGAATAAGAAATCAGGAGGGGGGCAAATAGTTTTTCACACCACTGTATATGAGACGAAGAGACGCAGGAACCGAGAGGACAGATATCAGCAGGAGCAGACAGGTGTCCTCAGATATGGAGACATTAAATCACTATCACTAATGAACAGCCTCTGTTCTGTATAATGAGAGGAAAGTGATGATGGCGTTAGGATTCGATGGACTTTAAGACGTCTGTGTTCTCATGTCTTTTGTCGAGGGTCAAAAGTGGAGCAAAAAGAACATGATGAGTTCAAATCTCTTACTAATTCATTTGCAGTACCGTAATAACCTTTAATGTCATTTGTTCAAATAAATTTAGGCATAAATCCAAAGAATAAAAAAAAAAAATAATAAACTACAATCACATCACTTAAAAGAAAGAAAGAAAAACAAAAAAAATTTATATAAAAATCATAGACATTTTTTTTTTCTTCACTCAAGTATTTCGATGTACAAGTTAAACCGGGACTTTTGATTTGCTCGAATACCATCAAGGCATGAGTGACGTCTGAAACCCCGGCCTCCCAGGAACTGCTTTAACGGGGGACGAGGCAATAACTCCCAGGCGAGTTCCTGTAACGTACAAGTGGTGCCGGTTAATGATTGTACAGTTCACACGCAGATTCGTCTCTTCCTCAAGTTATCCGTCGGACTATCGGTGAATGTTGTCTCATCATTTATGGACGTCCAGACTTCTTTAGAACGCTTGCGTCGTTTAAATGTTTGACTCGTCACCGCACTGTGCTCCAAGTCTTCTGTAAATATCAATCTTTTTTTTTTTTTTTTTTGCACCTTCATTCACCATCACAAGTTCCGTTGTTTTAATTTAATGAATTATTTAGTTCTTAAGTTAGATGTATTTACTTCTTAAGGTTTTATTTTCTGAAATATATGAAAATATTGTATATAAAATTATATTTTAACTGTGCATATAGCAATAAATGTAAACACACAAACAAACAACTACCACAACTACTACGAATGAAAATAACATGACAACCATGATGTAGTGATGATGATGATGATGATGATGATGATGAAATGGACACACTAGCTTAAAGGTCCTGCCTTTCCCACGGACACATCCCCAAGCTGGAGCTTTTATCGGTCACGGCTCAGAGCTCACACTGGAATTAAAAACATTTTATATTCGTCCAAAGTCACATTCAAGTGAACGTCTCAGTACTGTTTAATTCTCTCAGTCTTAATCACTCAGAAGGGAGACTTTCAGACTGCAGTCGAAAAAAGCATACGACTAATTAAGATGGATCTTACACACACACACACACACACACACACACACACACACACACACACACACACACACACACAGAGTAAGTGTGTGTGTCACTTCACCCTGTGTGGATCAGACCCGTGCTCCTGACTCCTGCGTGTCTGATCTCATCTAAGCTTCACTTTAACCCAGTACAACTTTTTTTTTTTTTTAAATCCTACGTAAGTTGTTATTTTAGATCAAGCACGTAGCTTTCCTGGGAGGCCAGTGTTTCAGAGGTGGATATTCAAAAGTCCCGGTTTGACTTGAATGACCCTTGTACGTAAAGAAAAAACCAACATAGCTACAAAATTCAACATTTCCGAGAAGATCTTTCATAGAAAATACTTCTTATCATTTTTACGGAGAACGCAAAAAGCCTCCTTGTCGCATTTTGCATTGTGACATAACGCTAGATATTTAACGCATTTAAAATAAGTCTTGGATTCTGTAAAGCTTCAGTCATACAGTACACGCCCCCCGGTGAATGAGCTGCTCGTCTAATAAACAGTAGTGTGTTACATTAGAACGAGCAGATTAGAGCACAGAAAAGACTACGGCGGGCAAAAAGTGCAAAACCAGGAAACAAGATAACAATTGAGACAAACCAGAAAAGGTAGGTATAGTTTGCGAATGAAAGTCTTATCTCTGATTGGACGAGACATCTGTCACTCAAGATATACAAGAAGTGAAGCGAGTGAAGTGCAGACTCGCGGGATTTTAATGTCAGATTTGTCGTTGTGTTTTCTGATATATTTTTTTTTGTTTCCTGTTTTGATATTTAGTTTTTAAATGCATTATTTTTATTTATTTTTTTCTTTTTGTTATTTTGTTTTTGGAATTATTTTGTTTTCTGAATTTGTTATTTTGTTTTTTGAATTTGTTTTTTAGTTTTTTTTATTTGTTATTTAGTTTTTTTAATTTGTTATTTTGTTTTTTGAATTTGTTGTTTTGTTTTAGAGTTTGTTGTTTTGTTTTAGAGATTGTTATTTTGTTTTTTGAATTTGTTGTTTTGTTTTTGGATTTATTTTGTTTTTGGATTTATTTTGTTTTTGGTTTTGTCATTTTGTTTTTTTAATTTGTTGTTTTGTTTTAGAGTTTGTTATTTTGAATTTGTTATTTTGTTTTAGAGGTTTTTTTTTTTGTTATTTTGTTTTCTGAATTTGTTATTTTGTTTTCTGAATGTGTTATTTTGTTGTTTTAATGTTATTTTGTCTTTTGAATTTGTTATTGGTCCGTGTACTTTTTGGTATTTGTAGTTTCTTTTTATAAACAAAAATAAAAAAATGAAAATGAGAGTTATATTTGTTTTTTATTTAAAAATGTCAGACACCTTTTTAAAATTAGACTTGATTTTCTTTTCTCGTTTATACTTTGAATAAAGAAAGTTCTACAGCTTAGAAACGAAAAAATAGCTGCATTTTCGTTCTCTAAAACCGGAAGTATCTCTTCTTCTGTTGATGATCAGGAAAATCTGTTTCCTCCTCCTACTGGCTGTGGAAGAGTCAGGGACGTCTGAAACTGACTCAGAGACACGTGTGCTTAGGTAATACAGTGAGATGATGTTTTTTTAAACACTATTTTTAACAAGAGACTCCTGGAAATCAATTCACTCAGTTAACATTTGTAACACGTTTCCATACTTCTGAAATTAAAGAAAAATAACCAATTCAGATACATTATTTAATTGTAAAAGTGCTATTATAATATGTGCTGTGCCAATTATGTATGTCTGTTTTATCATGGATATCCATACAGTATACATATATGTATCATGGACTTCAGGATATTGTGTTTCCCCATCATATGCGGATGGATGGATAGACAGACAGACAGACAGACAGACAGACAGACATGAATAACCATGAGTGTGGTGTCCTATAATCGCTGTACCTGTGTGTTTGATATGTACACCATTAAACCGGATGTTTCAGTGGGTTAAAAAAAAAAAAAGAGAGAGAGTATCCTGGTTATCACGAGTATACACTCTCTCTACCCTTGAGTTACAGGCTATAATAAATTACAAAGTATAACCTTAAATATATTTAGAATAAATCGGTATCACATCTATCATCACACAGCTAATGTAGGTGTAATAAAAGTAGTCGTGATGTCAGGACTCGCCCAGCAAACCAGCCTTTTGCAGCAGCTTAAAACGTCCGAATTATCTTCAAATATACAAAAAAAAGCGAAAAGACACTCGATTGTTTTGCATAGGTTATTTGTTTAATTCACAAAGATCGAACAAAGATTAAACATTTTAATACGAGAGAAAAACGGTTAAAATCCTCGTTCGCCTTCTCAGTGTTAGGTAGCGAGTGACGTCATGGGAAACATGGGGAAACTGAATTTCCCGGAACACCGGCCGGACTGGCGTTAGCTGCAGGTGAGGTGCCGGGTGATGGACACCTCGCTCTAACAACTTCCGGCTTCTTACTAATTAAATAACGATTCGTTTCTGGTTTTTGTTTTCTTGCATTATTCCTTTCTGATACACAAAAGGAAACAGTGAAAAATAACCGTTTTCATTTTCCATTATTGTTTTATTTTAATTAAAAGTCAAATAAGCGTGTATTTTTATTTTTTTGTTTTCTTTTTTAAATGATAATTTCAAATACCAAAATATACACGGACCGTTATTTTGTTTTTTGAATTTGTTATTTTGTTTGTTGTTTCTGTTATTTTGTAGAAAACTGATTAACACCTCACTAATCAGAATCCTGACTATGACAGCTAGTATACGTTATATATAAGTATAAGTTCTATATTGAACTAAACCAATATTTCTAATGCACCAGTGCCGTTATAGTCAAACTGGGACAAGTGATGAACTTTTCGGTGAATGAAGGCGTGAAAGCGATTGACATTTACAGAAGACTTCAGGCACAGATCGGTGACGAGACTCCTATTTGAACGGTGCAAAGTATTTAAAGAAGGCTGTTCATCCGTGAATGACGATCCCCTCGAGGTGCCTCGGAGGACACAGAACAGCAGTCGTTCCCGGGAACGTTCAGGGAGTGGAACACCTCATCCGCTTGCACGTTACAGAAACACGGCTGGGAGTTACTCTGTAAGCCACATGTTTGAGAGATTGAAGGAATCCTTGGAGGCCGGTGCTTCAGAGGTGGATATTCAAAAGTCCCGGTTTGACTTGAACGCCCCTCGTACGTTAAAAAAAAAAAAAAAAGTTACAAAATTAAATATTTCCGAGATGTTGTTTCATAGCTCTTTTTCTTCTTCTTTTTAATGATGGACTAAAAAATGCACAAGACAGTACTGTAGACCAAACCACCTGTCCACTTTAATAGGAACACACCTGCAGTCGTTTAAATCAGACAATCACATGGCAGCAGGACAGCATGTAATATCATGCAGATAAAGAGATCAAGAGCTTTGACTCGTTAGTGCACATTAAACATGATTATGTTTTTCTGAATCCAAACCCAACAATAACAACAACAACAACAACAACATCAACATCTGGTTTTCACTCTATAAAGGTCTATAAAATCTTCAGCTCTGGACAATAAAACCCGCACGCCGAGGAAGCCTGGATCCCTTTAGGGCTCTAAAGGTTAAAACCTTTTCATCACTGTAACCATCGCTCACACGCGATCAATCACATTACACGTCTCTAGAGGGCGCTGACGAAGAGGATTGACATGATAACGTGACAGCAGGATCAAAGAGTTCAGGACGAAGAGGCTCGTGGCTTGTGGAGGCGGTGGGAGAACGAGACCGAGAGAAGGAGAGAGGCAGAAGAGGAAAGGAGAGTGAAAGAAAAAGTGGAACTTGTATAAGTGTGTGTGTGTGTGTGTGTGTGTCTGGGCTGTGTTCCAGCTCTGAACTGCCTGAGGATGTCAGGGCAGCGAGTGGGTTCAGCATTCGGCTGACAGTTACTTCTTTTGCCAACTGCTGCCATTTACCTGTTCCTACATTACACACATACACACACACAAACATAAACACACACACACACACGTACACGAGGATACAGCGGGAGCTCTACGTAACGGGAAAGGGAGCACAGTTTCCAAAGCGAACGGCATCAAATCTTGACAAAACACACAAACAGAACAAAAAAAAAAAGAAAGAAAAAGAGAGCAAGCACAGTAAAGGAAAGGGTGAGAAAATGGCACGAGAAGAGAGAGAAAAAGAACAGTAGAAAGCGTGTGTGTATATCGCACACTCTTTCCCTGTGGGCATGGCTGGTATTTGAAACATTCCCCCTCGCCGCCCCGAGCCCCGTCTCATTTCTGCATTTCTGCATTATAGAGCTCTATTGTCCACTATTACTGCGAGAAACGCTCACTTCAGGTCACCAGTGATGTGACGCTCACCATCCAGACTGGCATTTTGGGTTACATTGTCGCCCGCTGGCATCCACAGGAGGGACTGGCTAAGCGGAACAATCCACAGAGCTTGAATTATTCAGATCCTCGGCCCGAGTCTCTTCAACTTGGCAAAACTCAGCGTGTGGGGAAAAGAAGAAGAAGGAAAAGAGAGAAAAAAAGAAAAAACACACACTCTTAGATAATAATAAGGGGCCGTGTTCTAATTCAAAGTCTCCTCGTCTCTCTCTCTCTCTCTCTCTCTCTCTTCGCCTGTTACACTTCTGATGATTGTCAGAGAAGAAGAAGTGTGTGTGTGTGTGTGTGTGTGTGATTTCAGTGATTAGTGTGTATTGCACTAAAATCCCGTACACACTCAATGAGCAAGACTTACAAAAAAAAACATGTCCAGTGTTCACAATCTGTAACTTTTCATTCCATTCATTTCATTTGTCTGCTTAGTGTAAATTCGACCAAAGCCGGAATATTCTGACCTAATAGTGTGATCGGAATAGTTGTTGGGGGGGGGGGGGCGTAAACTTTCGCTCATTTGTTTAGTCAGTAAATATTAGCCGTGTAAATGCTTCATCTGATCGTTTTTACCTTGTCGGGATAAATATATTCTTTCTGTGCACGTGGGGTAACAATAGGTGATGTGACGAGTTTCCGTTCCTGTTCCTGATTTCAATTTTCTGGGTCTGTGGATGAAGAAGGAGAACTGATCGACTTCGCATTTCATGCATAGTAAAGCATCCAACCAATCACAGCCGAGACTTGAACCAATCCTTGTATCCAATCCTAATGCATAAGAAAGGCAGGATTTATCCCAAAAGATGGAGGGATGCAGTGGAGAGAAGAGGCATGAAGGTAAGTAGGACTAGAGCAAGTGGGGGAAATGTGCAGCTGCAAGTTAGAATAGAATATGTATGGAAAGGTGGTGGTGGTGGTGGGGGGTTAAATATTTAGGGTCAAGCAATCCAAAGTGAAAAAGAGAGGGCAGGCAAGGTGGAACAGGTGGAGTGGAGCAGCAGGAGTGATCTGTGGCAGAAAGGTATCGGCAAGAACCAAAGGGATACAGTAGTTCAGCAGTGATGTCGTGCAAATTGGAGACGTCAGAACCGGAGGTGGCACAGTGCAGGTTGGGGATACAGTTAGAGAGACCAGATTAAGATGGTTTGGACGTTTGAGGAGGGATGAGGGGTCTATATCAGGAGGAGAGGTTTATTTATGGATGGTGGAGGACATGCAGGAGGTTGGAGGGACCAGAGAAGATGTGGTAGACAAAGTTACAGTAGATGGAGGCAAATGTGGCGACCTCTAACAGGTGTAGAAGAAGAAGGTGGTAGCAACTTCTTTTTCACTTTCTTCCTTTTACAGTATGTTGTTGTAACGATGTGACTGACTTGCTTGATGTGTCTCAGAAGAAGCAAATTAGGGTGAGAAACAAAAGCAACACTATTCACCGCATGACAGCTGACAGGTGAGCGGATATAGCGGCAACATTATCGACAGCGACAACTCCTCCATGTCTTTTCTTGTAATACAAAATCATCAAGTTTGAGATACGGTTTATAAATTTACGCCAAGTTTTCTGTCCTTACCTCACGTCCCTCCTTTATATGTTCTAATGAAATCCTAACAGCACCATGTGTTTGCACTTCCTCTCCTATCTCACGCAGACGCCTAACAGGCAACAACCCCAGCTGCTGCCGCTGCCATTTTGGATCCGACTGAGGAAGAAGACGGAGTTGTGCCAGACCATTCGATGACCCAATCAACATGCGTCTCGGTGAAGAACGAGCAAAGCTGCATGGGTAAAAAAAATAAATAAAAAACTCACAGCCTGGGTACTTAACTCTGGCTTTTTCAGTCTCAGTAAAGCAATGGATGTGGAGAATAATAACCGCGTTCAGGAGGTGAAGAAAAGTGCAGAATGAGCAGTAGAGGTGAGTCAGGTTGGTGTGAATTTTCAAAGAAACTGAAAAAGAATAAGGGGTACCACTGCAATTGCAATAAAGAGCACTAATAGATCTTAAGCTCCCTCCACAAAAACAAACAAAAAAAACGTTCTTGAAGAATAATGACATAGTTTGCAAAATGACGAATCTGGAGAAATTACAAAACAAATAAAAAATGGTTGAGGCACGCTTTGCACCTTAATAGCCCATGAGCGGGCCAATTTAACGGGCTTCTGTTCCAGGAAAAAATGAGCGTGCTAAGAACTACTGTAGGAGATTTTACGCTTTTGCGCAGGACGGCAGGTATAGAAGAGCCTCTGACTACGCATGACGTCGGGAACAGAAACCCAGCACACGGTACCGAAAACACTGGATAAAAATGGCTGTGCGGCTCAGCAGTTTCTTTACAGCCTGATTTGATCTTCGGTCAAAACTCAAAGCCCCTTTCCCCACACAGACCTTTATATAATTATCGGCTTGTCAGAAGTGCAACAAAGATTAGACCTGAGTTGACATTTCCTCACGTCTCCCTGACCTAGCATGCACGAACAGGCAGCGGAAAACAGTCGCTAGCGGGATGTGAGAATGTCCGAATCAGCTTTTTTTTTTTTTAACACTAAGACAGTGATGAAGAAGACAGAGACGTGCCCCGTCTCATGGTGGGAAACTGCTTGCTGCTATCGTTCCTGAAAGTTCACTTCAACCTTAATTCAAGCCTTCTTGCTTTTGTTTGGAAAGGGACTGATTTGTTTCCAATATCTCACTCGAAACATCTAGACTTCACTTGAGGGTGTTACAGTACATGGCCAAGGAAAAGCCAGAGTACATAAATCCTGTACTGGTATAAAAGTAAAGATTCCCTAGGGCAAATATTATTTAAGTAAAAGTAAAAGTCCTCCATTTACTGTTGTACTTGAGTAAAAGTACAAAAGTACTCATCTTCAAATTTACTTACGTTTTAAAATACAGGTCTTGTATTAGCAGAAATTCATTCTCTCTCTGCTTCTGAATTTACATTTAGGCATTTGGAAGACGACCTTATCCAGAGTGACTTACAATATTTTAATCTCATATTGCGTCTGAGCAGTTGAGGGTTAAGGTCCTCGCTCAAAGGCCCAACAGGGACCACTTGGTGGTCGTGGGATTTGAACAAGTTGTGTGCGGATTGGATGGTCCGCTGTACGTAGCAACCCCTCGAAAGTCCAACAACTATGGCTATGTAACACAACACCATGCAGAACTATAGTGAAGTAGTATAGTGAAGTTTGCTGAACTTTTGCGCAGAGTGGAAGTAAAAAAAAATATCCTCTAATAAAACTATTCAAGCAGGGACCAGATATGCGAAGTATGTATTTAGGTACAGCAATGCAGAACATTTACTCATTTACTTCCCACCTCGGCTTTTTTGACTAACCTTTTCCCACAGTCTGCTGATGAACATTCAACTAATCGTTTTAAATGAGGCTTGGATGTCATTAACACAACCACTATACCTTGAGCTCAAACTAAAGCTGCTGCTCCTTCACATGGAAAGGATCCAGCTGAGGTGGTTTTGGTATGTACTGTAATAAGGACGCCTCTTGGATGGGTGCCCACCTAGGGAGAGTTTTCAGGTATGTCCCCAAGAGTGAAGGCCCCACGGCAAACCCAGGACAAGATGGGGAGAATATGTCTCTCGTGTGACCTTGGAATTCCTCTGTATCCCCATGTATGAGGTGGAAAGGGAGAGACAGGTATGTCTGGGCATCTCTATTGCCCACTGCTGCCCATGTGACTAGTGCATGGGTACGAGGTAGAAAGTGGATGGAAGGATCACCAGGACTGCCCATAAGGGCACAGTCTTATTTGCTGAAGGTAGGAATACTGGACGTGGCTTCAACTTTACTGTATACTGTAGTACTTTATGCTGGATCAAACGCTTACTTCTTTTTACAGTTTGTCCGCTGGAGCTTTAAGAACCGCTGATATCAATGGTTTGTGCACTAATATGGCACCAGTTTCCACCGAAGTTACTTGATTGTTGGTTCTGATGAAATTAGCACATGGAGCTACTGCTTCCATTGAAAACAGATGGGAAATCTGATCTGCTGAAGCTTGATCCCCACTGCTGACACCCAAACCTTTTTGAGTATTAAGAGAATAATGTATCACATGTGAAAAATTCTATAATTAAAGGATGATGAAGTGGTGACTAAGGGGTTAAATCTTGGAGTTCAAATCCCAGCACTGTTACTGTTGGGGCCTTGAGCAAGACACTCAAGCCTCAACTGCTCGGCTGCACTTCGTCTCAGTTGTAAACTGCTTTAGATTAAATCAACAGCCAAATGAGTTAAATATACAGTACAAGGCAAATAGGCTGAGGGTAAATGCTAAGACAAAACAAATTAACTAATCACCAGCTTCCCTTTTGGCTAAACTGCTCTTGTGGTCTTAAGTTCTGTTTCAATAGCTTATTAGCTCAGGTCGAGTTTGTTAAATCAACATTTTGGAGGAGGAGGGGGGGGGGGGGCTGAGGGACTACGTCACTATAGCTGTAGAGTTCACATTTCAGGAGTTTGACATTTCATTTCATTGCTAAATACCGATGTGCAAGCAGAAGTTGTAGTTAGCGAGAACATGTCCAGTGCAAGAAAATGCAAAAACGTTAGCTATACGTACAGCTATACGTACATGGCGTCTTACCCAGAATGGAGTATTGAGCATTTGATTTCTTTATCCTGCTTGCTAGGAAGTATGCTGTATGATTAGCAGCTAGCTACCTAACATTCACAGCAGGAATTTAGCAGGAAACACACTCACTCATGCACACACTCATTCACACACTACGCGCAATTTGGGGACGCCAATTAACCTAATCTGCATGTCTTTGCATCTCTGTGGGAGGAAACCAGAGTACCCGGAGGAAACCCACCAAGCACGGGGAGAACATGCGAACTCTACTCGCATCTTTACATCATGTTTTCTTTACCACCAGCTCATTAGATGGACATGAAATGAAAAGCGACAAGCCTGAACCTGCAGGTTAATTAAACTGCCCATTATTATGACTTCTGCATCTGATTTAAAGCCTTGCACTTTAATTTACATCAAACTCAAAAATCATACTTTATAGATTGTAGGTTTGTAGAAATACATTTGTGATTACATTGAAATGATCAAAGTGTGACACAAACATCTACAGGAAAAGAAAGAAAAATCAGCTGTAAACTACAGTGAGTGTGTATTTATAGCCACCTACTTGTAAATATGAACAATTTAGGATCATTTTATTATATAATTTTATTTCCAAATATGGAAAAGGCAAAAAAAAACAACAACACATTTTAATGTTTATCCATTTATAGCTACTTAATGTAGTGTATCGTCTATGTAACAAGTTAGTGCCTTTTATCACTTACCTTGAATTAAAAAATTAATAAAAATGTAGATTAACTTAATTAATCTACTAATCTAATTAATTAATTAATTAATCTTCTATATTACCTATCCTATACAGGGTCACAGGAAGCCTGGAGCCAATACCAGGAAGTATTGGGCACATGACCACACACACACACACACACACACACACACACATACACTATGGGCAATTTGTGAAAACCAATTAGCTTAATCTGCATGTCTGTGGACTGTGCGAGGAAACCAGAATACCCGGAGGAAACCCACCATCACATGCAAACTCCATGCACACAGACCCAAGGTGGGAATCGAACCTTAACCCTGGAGGTGAGCAGCCACAGTGCTAACCACTGAGCCATATAGAATTGAAGCCGCATTACCGTAGAGTACTTTGCAAGGTAAGACGCACCTCATGGTCATATTTCCAAAAGGAAATGAAAGACAGACATAACATTACAACACTAAGAGACTGACAAGAGACAGATACACACATTGTGCGTGGGAAGCTGTTGTATCCGCCCCGATCTCCGATCAGAATTCTAAACTCTGTTAAGAACTCAACGGACCAGGGATGTGATCTGACGGCGTGCGAATAAATGTTATTCGACAAAAATGCTCCATCCGGATCAAGGTTACAATTCTGTTGTTTTGGGTTCGTATTTGCAATATTGTGTTCGGGTCGTTCATTCAACATTATCTCAACGTAGGGCTGGGCGATTTGGCCTAAAATCAAAATCTCGATTAATTGAACATTTTAACTCGATTTCGATTAATAAACGATTTTTTTTTTTTTTTTTGCCCTCATAGTTCACTGACGAGTTTTGTACAGTAAATATGCTCACAAGTGAGAGATTTTTGAATGAAGGCTGCATTACTTGATTGATTAATTGAAGGCAACACACACTATCTACTATGATTATTTATTGAACATCAATGTTGAACAACTTAAATTAAACTGAAGCCACAAAAATTAAAGGGTTCATTAAATTACATTTTAAAGTATAGTTTATTAACAAAAACAGATGACAGATTTGGCCTTAAAAATTAAGATACTATAGGCACATGCTCAGAATCTTTACAAGGCAAAGATTTTTTTTTTTTTAAATACTTGGTGAAGATAAAAAGTATCTTGTGATGATATATTAATATTTTGAGATTTTTAAACAATAATGAGAAACAACATTTAGACCACACACACTAGGGCTGTCTTTATCCCACAATTCAGAGTTAAATGAAGGCTATTTCACACGGCCCCAATAAACTGACATAATGGCTTAAACATGCAGTGACAACAAACATGGAATGAATTATGCAGCTATCAATCTGGACCAGGACAATTTCACTTTTACTATATAGTTGTGTACCTGCTAGGTGTTGTATAGTTCATATTTGCTTGGCCAGAATGGTTTAAGCCACCAAAATAAGGTTTTATTGATAAACTGCGCAGCTTTGGCCAGCGTGAACACTCCCGTTAGTAACGAGGCAAATAAGGAGCAAAACTTCAGCCGCAGAATGAGACGCTGCGCAATAAGGAGCCAAACAAACCGGAAGCTGCGAATAAGGAGCTAAACTTCAGCCTCGTGTGCTTAGGGGCATCATATCTTTCGCTAGAAAGTTAGAAACGGCCCTGGTTATATCCCTGCTCCTTTTGGAACAGCTTTCATAAGGTGTAATGGTCACGAAAGACGACACGATGGATATCTGCTTTGGTCCAGCCCCACTGCTAGCCCTGCTAGTTGTCGGAGTAGCATCGGGTCACATTTTCATGCTCTCAGTGTGGTCGTGTGGGTGACGCGTTCATATAACGGAGTTCGTGCTACCTTTTTTGTCGACAATTTCAGCATCTTTGGATAAACTCGAGGTTAGATTCACTTTCGTCGCTGCTTCCACTCTTTTTTTTTTTTTTGTCGTCGTCCTGGTGTCAAGTTTGCTTCGCAAAGTGCGGCAGGAAATTAACTTTGACCTGCACGGCACGCGCAAGCTGCACGCTGATTGGTTGTTGTCGTGTTGTTCTGCTGTGTGATTGGCTCTTAGATTAATCCATATCGAGCAAAAATGTCTAGAGCTTTTCATCGTTTTTAAAATCAAATAAATCGCGATTCGATATGATATCGTTTATCGGCCCAGCCCTATCTCAACGTCATTTTAATTACCAAAAGGCATTCCAACTTCAAACCAAAAAAAAAAACATGGTGAAAGTCATCGCAACATTGTTGCAACTTTATTACAACATTCATCCGACATTAGGGTTCATCCTGGGAGACCCTGATGTCAAACTTACAAAAAACTCAGAAGTACTGCTGATGAACCAAGTAGTAGACACACAAATGAAATCATGCAGAGCAATTTTTTTAAATAAAAATTTAATTATTTGATTTAATAAAATAAAGTTTTATATTCCTTTATGTATGGAAAAGTTTTGAGACACCCTGAATACTGTATGGAAGTATAACTCCAAAAAATGTTCTACTTAAATATTTTCATTTATGGTCCTACCGTAGCTTATAAATGCATGGATACATGTGACAAAACACACACACACACACACACACACACACACACACACACACACACACACAGTTTATAGAAGACCTGGCCTCTAGCAGGTTCAGGGATATTTCCCTTACTGTGAAGTTGCATCGCTCACTTTACAGAGCTTTATTACTGTCTGTACTTTGTACTTACGGCAACATACACACACACACACACATGCAGAACCAAGCATGATTGCACTCATAATCCCTTCTCATTTTCTGAAGTACGTTTGGCGATGGATATTTTCTGCACAATAATGCTGCACTAAAAAAAGCCTTGGTTTCGCAAAACTGCCTCGGAACATAAAATTTCATTTCAGAATCGATCAAATTCTCCCAGCGTTTGGTTATGGAAAGACCTGCGGCACAGGGAAACATTTTAGCAGCACGCCCGAGCGCGATCCTATTGATGGTGGATCACGTCCGGCCAATTATGTGATTTGTTGGAGAAAATGACGAGTGAGCGCAAAGCCACGGGCCAAATTCCAAATAAACGCAGAAGTGAAATGCGTGACCTAATTAAACTCTTCTATACCTCTGGCTAACAGCGTAACCTAGAAATGTGCGCTTTCATTCGAAGGCGATGTCAGCCATCCTCCCGGGTTTGACCTTGACTCATAGCACTAAACAAGCTTCTGCCATCTTCGCTTTAGACAAGCGCCCCTGGATTTTACGGCTCTAATTCCAAACGCAATTATTCAGCTGAGCTCAGCAGGCTGTTTTTTTTTTTTTTTTTTTAAACGCACACACACACAGACAAACACACACACCTGCCCTTCCTGAAACTTCAGCATGGGAATGAGAAAACAAATCAATCACATATCAAATACATATTCATGTGCCTTCACCTCATTCAAAGACTTATTTGCTCCACAAGCAATCCGAAAGTCCGAAAGCGTCCGGGATAAAAAAAAAAAAAGCCCGAAATGCCAACTTTCCAGCAGAAGCCGTGATTTCATTTCCTTAGTTTAATATTTAAAGATTCACGATGCAAATCACAAACTCCTACTTTAAAACGCATCCCCGAAGGCCGTACCTGTGAGGTTCTTGAGGCCGAGCTGACGCAGTCCGAAATGCCCGTCTTTGCGGTAGTTGAGGAAGATGGCGAGGGCGTAACGGTCCTCGTAGAGCCGCGTTCCTCGAATGATGCGCAGATTCTCGAGGGGCAGGTAATCGAACTGATTCAGAGCCACCAGCACATAACCCGTCACCTCCCGGATGGACTGCAGAGAGAAAAGAAAAGATATTTAAGCACATTTGCTTCTGGTTGGAATTATTATCATTTTTAAACTAGGACAGCACTTATATTCATTGACAAAAACATGAGATTTGTTTATAAACAGGTCAGACCAATGGGGATCCATTGCTTCCATCCATCCATGAATTACTGTAGTCCAACTTGAGACCGTGGAGGCCAATGGTTGTATTGATTCCCATTTTACAACCGTGGTAGGACCTCCAGTCAACATTCACACACTATGGGCAATTTGGGAACACCAATTAGTCTAATCTGCATGTCTTTGGACTGTGGGAGGAAACCGGAGTACCCAGAGGAAACCCACCGAGCATGTGGAGAACATCCAAATCCATGCACACACAAACCCCAAGGCAGGAATCGAACCTGGACCCTGGAGGTACAAGGCAACAGTGCTAACCGCCACACCAATGAGCCGTCTATCCCTTGCTTACAAGTGCGTAAAAGCATAAGATTGCGAAAATACTTGCTAATAACAATTTTAAAAAAGCTTGCGTCGCATACGGCGTCACTCCCTGTTGCTGCCCTGAATTAGCTCTTTTTCTGTAATCAGCTGTCTTCAGAATGCACTAAGTTAAATCAAGTTCGACTGTGAGTCTTATTGAGTGTCATGTGATCTCAATATCATGACCCTGCAGGAATCCAGATTGCATTAAAGAGCATACCTAATCAAACGGCATCACGGACACAAAGGAAATCTGAGCACAAGTCCAGGATAAAGCGCCAGGCGAAATACACTTAAAGCCAAATGTCCTGCAGAGCATCATTACAGCCATTCATTTCATAAAAAAGAAAATGTGGCAACACTGCGGAGAGGAGGCTGTCTGTCAGTGACCGTGTAGATTAATTCAACTTGAAGCTGATCACAAGGGAATTAAAGCTTGGTAACTTTACAGATCTACACACAAAAAAAAAAAATGGCAAGACATACTACTGTATGAAATTCTGCTTGACGTTTGCCAAAAGACTCGAAAGTGCTCTGATCTGATTTTTGGCCTTGGCACGAAGCTCTGGTTTTGGCAGATAACCAGCACTTCTTTACCACCCTGCCAACCCGTCTCAGTGAAGCCCAGTGGTGGTAGCATAATGTTGAGTATTTCCCTTCATCCCTTGGCTGTGTCCATGTTTATGCATTTTAATGTTTAATGGATAACCAAAAATGTTGGCCTTTAAACTGTACTGCACCTCGTACCGTGGCCTCACACCTCCAGCGTGAGTTGCCTAGCACCCCCTCCCCACATGACCATCCACAGGATTAGTGGTATAGACAACAGATGGATGGAGAATCATGACAGAGGATGGAAACCCGTGGAATTTTTATGACCTGAAACGTATCTTCGGAGACTCTGGATTTCCACGCACTGTTATTCCATTATTAGGTATCGTGCCAAAGTAAGTGTTAGGACAGGAGAGAGTAGCGATCGCTTTATTTCCTCATGAGTTTGCTGTCTTTTTAAGTGTGTAGTGTAAGCCCACAGGAATGGCTTTAGAATGTGAAGGGGAACACAGTGTGCTGAATACTACAAGAGGAAGCAGAAGCGAGTGTGAGTGTGCATGTGTGTGCCGGGTGAGGCGTTCCTCCTCTCAGTGACAGCTGTCAGAAGGAGTGTGTATCAGCTCTGTGTATTATGTAGAGTGTCAAAGCCCGTCATGGTGCCGTCATCCTCCACCACTCTCGCCCAAAGCCGTGGACACACACACTTACACACACATACACACTTCCTTCAGCTGGTGCAACTGTAATTATAGCAACACAGGAACACACACAGGCAGCACGGTGGTGTAGTGGTTAGCACTGTAGCAGCCTCGCACTTCCAGGGTCTGGGTTCGGTTCCCTCCGCAGGGTCTGCGTGTGTTCTCCCCATGCTTGATGGGTTCTCCGGTTTCTTCCCACGGTCCAAAGACATGCTGATTAGGCTAATTGTCCTTCGTGTGTGTACTGTATATATATACAGTATATAGAGTATATGTGCCCTGTGATGGATTGCCACCCTGTCCAATATACTACCAGTGAAAAAAGTTTGGACAAACCTTCTAACGCCATGGTCTTTCCTTATTTTTACTGATTACTTTATACTGAAGGCGTTTATCCAAAATACTCAATAATCTCCTGAACAGTTGATATTGAGATGTATATCTGCTGCTTCTGCTCTGTAAAGCTTCATAACGGCTCTAATCTCAGGTGCTGGTTGTTAATTGCTGATTTCTGAGGATGGTGACTCTAAATGAACGTCTCCTCTGCAGCAGAGGTAGGTTTTGGTCTTGAGTTCCTGGGAAGGTCTTCATGAGAGACAGTTTCATCATGATGGGTTTTACAAACGCACTCGACACGATACTGTTCTTGCAAGAACCTTCGTGTCTTAAAATAATAACTGACTACCATTGTTGTTGTTGTTGTTGTTGTTGTTACTTACTGTAATTACCTAATGCCAGACGTCAGTTCGGCGGGGGTGGAGGCGGGTGGTTAAAATCACGTGATTGCAACTCAGCGCAGCTGGCTTGTTTTAACGTGTTCTTGAGAACGAAGCGCCATCTAGTGGTGGCACCAGGTCAATGAATAAATAGGGCTTGAATGGGCGTGTTTACTGTGAAATCTTGACACGCCTTTCTGGCAGAAAAGGGAGGGGGGATTACGGCGTGCAAAGGGCATTCACACGCCGTTTACACGTCGTTTGCACGGTAGCGGCTGTTTGGCGTGGCTCCCACTGTAATTACCTAATGCCAGACGGTATGTGTTATTTCATCGTTTTGAATAAAAAAAATGTTTGGTTAAGGCATTGGACTATGGTTCAGAAGGTCCCAAGGATTTGAATTTTTTGTTCAAATCCCACAACCACCAAGTTGTTCCTGTTGGGCCCTTGAGCAAGGCCCTTAACCCTTACCTGCTCTGATGTATAATGAAATTAAAAATGTAAGTCGTCTGCCAAATGCTTAAATGTAAATGTGGTACTGGACTGTACAGTCGTGGCCAAAAGTTTTGAGAATGACACAAATATTAGTTTTCACTTCTCAATAGGATTAAGATCTGGGGAGTTTCCAGGCCATGGACTCAAAATTTCAACGTTTTGGTCCCCGAGCCACTTAGTTATTACTTTTGCCTTATGGCATTTTTATGCAACGCAATGATGGCTGCACGCGTTTCTTTGCAGGTCACCATGGTTAACAATGGAAGAACATTGATTTCAAGCATCACCCTCCTTTTAACATGTCAAGTCTGCCATTCTAACCCAATCAGCCTGACATAATGATCTCCAGCCTCGTGCTCGTCAACATTCTCACCCGAGTTAACAAGACGATTACTGAAATGATCTCAGCAGCTCCTTTAATGACAGCAATGAAATGCAGTGGAAAGGTTTTTTTGGGATTAAGTTAATTTTCATGGCGAAGAAGGACTATGCAATTCATCTGATCATTCTTCATAACATTCTTGAGTATATGCAAATTGCTATTATAAAAACTTAAGCAGCCACTTTTCCAATTTCCAATATTTATGTAATTCTCAAAACCTTTGGCCACGACTGTATGTGCATTAGAATCAGAAAACACAAATGCAGCAAACACCAATCCATCAAGTGCTGCACAGGAGCCATGTGTAGGGTTAAGAGTCTGAAATGATCATTTGGAATTACGCATTTTTGTTTCAAGAATGTTGAATTCTTACCACCAGCGTTCTGGAAGGTGCTGAAGCATAAAGATTTTTGGGATGGAGTGTGTTGGTCCAGATTGTGCTCTGTTGGTAAGGAGTGGCGAATTCATGTTAGATGATTACAGTATAATCTGTGTCTATGCAGAATGGCAGATGAACGTTGAAGGAGGTACAGTAGGTGTGTGATGAAGAATTTGGTGTTTTATAGAAGAATTATAATGTTGCTATGGTAAATATGTGTGTCTACTGGAAAATTGTTGTTTTTGTAGGATTTAGATAAAGAATGCTGGTGTTAGTTGGTGCTATATTTTGGTAATTTGTTATATTTGTGAAGTTAAACGGATAAATTGGTGTTTGTTAATCCGTGTCTCTTGCTGGACGAGGGAAGTGTACAGTAGTGGCTGTATTAGGGCCGTTTTTGACCCAGATTCCACATGCCCTAATTCTCAACTATATTCAACCTAAAAGCATGTTTGTTTGCCTAAAATTCAAAATAAATAATAAATCCAAGAAATACCTCACATACCCACCTGTGCCACCAAAGAAGATTAACCAGTGCACTTGAAGCAGATCTCAAAATACATTACATATTTGTAAATTCTTGCCAAATGCCCCACACATCTACCGCAGCTTGCCAGCTACCCCAGAACCCCAGGCACTGGCAAATAAACCCATCCTAGTTACCTAGCAACCTCGGAAATCTGCTAGTACTCTAAAGAACGGAACAAAAAAACGGCCCTAGAAAGTAACCGGGGGTGAAAATCAACAACAAACAGAGGCATCTTTGTTGTTCTCTGGCTAATTTAATTAAAGGATTACTTTGCCGAGAGTCCTATTCATTGTCTGTACTCAATTTCCCCCCATTTCATTTTCTCTCTCTATTTCCCTGTACTCATTTATTCCATTGCTAGTGGATCAATGCTTTCCAGAGAGTGAGTTTTCTGTTTACTCGGTAAATCGGTGCATAAGTAAAGGAAAACAGCTTTCTGTGATTATGAGCTTGGTTTACAGATACAGTAATAGCGCACACAGAAAGAAAAAAAAAAAAACCAGACAAGCCATGTGGAGAACACCACCCATCTTTCTCCTAATCACCAGTGGAGGTAACATGAAGGTTAAAGTCTCTGCTTCTATTTGTAGACCATGGAAGTGATTGAAGAAGGCCTGGATCCTTTCAAACCCCTGCCCTGAAAGCCTCTTCCAGTAAGCTGAGTGGAACACTCAGAGAAAAAAAAAGCTTGTCCCCAAGAGCACGCCATGCTCCTCAAGGAGGCCCTTAGGGGTGGACATGTGCAGGTCCTGATAAAAGCATGCTGCAAATGGAATTTAGGATTATGTGTGAGCTTGACAAGAAGAGAACCAAGGGCATCTGGGAAAAGCATGGAGTAGAACAAGTACTGTTCTGACAAAGGATCCATGGTGACGGTGGATGAAGCTGGTTAAAGCGGTGTGCCATGAAGGAGAAGGTTGTGGGTTTAAATTTAGCCAGATGGCACTGTTGGGACCTTGAGCTTTAGAGTTAGACACCATACACCATTTCATCTGCTCAATTGTAAGTCACTTTGAAAAAAAAAAGAAAAAAAAAAAGAACGCTTGTCAAAGACCCCAACTACAATAAACACACTCTTCATCCCTTAGATTCTTGCCCTTGCCAAATGCCAAGCACCAAAACAGGTCAATTTTTTGATAATACAGAAAAGTCTTGGCTGACATTTTTGGACTATTCTCACTGTGACCCCTGCCAGGAAAAAAAACAAAAGGGAAATGAATGAAAGAATGAATTAATAGTGCATAACATACACACAAACAAATGTGTGCTGTGATAAATGAAAGTTTCCTGGTCAAAACTACAACAACACAAGAAAAAATTATTCACATGAGCATTCCAAATGAAGAGCCAATGAAAACTAACCAAGATTATAAACCACAAAAAAGTGAATGGGTTTTGAACTGCAAATAAGAATAAAGGCAAGACTTCCTGGAGTAGAAGTGAAAACCTAGATGGACGGCTGGTGTCCAACACAGTTAGGTGATTCTTCTGCTCAAACACAGCTGATTCAACTAATCTGTTCATTGCCAGAGATGGTGGGCGTGTTTAGATGTTGGACGCCCGCCTTCTAGGACTGGAGTTGAAGATCCGTGACCTAGAGTGTCTCTCAATGAGGAAGCGATGGCAATCAGTTGTCATAAGGAAAACGAGGACCCCTAGTGGTGTGGTATAGACAGCGTTCCTGCCTCATGCCTTACAAGACTGGATCCGCAGCATTCAAGAACACAGTGAAGCTGTTAGTGAAGATAAGTGAATCAATTGATGCTAAAATTAAGCCTTTTTTGTTTGGACAAAAGTCATTTTTTTGTTGCTGCACACTCAGAAGCACTATTTGAAATCTTTCATAACAATGGACAGCATTTTTATATCTTGCAATTTTGAAGAAACTTACTGTGTGTGTATGTATGTGTGTATGACCCCTTAATGCCAGTTGAGCATGGTTTTAAAATGCCACGGCCAACGTGAGTATTGTGTTGCTGACCATGTCCATCCAATTATCAGCACAGGATAACGCATAAAGGTAAAATCATCTCCAAGTGGTTTCTTGAATGAGTTCACAATACTGAGACGGCCTCCATAGTCTCCAGAGTCACCATATCTCAGAAGATCACCTTTGGGATGTGGTGGAACCGTAGATTCACATCATTTATCTGCAGCCAACAAATATGAAAGAACTGTATCATCAATCTCTTAGGAATGTTTCCTTCACCTTGTTGAATCTACAGCACATACGCCACAAAGAATTATGGCAATTTGAGCCATTCTAGGTTAAGCTAAATGCTTTAACCAATGTAGAGCACTTTCAAATATATAAATGATGCATTTATACTTGAGTTATTGTGCTGTTAATGTGACAAAAGAGAGGGAAAAACTTTATCTCTCATAAGGACGCAAAAGTGCCCAACTCGGAGCTGAAAGACCCGAGGACATTCACTTGAGTGTTTTTCTCTTTCCGGTGGCTGAGCTTTGTTGGAGGAAGTGTGCCCAAGAAACAAAAGCTCCTTTCACTCTCAGAGACGTGCCTAGTATGGAAATGGAGTCCTTCAGTCCTTCAGCCCTGAACTTCTGAGAGCCATGGATGGGCAGAGAATAAGTGCAAAGGAGAGACAGAGCATGGATGGAAAAAGGGAAGGAGGGTTTATGATAGAGAGCAAGAGAGAGAGAGAGAGAGATGGCTAGAGAGGCAGTGCTGGAGTCCATTGCAAGAGAAGGTGTGCTGTGAAGTGGATCATGGCTAGCCTTCTGTATATTTTAATACATAATTAATACTCCACCTGTTCTAGCTCATAGAGAAAAACAGACAGAAAAGGAGGAAAAGAAAGCTCGAGTGTGGTTCGCAGGAGAGACGAGATAAAGTGAGATCTCACAAGGGAAATGGAAGATAGTGATAGAAGTACAGAGCAATAGCGTAGAGAGGGGGAGACCAATTAAAGAGAGGGGGGGGGGAGACTGTAATGACACTATTAACACATTTGAGAGTCTCAACACATGTAACACTGATTAGCTCTCATTTACATACATATTGGACTTGTTGCCGGAGCCAGAGGGGTTTTACATGAGCATCTGGGATTTAGCTTAACTTCCTCCACCTCATTTCAGCTAAAGCACTTATTCCATAGAATCAGGCGAAGACAACAGCACCGTGAAGAAGAACCTTGAGAGGAACAAGATGCAAAAGGGAACCCATACTTTTCCAGGCAATGGATGATGCAATTCGAAGAGTAAATATGACATTAGAACAAATGAACAGTAATAGTTGTGTTGAAAGGATGTTGGAAATGAATACATTCTGTAAACGAGAGTCCAGGGATGAGCACAGAACAGACCGAGGTACAAATCTCCAGAATTTAGGTGGGAGAATACTTTCAAGCAAGGATGAGACTTAGGAATAAACTGTTTATGGATGTAGAACTATGTGGGACATTGGACAGCGAAGAAGCAGAAATTGAGTATCAGGATGGATCACGCAGGTGTGAGAAGAGCCACAGGAGAAGAAGAATCATCAAGTAAATAGTAACCAAAGGTGGAAAGATGGTAAGATGATAAAGAAGTAGTTCTTCCAGGATTTGGGCTACTGATGGGGAAAGTCTTGGCTTCAAAATCCCAAGCTGAATCTTAAGTCTCAACGACTTTATATACTGAAGGAAAAGCGCCTCCTCTGGCTTGTTGCTCAGCTTGTTCTCAGAGTTCCAGCTGTATCTCATTTACATTAACAGACACTCACACACATTGGGGGAGTCCTGAGACCTTAAAGTATGGGACCATCAGATGAAAACATCAGGCAAAATCGTCCATTCACCTTCTATACCCCTTATCCTCCACAGGGTCTCTGGGGACCTGGAGCCTATGCCAGGAGACTTTGGACATGAGGCAGGGTTCACCCTGGACAGGGTGCCAATCCATTGCAGGGCACACACACACACAGTACCCGGAGGAAACCCACCAAGCACTGGAAGAACATGCAAACTCCATACACACAGACCCCGAGGAAGGAATGGAACCCACGACCCTGGAGGTACAAGGCCACAGCAATCAGCCAAAATCAGTAAGATTTAAATAAAAAAAGGCCCTTCAACTATGTTTTGGACGCTATCTTCATGCAAATGCTACTTTGTAAAGGGCAATACTTTTAAGAAGTTGGTGTCAAGTTGCATCTAAAAGACAAAAAAAAAAAAAAGAAAAAGAAAATAGGGCAACCTCAAAGCATACTTAAACTATTCACTTTGTGTTCCTGCCAGAATGCTTTCCCAAGAGTTATAAAGGACCTGATTTGAAGACGGACATAAAAGGGAATTGAAGATAATCAGGCCTCATCTAACGCCACGGCGAGTCTGGCCATCATTAATCTTAGTTAAACAGTGAATCCAGGAAGTCTTTGGTGGCTTTGAGATGCATGGCCAGTTCGACAAGCAGTCTTGACGTTGTGAGAGATGCTTGTAAGAAGTGCTGATCAACAGCGCCCATTAGCAATGTTCACCTCATAGAGTAAGACAGTAATCAAATGCAGATCCTGTGCAGATGGAGTCATGAACCTTCGGTCTTTGTTTAAAGACAGGGAGTGACTCAGCTCTTTAGACAGTCTGGTGAATTTTATTTTATCACCCGAGTTCCGGGACAGAGAGCAGTCTTACTTGTCTTGTGCATTGAGGAATGATTGTTTGAGTTGCGCCTTGCTTGGGGATTGAAGAGAGTGCGGTGGCTTGATGAATGTCCTCAGGTCCATTTTTTGTCTTTTCTAATCAAGCATCAGTGCTTTAAATCAGATCTGGGCTGCTAGAAGGAACCAGTGGGAGCTGGGTTGCGGATCACCTTAAGGCTGAATTGAAATTTTTCCCGTCTTGGCGACTCGGCACAATCTTACGATCTCAAGCAGGAGCACCTTCGTCTCCAGGGGATCGCTGGGATCCCATTAGCCAGCCACTAAAAAGGTCCATTTGAGGAAGACGACATAAATGCAGAAAGAGATAGCTCAGCAGTTTCTGTACACAAAAGGCTCCGAGTTCAAATCCCCAAACTGTTTAGAAACGTTTGCAAATGTATCCCAACAAATTATTTCTCCATCTCCAGCACATGATGGACTTGCTAGCATGAAGACTGCAGTTTGGTTTTGAGTTTGTGTTCTGCATCTTTCTTTGTTATGGCTACAGTATGTGCACTTGTTTTTGTTCATTTGTATTCAGATGTCCTGTCTTTCACCTTGTATATGCCTCATGTGTTCTTAGTCTCTAATTTGCAACAAATTGCTGTTGTACTTCCTGGTTTTGTCCCTCACACATTTTCTGATTTCTGAATATCAATGTACTATTTATACTGTATTGGGTTGCAGGGGGCCTGGATCCTATCCCAGGGAGCTTGTAGGGCAGAATGTATGGTACAACCTGGATGGGGTTCCAACCCATTGAAGGACACAAGCACAAGTGGAGGAAACCAGAAGCCATGAAGGAAACCCACCAAACATGGGGAGAACTTGAAAAACTCAGTTATTCTAGGTTCAATTTGATAAAGTTTGGTTTTTGGATGGCCCCAAATAAATGCCAAGGTTGTTTAATTGCTCCTACCACAACGTCCCTTTCACAATTTTTTTCAGCTCCTTCTTTCCCTATGACAATACCCCTGCCTTCCTTTTACAACTCATGGCCATGATGTACGTTTGGATGAAATGTGACAGAGTAATTACTCTGTTGTAGAAGGAGGAGATAAGACGGATACGCATCTGTCGCATTTGACGATGCATCGGGTAACCCAGGAAAACGTAGAGACAAAACTGAAACCGAGAAGCTTCCCAATCTCCCAAGGAAAGATGCACGATGTGGCTCTTTAAATGAAAGGAAGACGGCCACTTCAGAAGGCAATAGCTGCGTCTCAGAGCTGACACTGGCGTCTGCGGGTTTCCTGCGAGATTCGTTTCATTTCCTCGCACCGCTACTCATATCACCAACAGCTCGCGCTGCATCAGAGATTAATAACATGGTGCTCACTTGGAGTGTTTGGGAAGCTTCTGTTGAATTCTACAGCGAGTTGACATACCGATTCGACGAGAGAGACTGAAAAGAAAAATGTACTGCACGGATACAAACCATGTAATAAACACTTTTACAGGGAAACTATTACGCAAGAGTATTTAATAACAATTTTTTTTACACATTCAGATGAATCAGAGACTGTAAAGAAAAAGATTTTCCCCCTATTGTGACCTCGTACAAGAAGATACCCCGCTTGTTTCTTAACTCTGATGGTCTCTGAAGGGGTGTGGCTCAGGAATAGCTCATTTACATAGACACTAAAAACAGTATATTTGGAGGCGGAGTCTGAGGTATAGACTAAAAAAACGCATTATCTAAGGTGTATTTCAGCTGGCGTATTAACACACACACACACTTTGGTGGAGCTCTGAGACCTGTGTTAACTTGTTAAAGAAATAGTAAAATACGGGACCTTTAAAGTGCAAATGTACACATCACCATTCTGCAGGTCATCTACCTAAAAAAACTACCCTATTTAAAGTGTCCGACCCCTGAGTCAGACAATTCTTTTTATTTATCTCTCTTTTTTCTTTTTTTTTTTTGGAGAGTACATGAGAACCGCCTTTATACTGTATCTAAAACTGCTGAAACACTCCCGTGTATCTACTTATTGCTGAAGATGTCGTTGTGTTCTGATCGGGATGGGTGTGGTGACTGGGGACGCTTCCACTTGACCATGAAATTCCCACAAACAGTTTTGTAGGATGGATGGATAGGATCAAGAATGAGTTCATCAGAGGGACAACCCATGTTAGATGTTTTGGAGATAAAGTCAGAGAGGCCAGATTGAGGTGGTTTGGACATGTTCAGAGGAGAGATGGTGAATATATCGGTAGAAGGATGCTGAGGTTGGAACTGCCAGGCAGGAGGTCTAGAGGAAGACCAAAGAGGAGATTTATGGATGCAGTGAGAGAGGACATGAAGTTAGTTGGTGTGAGAGAAGAGGATGCAGAGGATAGGGTTAGATGGAGGCAGATGATTCGCTGTGGCGACCCCTGAAAGGGAACAGCCGAAAGACAAAGAAAGATTTCTATGTAGTAACTTGTTATTTCAAGTTGTGTTTAGAGTGTCGGGTTTTGGTCAGAACATCCATGATGATGGACAATAATTGGAGAAATCATGCGGAGCAGAACATTGTGTGTGTGTGTCTGTTTGTGTGTGTGTGTGTGTGTGTGTGTGTGTGTTACCTCGACTCGTTCGAGGTAAAGCCGCCGTACATTGAGAAACATGCTAAGAATTCTCTAAATGTCACATCAAAGTTGCTATGACATCCTTCTCTACTATGTGATCTTTAGTTCACACACACACACACACACACAATGTTCTGCTAATGGTGGCCCTTTCAGTTACATTACAGATAATGAAGCATGCTTGAGTGCCCATCGATTCAGCACAACAGTGATTAAGAACAATAGCCATAGTGTTTTTTGTCTAACACCATGTTCCCCCCCCCCCTCTCTCTCTCTCTCTCTCTCGCTTTCTATCTCCTCTCAGTCACACATCATTTCTTTTTTTCCTTACTGCCGTCACACACTCATTTCTCAATTTCCTTGCATCACTCTATCTGTGTTAATGACATCTTCACTATTCAATATCTGCTCCACTCCCTCACTATCCAATCCATATCAGGTGGACAAGAGTGGACAAAATCATGGGAAAAGGACATAAGGTAAGTCACTTTAGTTTGACTGTCAACTAAATGCAAATTTCTGCCAGGTACCGTGTCTGTATGGAGCAGTACGTCTGAAATTACCCCCGATACAACTTTTATTTGTAGCTCCGTATCTGAATGCGTGATCTAAAGTCATCTCTGATAGCTCGCTCTCACTCGTTCTCCATGTCCAATTGATCAGTTCTTAGGTACAAACCTACAGCGGGAACCGTAAGGAACACCACTATTACTGTATACGAGGGCGAGTCAAAAAATATCTGCACTCTGCCTGTGGAATTTATTTAAATTAACATTTAGAAAAGAAAAATACATCATTTTCTCACGCACAACACATCTCCTTCACTTTTCAATATACTTTGTCCATCTGTCGATAAGCTTTCGTATTGCCTCATGCACTGCTGTCTTCACTTCTTCATCAGAAGCGAATCTTTATCCTCGTAGGGGGAACAAACAGGAGTGAGATCAGGACTATAGGGACGACGCTTTACCACTAAAACACGCAATATCGCGACACTCTCGGATATCAGTCCGCTGTGTTAAATCCAAAGTTCAGTCTTCAATAATTAGCTCGTCTTATTATAACGAGCACTGTTGATTGTTGTTGTTTTTTTTCTTCTTCCTGATACTGTTCCAATACTTCTGGCCCCGCACAGCAGTGACTGGGGAGACGGGAGCCTCGAACGGAAAGCGATAATAGACAGACGTTTTAATATAACCAGAGTGCGGATCATTTTTGACTCGTACACAGATACTCACTACATTAATTAATCTTGAATAAATACACGGTTGCCATGTCAGTTCCTCCAGTAGATGCCGTGCATGAGGTGGGAACGCAACCTGGATGAACACCAGCCTATAATGTGTGTATGCAGAACTGTGCAAAAGTCTTTTCTTCATATTTTGCTTCCAAACCTCCAGACTTTCAGACTTTGTATTTTAAATGTAGTCTTGAGGAGGAGTTCTCTAGGACTTTTTTGTCTCTCGTTTTCAGTACCTGTTTTCCGATTAAGCCACACAGTGATATATGAATCATTCAAGCTTAAAAATGATCTAATTTAAGTCATGAACCAGTGAGAAACAGGTGCAGATGATGACCGATGATCTGGCTGGTGATTATTATACTGCTGATGCTGAGTGTTTGGAACAGACGAGAGGGGAAACGAGGTCGCTGCTGAAATAGTTACCAAGCTTTAAATTGTATCTTTAGGCACTTTGTAGCCTAAGACTTTCTTTCATTTAATCCACATCATTTGATTTAATATAAAGAAATGAGGGCTGGCTCAAACTCTTTGCACAGTACAATGTACAGGTATATACAGTATGTGTGTAATGTATATATACAGTATAGGTATGAGCTTTCCACACAATAACACACTCATTAATCCCAGTTATTCAGGATAGGAACTATTTACAAATGATAGATCCATACACCAGAATGTATTCTGAAGAAATGATGAGCTGAAAGGCACAATAACACCACTACTGCACATAATGAGCTCAGACTGTGTTTGCTGCTGAGGGGGGAAACAGATGTATTAGCATACGAGGACCATATGATGACTTGTTTTATGTGCTGTTTGCACTTCACTGCCGGCGACATGAAGATCTGACTAGGACTAGGCTCACCGGAGTCTGATTCTGAACCTTGGAGCTGAAAGACGTTCGGAAACGATTTTAAAGGATTAGCAGTGTATTTTTTTTTTCTTTCTTCAAAAATACATTTAGAAATATTTCTTTTGTAAACCACTTTAATACAGTAAATCTGCGCTGAAGAGCCTTTCATTCAAGATCAGGTGGAAAAGTCAAACATACTGTTGAAGCCTTGAAGACTTCGTAGCTCCAGGCGAGCATTAACCAGGTGAATATCAACACAGTTTACTCAGGACAACTCAGGGGGGATGAACGAAAGACAATCTTCGATCTGGCGGCGGTGCAGGATGATTAATGAGGGCTGAACCAGTCTGATAAACAGTGTCGGAGGTCGATGGCAGCCTGTTGCCTCACTGGTTTAACAGTAGTTAACATACTGTAGTGCTAACTTGCAGCGTTATTGAACACAAATTTAAACATATCTGACTAATCTATTAGGAGATACAGCTTAATTAAAGGGCAGCTGTTACGCAGGTCAGATGGCTCTACTGTGTTCTTGTATAAAGAAAAGAAATGAGAAGAAAAACCCTTTCTTTTTATATAATTTTGCATTTTTGTTTCGGTCTGGGCTTTAAACAAGCCAACTGGATTTCGTCCCTAATGTGACCTCATACAAGATGAGCCCCTCCCCTGATTTTGTTTTTTTTCTCAGGTTATCTGTTCTCTGGAATGCTGGGGATCAGGGGTACAGTGGGACCTCGGAATACAAACTTGTCTTGTTCAAAACGTTTATTTCACATTTTACTTCATTTACAAGTCTTTTCTAAATGTTTTGATTCTTTTTATATGCCAAAAAAAATCTGATTATATTTGGGTGGAAACGGATTATTATCAGTTACATTATTTTCTATGGGAAAATGCGCTTCAGAATACAAAATTCTGAAAACTGCAAAATTACAAAATACAGAAGACACACTTTTGGGGAGCACTGAGACCTGTGGGGTTGTTTTTGAGGCTAAAAAATTAGCAAGATATGGGACCTTTAAAGTTATCATACACTCCTACGTCTGACTGTAAAAATATAGCTCTGCTGACAGTGAATGGTCAGAAGTGATGCTTTATGTCAACAAAGAGAGAACAGAAACTCATACTGTAGGGGTGCCGGGTTACAAGAAGTCAGTCTCATCTGTGATTGGTTAAGTGCCTTACTACATGTGAAGTGTGAGCCAATCAGAGCTTCTTTAAGATACGTTTAAGGTAATCCAGAGGAAAACTGCAGGATCCCAAGGGACATTAAATTTTAAAGTAATGTCAAGTTAGTGAGCTGTTTTTTTTTCTTCACACGGGTTTACAGATCATGAAAAGAAGCAAAATTTCCTTTTTGTAAACATCTCGGTCAGAACAGTCTGACCCCATCCGAATGAAACTGGGCTGTGAACTGTTACTAATTTGTTTAGTGTGTAAACACTTGATTTGTTAATTTTTTTTCTTCTTGTCGGAATAAATATATTCTTTCTGTACATATTTGCCCCAAGTTGGGGTAACATTAGGTGTCACAAGTTTACAACATTATTGTGACTCTACAATTATTTCCATTATTAGTAGAATATTAGGAGCCATGCAAATGATTTTACTGGGCATTCAAGGTTAGCGCTCATTACCTGGCGGACTGTTGTCCAAATGACCAGAAGAGCCAGCCATTTTCTTTTATTATTATTATTATTATTACTATTATTATTATTATTATTATTATTATTGCACTGCTTCTCAAATTCAGCAGCATAAAGAAGTAACACTTTTTAACATTTGAGCTTGTTACATATTTCTAGTTGTCCTATTTGTCCTCCACGTCCCAGGAATCAGTATCAAATGAATAAAGTTCAGTTTTCAGAAAAAACAGTTACCAAGTTTCAGGACTTTTCATGTTTTCTTCGCAAGTGGGAGTTGGACTCCATTACAATTTCCGTAGCGAAGGAGCCTGTCCCGGTGGAATCCTCCAAATTGAATTTATATGTACGTAATTAGAAGTAATTGATTCGTCCTATTAATTACGGTCCGGTTCAGCTTGTGTCATGGTTAATATCGTACACTTTTGATGAGAAGAGGCTCCCGCGCTGGGATCGTTTGGGCGAATGGCAATTATTCAATTAGACAGCGCAAGTCGTGCCGCATCTCAATCCTGTTCATGAGGAGCTCAAGGAACGTCAGCTTTAATCAACCTTTCAGGTACACCAGTGGGGAAAGATGACACCAGTAAACACTGAGAGGGAATGACTTTACGGAGGACACTTTGTCTGTTTGGTCTCACTTTCACAGCCTGGCCTTCAGATTTACTCAGGAGAAATCTGACCTTCAGCTGATGAGCATCATAAGCATCTCACGTTTGACTTTAAACCCTATTTGATTTACCTAATGAAACAGCTAAAGTAAATCAAATAGTCTTCCGGGTTTGAAGTCAATCGTGAGATGCTTAAGATGCTCGTTGGCTCTTATTAACAATTCATTGAAAGCAATTCATAATAAAAAAAGATTTGTTTTATGAGATATCAGGCAGATAACCAAGCTTACGATGCCTCTGTGTCCGACACTTGACTTACACCCAATCAGCGTCCAAGGTGAATTATAATAAGTACGGGATACGCTTCTGATATCTAAATGAATATACGCCTTAGCCTGAAAAGCTTTAAAATCAAACAACACAATAAGGCTATTTGTATTTCCGTTACCTCCCTCCCTCCCTCCCTCCAGGCTACCGCAATTTGTCGTGCATCTGAATTATCTTATTAGTGCAAAGTGATTACAAAAAGGCAAGACTGTCTGACGTGATTAAGATTTAATCAAGACAGGTTATTATTATGAATGAATGCTAATATGTTTTCACATAATCTTCCCAATTTCCTCATGACCGAGTCCCACCCAATAACAACTTCTTATCGGTTGCATGGCAACCACCAAGCTGGTATATGCAGCCAAACTCCATCTTCTTTCAAGGCATATAACAGCAACAGTCCTGGAATTATCCAGCATTTAAGACTGGAGAGTATCAGGCAAATCAACAACCTGAATCGGTTTTCCGATTCCTGAACTGTACACCAATAGAACACATTGTGTCTGGGGTCATTTTGGTGTTTGTCCTCCCCAGGGGTGGCGAAGATTAGGCAGTGAGGAGGATCCCAAGGGCATGTGAGTGACAGGTGGCCCTTAAAAATGCTACAGCAATTGAAAAGGTTGGCTTCATCAAACTACCGGACCCAGTATATTAGGCTTTATAAGGACCAGGATTCTCTAATGACAGCTGTGATTCAACCTACTGTAGCTTTGAGTTTCGTTCCACCTTTGAGATCAGACCTTGTAATACACACACTCACTTCTTCTCTATACCACTTATCCTGGTCAGGGTCATGGGAGGCCTGAAGTCTATTACAGGGACAAGGTGGGGTATACCCTGAACACCCCGTCACAGGGCACACAAGGAAACACCAATTAGCATAATCTTCGTGTCTTTGGGAGGAAACTGAAGCATCCAGAGGAAACCCTGTGTTTCACCCTGTTGGTAAAATTTTCATTAACTTTCCTCCAAATGAAATGAATGCACATCCAACAGATAGTTATTTCCAAACAGCTGCTAATCTGGGAGTTTAGGGCACACATGTGCAGCATATTTTGGACCTGGTGCTCATGCATGTCAAGGAGAACTAATGAGAATGCTATGCATGACTACTGCGATGGACTGACACCCTCTGAAGCATGTACCCTGGCCCCATGCAACCCTGTATTTACAGTAGGACCAGTGGTATACAGTAGACGATGAAGATTAAGATGTATGACTAATATGATAACAGATATCTGCAATTCCTACCACTTGACACCTCAGCAAAAATCAGTGGGAATTTTTCAGATAAATATAGAATTAGAAATCATTAAAGAAATAAATATATGTATAGTTGCAAGCAACAACGAGCGGGCCCAAGCACCTGCGCCAACACTGCCCGGGCGCACCTGTATATTTTTTGAGCATGTTAAGACCTCCAAAAAGACCCAGATTTCATAGTTGTTGTTGTTGGTCTTTCGGCTGCTCCCGACAAGGGGTCGCCACAGCGGAATATCCAGTCCGCACTACAACTTGGCACAGGTTTTTACGCCGGATGCCCTTCCTGACGCAACCCTCCCATTGTATCCGGGCTTGGGACCGGCACTGCATCCAGTGGCTGGGGTTTGGGCACTGGCTGGGAATCGAACCCGGGCCTTTCGCATGGCAGACGAAACACCTACCACTGAGCCACCAGTGCCCGCACCCAGATTTCATAGTGGTTTAAGATTATTAGGGCCCAAGGACTATGACGTAATAGGGCTGATGTCATTGTGCTTGGGCCCTAATAATTCTAAACCTTATCTTTTTCACCACAAATCCACAAACAACCAACGGCTTACAAGAAGTTGCCTTTTTTTTTTTTTTTTGCATAATTGGTACTCCTGATGTAATGTTAGCAGTGATGTTCTTCTAACCCTGTTAGAGAAACATACACAGTTAGATATCATTGCTGCTTGATATTTCCAAAGAAAATTGAACCATTAATTACAATATGGAACAACAAGTTAATATGGGAATAAAATAATAATAATAATAATAACCTGCACATAGTAAAAATCTCCAGAGCCCACCTGGTGGATCTTCTGCTGCACTATTAGTTCAGAGACTTGAGTGAGTTTCTGCTCCTATTAATTCTAGTTGGAGGTTTTTGATTTGGATTGCAGGTTTCAATCAATTCAGCTTCAGAGAACTCAAAGACCCGCATGCGCTGGCTCACTAACCGAAACCTAATTAGCCTAACCCCTGCTACGGCTCCCTGTGAAGGCGTCATTACCTCTGCTGAGATGTTTCCTCACCTGACTCTGGACCGTGCTGATTTATTGGCAGGGCGATCTCTTTAGCTTCACTTCACAGTGCTGAGGGATTTTGTTACTCGAGCTCCTGAAGAGCCTGATCAACTTTAATAGACATAACAGTGTTATTAGCTAATAAATCCTGATAGGCCTGGCTGCTTAGGAAATCCATGTGGCCAGCAAGTCACTCTTCACATTTACAGTTTACAGCTTGGAGATTTCACGATCTAAGTAAGGTGACTTACATCGCAACAGAGTTTATTAATCAAGAGTGATTCAGGGATTTTGCATTAAGGCTATCTGACGTTTCTGATCTGAACACACTTCTTAGAATGCTGTCTTTATTTCCATGTGCTTTTGTCCTGTCTCCACCCCTGCCTATGGTTTATTTTATAAATGTGTGCATCTGCCTTACGTCTATCCCTTACTTATTTTGTTTAGTCACATCCTACTTCCATTTTTCATATTTAAGTGTTATTCTGCCTTTTTCCAGTCTTTGGGGCAGGTGGCAACCTGATGAAGAGCTGCACCACTGGATAGAATGAATATACAGTGAAGAACTGTGGTCAAGTCTGATGGAAATAAGTGTTTTGCTACATTACACTTGTGCTTTCTGACTCAGTTGGGAAATCATTGGGAAGTGTTTTAGTCTTACACTTGGTAATGTAGTCCATTTAATGAGACAGTTTAGACAGCTGCTAACATACTAATGGTTGTGCATGGAAAAACATTCAGGCTTCAACTCCCTGGGCATTTGGTGGCTGACTATAATACATTTATAGAGGTGAGTAAAGTACACAGATCATGTACTTGATTAAAATCTGAGATTTCTTAGGGAGAATATTACTCAAGTAAAAGTAGAGGTCCTCCGTTTACATGACTACTTGAGTAAAAGCACAAAAGTGCTCACCTTCAAATTTACTTAAGTCTTAAAAATACTAAGCTTGTATTAGTTCACAGTAACCTTTATCATAGTAAATATATCCCCCCCCCCCCTCTCTCTTTCTGTTTCTGCTTCCTGACCGCTGTTTTCGTTGATCCTGCTATTGATGTAAAGTTTGAATACTTTTCATGATTCGATTCTTTGAATCTCGTTCATCAAAATCAATGCATCTTTTCTCGAGTCATTTAGTTCATTTTGTTCTTTTAATCAGAAATAAAATAAAATGTTACATTTTAATAAACATACACAAATTTTGGCTAGAGTTCCTATAAATAGTTCAATGCAGCTAAGAACATGATCATGATAAACAGAATGAGCAGCTCACCTCTCATATCTTCTAGTCCGAGTCATTCGTTCTTTTGAATCTATTGCACTATAGCGTCTATGGGAGTCATGTGACAAAACGATTAGGACCGAAAAGACCCAAAGGTAACGACTCATTTCTGCTTTCTCTACATAACCTACGGGGGTTTTGCGATGCTTTGCACATGCGCGCCCAGTAGACAATTTAACACTCATTCTTCTGAGTCACGAATGGTTCATGAACGACCCATCATTACTTTCTACAACCAGCTCCGCTTCTGATTTCAAACAATTTTCTGATTATGTAACAAGTAAAGGTACAGATATTATCTGTACGATGTGGAATAAAAGTAAAAAAGTATCTTCTAATAAAACTATCGAAGTACACAGATTTTCAATATTTATTTAAGTAGAATAACAAAGTAAATTCACTTCATTTCCTTCCTAATTCCATGTCAGGCAGAATTCTTGCTGTTTTTTTTTTTTACTGTTACAGAATCAAAAAAAAGCAAGAGGAGCTTTCACGAAGCGCTGTAAGGGGAAAGAAGATATTATTTTCCCCCCAATTTTAGTAATTTCCTTCAGTTTGAGATGACATAAAGACATGGCGCTTATTAAGCATGGTACTGTAGGTGTATTATCAAGTCAGTTCCAATGTATGATTACACAATGTATGATTACACATTAGATTACACCCTTACACATTAGTCCACTCCATCTAATCTCAATCTGCTGCAGAATTAATCTAAACTTCTAAATATGTCTGGAATTAAGTTCAAACTTCAAGATGGATCTACAACTGTTTTATAGTCATAGTTTTGTCTGGTTTTATAGATGCCATACAGTGACACAAACTCCATAAGCAATTTAGAGAAATGAGACGGGAATTAGTTGTGCATGCATGTTTCGTGATAGTCTGGAAATTATAACCATCTTTTTTTTTTAATTAACAAAAAGTTATTTTGATAACAACTACTACTTTAGTAATCGACAGGTTAATAGTAATAATCAGATAATGCTGCCTGGCCCTGCTGTGATACTGGAAAATCTGCTACTGTATATCTGTTGCTAACACGAGGGTACAGCTATTAACACACACACACACACACACACACACACACACACACACACACACACACACACACACACACACACACACACACACACAATGCTATGCCCTTCCACTATGTTGCTACTTTCATTCATTTAAAACACTAAGGCACATGAAACAACGAACAGTTCCCACTTACAACTTACAATACACAAGGGCATTTATCAGCCCCTACTATTCCATATACCGTCCCTTAAGGAACAAGAAACTCGAACTGTAACTCCCGCTGTAAACTCTGTTCAACACCCAGAATTTCCAGAATTCAGCTCCCTACCTCACAAAAGCTCTAAATATAAATTCACATTTTCTGCAAGTCGTTAACACTAGAAGCGCCGCGCCAGTGTGACCTACTTATAACGCGGTTCAGCGGTCATTTGACCGCCTATGTTGTCTCAGCTGAGCTGGACTGTATAAGTTATGAGCTGTAAAAAGTGCACGGTAGAGGTGGAGTGGCATGACATAATGGCATGAGATCAGCCGATGAGAGTCTAAACATCATTGTCAGAAAATTGTAACAGGGGTCAGAGACCAAGCAGCCAACATTAACAACAGCATAGGCTTAGTCATGGTCCTAGTCAAGGCACAGGGACAGTTTAAAATACAGGAAATGACAAGAATCAGAAAGCACTTACACAAATGACCGGTTGAGGGTTAATGATACTTAGTCATCGGGCCAGTAGTGACAGCTTGGCAGGTCTGGGATTTGAACTCACATTCTTACAATCAATATCCAGTACCTTAACCATTAAGCTACCAAGGTCTACCTTAAACACTACACATTTTCCCTGAACTGAAAACCGCCTCCTGTTGAACACACTGCATCTCTCAACCAGAATATAATTTCTAAAATTTGAACATGTGTTTCAGTAACACCTGAAACTGAAAACGGACAGAATGGCATTTAAGCGGGCACTTCACATTCAGTGAAAGATGCCAAGGAGACTCTGGGGATAAAGAGGGGTACACACTGGACAGCTGTCAATCCATCACAGGGCACAGGGCACAAACTGATCATAACTCAATCACACACTAAAGGCAATTTGGGAGTGCCAACTGTATTGGGGAGAACACTCACACTCCACGCACACAGACCCTGAGGCGGGAACCGAACACTTGAGTGCCAAGCACTAAGCCACCATGCCACTCAAGAATTAACACGATCATGAGAAATGTTCTGACTCATTTCTCCTCCTACTACTAATGATAATAATAATAATAATAATAATAATAATAATAATACTACAAAGGGTGTTCAAGTCAAAGTGGAACCTTTGATTGTGCAGAATAACAACACAGTTATGAGAGTAAAACCTCTCTTTATTTCTCTATATAATCTCCTGCTACATTAATGCACTTATCCCAGTGTGTCACTAGTGCCTGGACACCATCAAGGTAGAAAGTTTTCTCAGTATGCCGACTCATGATCGGACTGCCTGTCTGATTCATGTCTGAAACACCGGCCTCCCAGGAACTCCTTTATTGACCTTTCCTTTCACGCCTGGCGTGATCACCAAAGCCGTTCTCTGTTTTTACACGACCTCAAACTGCCCACTGTACCACATTGCAGGAACTCGGCTGGGAGTTATTGCCACGTCCCCTGTACAGTCCTGACCTCGCTCCAAGCCATTTCCACACGTTTGGGCCATTAACTTTCGGATAATGCATTTTTTCAGTCCACAAACTCTCCCGAATGCTTTCCGTTTCTATGTAAATGAGCTACTGCTGGGCCACACCACACCAGACTACAGCATGAAGGGATTTTCTTATATGAGGTCATATTCGGTGGGTGAATCCATTTGGCTGGTTTAGGCCCTCATCAATAATTTAAAAAGAAATTACAAAAGCAGGTTTTCTTTTTTCTTTCTTCAAACTGAATGTCTAAAAATAGGTCGCCCTTTAATTCAACATAAATAAGTTTGATATATCTTCAGCCTTTTTTTATATAATTTCCTGGAGGGTTGTGTCTTGTCTGGTCTCGATCTTGCTAATATACAACTGTGGTTAATGTGCCATATAACTGCAGGCCGATTGCAGACGTGTGTCAGAAGCGTGTGTTAGCTGGCGGACAGTGAGTTGTGGAGCCAGACGCGGGTCTCGAACACGACGCCTACTGTCCCTGCTGGCGGATTTATGACCTGCGCCGAGGAAAGCTCTCCAGGCCAGCTTGTAAATTCAACTTCATGTCCACAGCAAGGTCTAATGCATTATCACTGCGCGTACTAAAGGTTGCAATGCTGTCAAAGCCCCGCTGGGCTGCACTGAGATTTACACACAAGCCTCCACACGGCCCTGATAGCTCAAGCTTTGTTGGGAAAGAAAGGTCCTTTTTTTTATTATTTCTTTTCTCTTCCTTTTTTTTTTTTTTTTTCAAATGTACATTATAAACTCCTACTCAACAATTTTTTCTTTTTGAGAATTTGACTGCTTATGAATAAAAGAAAAGAGAAGGGAAAAAAAAAAAACCCAAAAGAGTGAACAATTTGCTTTTCAGTTATTCATGCTCAACTCTAGACAAAAAACTCTGTAATTACCCAGCTCTGACTATTTATGACGGGATGAAGAAGTTTGAACGAGGCTGCTGGGTGGAGCTGGAACACGCTCTGACAATGCTCTAATTGCATGCTAAAGAGCTGTAATTACACCACCAGCCCCTTTCTCTTTTTTTCTTTATTTCTTTCTTTTTTTCCCTCCTCCTTTATTGCTCTTGTTCTCTCTATTCTGTTTCCACGCTCGCGACACTAAACGCTTTACCAGAGACGGTCCTCCTTATGCACCCAAAGTCATGAAATGAACACCTAAGAACAGATCATTAGCCAGCGGTTGATTACATTAGGAGATAGCAGTCTACTTTTTAAATCTGCTCCTCTTTGTATTCAAAAAAAAGTGTGAACAAAGTTAAGCAGAGAGAAGGAGTATTCATCCCTTGATCAAATGTAGAAGCTCTTTTCTTTGAACGAATTGTTTTCAATGTCCATTAATTAGAAATCATTAAAGTGGCAACAACAGTACAGGTGGCTTTTTGTGGAGTACGAGGGAAAAAAAATTATATATATATATATATATATATATATATATATATATATATATATATATATATACACACTTCATATAGGCCTTCATGAGAGACGGTTTCATTATGGTGTTTGACGGATTTTGCAAATGCACTTGACACAATACTGTTCTTGTAGGAACTATTACAGAAAGGCCGACCGCTGTGTCTTACAATAACAACTAACTGGTGTTTTTCTTGTTGTTACGTAATTACCTAATTCCATATGTGTTATTTTATAGTTTTGAAATCCGCAGTATTGTTGTAGAATGTAGAAAATAAATCACTAAACAAAAACAAAGACATTTGCAAGTGACCCCAAACTTTTGAACGGTAGTGTATATATACTGTATATTGTATATATAAATTGAGAAAAGAAAAATAAACACCTTAGTTAATATTAAGCAGAAATTTATCCAGAAAATAAACTATTGTTTCAGTTTTCCTGAAGAGGTTCCTATACTTTTTCACGGCGTTGTTCATTTTAATTTAACAAGTATTAAAGTTCATTTTTACTTACCTAACTGGCTTAATGTTTACATATACCTGAATTCTCTGTAAATATCTGCGTTCAAGTCAAACCGTGACTTTTGATTATATAGAATAACAGAACACAGAAATGAGAGTAAAAACTCCCTTTATTCCTCTATATCTATATCTGCTACATTAATGCGCTTATCCCAGTGTTTCACTAGTGCTTGGAAACCATCAAGATAAAGTTTTCTGTCTGATTAACATCTGAAACGCCGGCCTCCCAGGAACTCCTAAATGATCCAAACATGTGTAAATGTCTCAGAGCGAGGTCAGGACTGTACGGGGGGGGGGGGGGGTTTTGGTGGCAATAACTCCCAGCCGAGGTCCTGTAATGTGAAAGCGGTGTTGGCGAATAATTGTGTGCACAGTCTTGTGCCAGTTGGTGATAAGTTATCCATCGATTTTCAAGTATCAGACTCTCTGAATGTTCATAAGAGCGACTGCAGTCGGCTCCGAACCACCACGGCCGAGATCGGTCTCTACGAATATTCAAATATTTTACTGAGGATGAGTGTCTCATCGCCATACTGTGCTTGAAGTCTTAATTGCTTAAATGTCAAATGCACCCTCCATTCGCCAGAAATTTCATCGGAAGTCCCTGTTTGACTCGAACGCCCTTCATGGAATAAGGACAAGACTTCTACTCCATTCCTTGCCATGTCTGTTTTCAGGCACAGCTTTTGTTGGTGAAATTCAGCGTGCCAGTTTCGAATCAGTTTAACTTCTTCATCCAATCAGAGCTTTGCAAATATCTTCAAATTTATAAACTCTTACGGATCACAGGGAATAATGGATAAGACTAAATCTGTTCTCTGACTGCAACAAGAATTTATTCTGACAAAACAGGGCCATGTTTACTAATGCTTCGCGCCGATGCAGACCTGACTGACACTGAGTGCAAGCATTAAAAGGAGTTTCCTCTTCACTCTCATAACACTGGATAGAAAATACTGTAACGAGCCAGCGTTTTCCATTACTGAGTTAACAGTGATTGAAGTGCTTTGTGGATACAAGACTGTGATGAAAAACACTAAACTGTTATTGTAAACTTGAGCTTTAGCTTTAAACTTACAATAAAAAATGTGACCAAACCAAATGATGTTTTAAACGCCACTGTTTGAAGTCGTACAGTACAGTAGGTGAGGATCCAAGGGGTGTTTTTATTATCAATCCGCTGCAGTGAGCCAGACGTAGGAGAACGCAACGCGGAGTCGAACTCGAGACAGGGAGATGAAAGAGAGCGAGAAAGCGGGATTGAGAAATGGTGGCAGTAATGAGTTGGCAAACAGGAAACGAAATGAAACAGTATGTGATATTGATCTAATAAAAAGGGCTCACATATTGAGGATGGATAGACCTGGAGTACAAATGATGACACCAGTTTGCCTGCTGTTGGGGTGGACGTGAGACGAGTTTCTCTACAGTCAGAGTCCTGGTGTCATTTAGGTTCCCAGATTATTTATTTTTGTTTTTGCCAGGCATGGGCTCACTAGCTGCCAGAGTTCTCGCAGAGGGCGACCTCACCTTGCCCCATGGAGTTTTTTTTTTTGTCTGCAGTAATTATATTCACATGTGGGTGAAATTACCCGAGGGCTAATCAACATTTAGCGCTTCCGAGTATGTTATTACACACCTATTGATGGATGGTACAATTATATCCAATGTCACTTAGCTAAATGGCTATGTAATCCTAATGAGTTCTTATTCAAACAGCCACCAGTTAGTGTGTGCGAACGCCGATCGAGGATGTACCAGCGGATCAGCGCGCCACACACGCAGCATGAACAATGAGCCCAGGCATGGGGATACGGTATAACACGAAATAATTACACCGGTGTCACGGTTCGTGTTGACCATGTCTTAACTTCTTTACATCGCACCTTCTTGTCTCGTCTCTCGAGTTCGCGCACACTCGTCTTGCTTTGCTACGTTCTCTTCAGAGCAAGGTCGGAGTGACACTCTGCCACCAATCATAATAACAGGCAGGCAGTGTGAACACCAGCTCCTCACTTTCAAGGACTCCTGGACTAATGGAGGGAAAAAAATGACCCACGTAATAAAGCACGCAAAATAAAGATGGATTTGTGCGCTGATTTCGTACATTGTGTAGAGGTTTGATATGATCTCCTGCTCCAAGTCAGGAACGGATGCAGTTCGTAAGAATCTCTAATACGTTTATCCTGGTTAGGGTCACTGTGAATCCAGATCATCACGTATACACATTAACAGCTAGGGGCATTGTCTAGTCTGAAATCAACCGGAGGAGAAACTAGACAGGAAATAAAGAAACCGTTACAACCAGTAACCTGACCTCAGGATCAAACTGGAGAGTCTGGAGATGTGTGGGATCATGCCTACATTAAAGGTTGTGCAAAATTCACACTTTAGTAATTTCTAGATGTCCACATGGGTCTTCAGTGTGTGTGTAGAAACAGAACACAAGAAAAAGAAATTAAACAAGTAAGTTAGATCTTGTCCTCTATTGTGACCTCATTAATGACTTTTTTTTAAAGGAAGACTGGCCAAGGAAAATCAGCTTTAAAAGGAAGGAATTAAGAAGGAAAAAGCAAGACCTACTGTATAGGTGGCAACAATTCAACATTCTAGATGGACATCAGTGTAAAACAAGAAAGTATGATGTAATGAGGATTTAAACTGAAAGGAAGATGAGGGAGAACAAGATCAGTAGATGATGGAAAATAGTGGATGTCAACCACTGATAAACACCTAGGAGACCAAGAAGACCAGGTTGTTGCTCATCTCTGCAGTTCTCTGGGTGGGAGGTGTGACTCAGTACTGGCTCATTTGCATAGATACCAAAACCATGCGTTTGTATGATGAGTAAAATAAAGGAAGTTTGAGGTTTTAAAAAAATGCATGATTTGAGGGAACTTTAATACACAGTCGGTCAGCTTTATTGTTCGGGAGGAGTTACCCTGTGCCTATAACCATGGCATGGGTTTATGGGTTGCAACTGCTGGCTTTCATTATGCCTGCTTTTCATAAGGTCTCTATTAACACAAGGTAGGTTTCTGAGCAGGAGAGGGTACCACCGTTCCAACACTGCCACCGTTAACAGAAGAAAACAGCAAACCCAAAGATATCCTCACTTTTATACCAAGACAAAGACTTTAATATAGAGTGCACAGCCACCACCGCCAAGACTCGGGTGTCATACTGTACCTCCGTGATTACTGACTATTGTTGCTCAACCTGCACTCCTTTATTCACCGCTAGTGTTCGACCAAGATAAGAGCTAAAGTACCTTTTTCTCTCGTTATCTCTATCAAAAGTGCTAGCGCTCCACGGTTCCATAAGAGACTGTGGAAGCTTGTTAATACAGACCCTAGCTTGTTAATAAAGACCCTAGCTGAGTGGAAGATGTTTCGGTAATCACTTGGCTCAAAGTCACCTTCTACACAATGAGGTTGGGGGGGGTGGAATGTTTTCCAGGATTCTCTGCAGACCTGGATGAAATTTACACTAGGCTAGATTATTAAGAATTTACCTATAATACAGTATTATGCTTGGAGTAACAATAACATCCATAAGCGAGCCATAATTCAGCTGGAAGACCAGTGTTATATCACTGCCAGTTTTTGGTTTTGATCTCCCTCATCTTCATTTCAGTTTAAATCTCTTTACAAGTCCCGTCGCCCTTAAAAGGCCCATCAAATACTTCCTTACTTGATCTTCTAATCCATTTCCTAACATATTTTTCTCAACCTTTCCAAACTCCCATTGCCCCTCCCTTGAAGTCTTGGGGTGGCGTTCCATTGTACTGTACACTCTTGCCTTCTTCTTCAGTTGGCATCCAATACCCCCATCTTCTAGTCTTGATCTCCCTCATCTTCCTTTTAGTTTAAATCCTCTTCTCTAGTCCTGTCGCTCTTAAAAAAGCCATCAAATATTTTCTTCCTTGTCCACCAATGTTCTGGTCATATGGTGTCCACTCCTGTCCAGTCTTTAGTTGAATACATTGGCACAGTGGATAATCATAATGCTTGCAATACCTTGATGCAGAAGCCAATCCTGAAAGCTTGGAATATGACAACAATGAATGTGACACACAATGGTGGCCACTCAGATTCCTTGGTATGGTATATAGCTCAAAGATCGTTAATGATGTTCAATGGGATCCATATAAAACATCTTGAAAACCAGAATGATCACTACTCTAGAAGTTGAAGTATGTAAAGTTGATCAATCACCATGACATATCAAATTCTGTGTGATTCTAAGCTAGCAAGTTTTCGATTAACTGCCATGCCACATTACAGTATGTAAGTCCCTTACAATCCTACTTTACGCAGTGTCTTAGCCGTGTCCTAATCATGTCCTAGCTGTACTTTAAAAAAAAAAGGAAATAGCAAGAATAATCCAGAAAGGAACCATCTGCCTCCTATTAAATTCTCTCCTAAATCTTTCATTCTACATCAAAACCCACCACTTGAATTTCTCCTTTCAGACAGCAGTAGATGCTCGTTCTTAATCAAGCATCTCGTGTAAATTAAAATCATTCCTTTGGAGAGCCAGCATACAGTACAGTACGTCGTGTAACGCTTTTTTAATAAAGCAGCCACGGATGAGCCTGAGCACTAAAGTGAAGTAAACAAATTGAAATCCCAGATTCTGTGTACATCTCTCGGATTTGCTGTCTGTCCGCTTTGTTGCTAGGACACGGCCGAGTTTTGTCTGCATGCACAGCGAGGGTGTAGACAGCGGTGGAGTGATGCATTAGTGTTTAATGAAGATGTCAATCCGGACTTGTAGCACTGCTAGTTGAAGCTGTGTGTAAACTGTCTTCCAGGACGGAAATGGAAAGGCTGTACATGACGCGCACTTTCTGCCCCAGTGGACCCTTATTCCCAGCATTCCAATATGCTTTCAATAGACTGACTTGGATTTACGAATTAGAAGTGTGTATCGTCTACGTCACAGGAGTGATTGCTGTAAAGTGGGTTCCTATTTTGACCATCGGTTGCAAGTAATTAAAAGTTTCAATTTAGTTTAAATAATTCCTTGGAAATTCATCTAATACACAATTACATACTTCAACTTCTATTCTGGCCTTCAAGATGTTTTTACATGGATCCCATTTAGCATCATTCCTGACCTCCAAGCTAGGGTCAGTGGTGTACACCATATGGACAAAAGGTTTTGGACACCTGACTAATCGCACACATACCTGTAGCTTCATTCTTTCTAGCTCCACTCTTCTGTGCATTTTAAAACATTTATGCCCTTCCTGATGCCACACTTTCTAGTTACCCAGGTTTGGCACCATCACTGTGCTCCAATTTGGAGCAGGAGTAGCTCTGTTGTTAAGGCATTTTACTGATGATCAGAAGGTCCCAAGTTCAGACAGTAGCATCAACAAGATGCCACCGTTGGGCCCTTGAGCAAGGCCCTTAACCCATACCTGCTGTATAATGAGATTAAATCATAAGCTGGATAAGATTCATAAATCTGAATATGGGTGTCTGCCAATTGCTGTAAATGTAATCTAATGAAGATTGGGCAAGAGGAGGGGTGTTACAGTACGTATATACACTGCTCTGAAACTAAACTTGGGCGTTCTCCCACTGAACCGCCAATACCATTGTGTAGTGTTTAAAAATGAATATGCTGAATATGCAGTTGATTTCTTGGGCATTGGAATACTGAAATAGTTATGCTTACTTAATTTGTTTTGTTGGCTGTTGGGCCTCTATGAGCTGAGGAACGTACAGTATATGTTGACTTGATCACTCATCTTGCTCTTGGTTTCAAGAAGTTATACTAACTTGCTTCCACAGTTCTCTCAGCTCTTAAACCCTTAGGATTCCATATGGTTAAGACTTTTCTTTTTTTTTATCCCTTTGGCCTTCATGAGCTGAAGAAGGTCCCACTATTTTGAGTTTCTCTATGTGAAAAATGCTGTTTTTACATGATTCCACTGACCCCCGTTAACTGGATGCTTTGATTTTATCCATCAGAATACAACGATTCTCCAATAGATGAAAAAATTACACTGGCCTTACACTGGCTGGAAAGTTATCTTCATTCAATATTTAATGCCTGAAGAAGTTATGTTGGTTTGTTCCCATGGGCTCTTCAAAGGCTGAAGAATGCTGACTCTGTGTCCTAGAGAGTTGAAGAATCTTTGCTGACTTGATCTTTGCTTCAGCGAGCTGTAGACGCTTAGAGACTTTTTTGGAATGTGACCACGATCCTAAATCGATCTCTATGTTGCCGGACTAGAACATGGGATTTATATGAGATAATGCCCTCTAATGGATGGAGGTCAGTACTGCGGACTCAGCCTGGGTGAAGATGATGGACGATGCTGGGGGATACTGTGGGTTCTTTTTCATTTCCTGGCTCTAGTCTGCTAAATGAGGGAGAGTGACAGGAGGAAAGATGGTTCTGCTGAAGACGTGGGTGGGAAGAGCAAGAAAATGTATCTGTCAGTCAACTGGAAAAGGGCTTTAAACATATCCTGGGCTAGTAGTAAAATAAAGTGCACACACACACACACACACACACACACACACACACACATACAGTCTCTCTCACAGGGGGAAAGTAACACCACCAGGGGCCAATATATTTAGTCGATGCTGCTATGGAACTGGTCCAGTTATCTCTAGTGACACTGATTGTCCATTATAACCTTAACCCAACACCACCCCACAACCACACACACACACACACACATATATCCTTTTCCTTTCTCTTCCTCCCACTGCCTCTTAAAGGGGAGTTACTGTGAACAAGCCAGATGACATTAATCTTTTCAGGAAGACGGGGGGACAAGCCACCCCGAAAATGCTGCACTGACATTTTCAGAAATTACCCCTGAATCCGAGGTGCATGAAAGGAGGAAAAAGAAAAAAAAAAAAGGGAAAAAAAACGAAACGAGTACAGTATGCATTTTAAGTGCATCTCAACTACTTTCCAGTTAGTGCTCGTGTGTTTACGTATCTCTATTCGCCGCCTCTGTAGCTTATGTCCAACAAGCACAAGTATGAATTTCAGCAAGTTTCCACTGAAGAAAAAAAATCTGTTTATATATGCAGTTATAATGAGAGTGCAACTAAGTGCAACTGTTGAACTCTGTCAGTAAGCATTTAAAATATCCAGACTTAATGCAAATTAAAAGCAACATCAATTACATTCATACAGATAAACAACTAAGAAAGACGAGATGTAATGTCTTACTATAGGTTTTTTTTTTTTTACAGAGGCAAGCGCAGGACGACAAAATACTGGAGAAGGAAACTCATTCGATTTGCTTTCCTGAAGGCTTTGTATTTTTTTTCCGACGTTCCCAAATTCTCTCTCTCTGTCTGTCTCTTCTGCCGTTTTTTTTTTCATCTCTCGACTATTTATGTCCTTTCTGGTGTCAAATTAAAGTGATGGAAGCGAACTTGAGTGTTAGCTAATTGCGATTGTCAATCGGATCCCGGCAGAGCTGAGAGACATGCACTCCTGAGCACTTCATCAGTCTTCATTAATATTGAAAGGCACAGAGGAAAATGGCTCCTTAATCGCTGAGTTCGTACGGCGGCCCCTAGAGGGCGCCGTCCTGGATCTTTCGCCAGCTCGCCACGCCGGTGAAATCTTAAAACCGTTCGAAACCGAGTGACTGGACAAGATACGGATGGTTCCATGGACGGGATTTATAGGTTGTGTCAGGATTTTAATGGGCATGCAGAAGGTTAATAGCTTGCTCCATGATTCCTGTTTCTCCTTGAGGCTCCCTTCATCATTATTTCTCTTTTTCTTTGTCTCTCTCAGCAGGGATTTTGCTCAAAATGACTCTCTGCAGACACATTAGCCCTTTGCCCCAATGCAGGCATTTTAGGGCCACCGCCAGGTCACCTTCACAACCTAAAAGCGACACTGGGCACAGGGAGTACCGCCTTGTTACGCTTCCCATACATTAGCATTAATATATTAATCATTAGCATGAATGGGTTGATTTTATTCCAGGTGATGTTGCTTTACTGCTGGTTCATCGTACATGTTTAACTTAGAATCTCTATTTAATGCACATCTACAGTACATAGGCGCGTTAGGAAGGTTTTAGCTTTTTCTTTACAAATTCAAAAAACAAACAAGTGGGGCAGAATTACAGCGCAAGAGGTCAGTTCCCCGTCTCAGAACCTTTCTGAAAAGAGTGGATTTCAAATTATCTGGCAGTAAAACGATACAGACGAATATGTCATGGCTTTCTGGTATCTGTTCAAATAAATATGAAACATGGACGCTAATATTAAACTGAGCGCAGATGGCTTTGCATTCTTTTTCGAAGTTTTGTGTTCAAAATGAAGGTCGATTCATCACGGTAAGATGTGCTCCTCAGAAGATAAAGAAGCTCCAAGATGTTCATCATTACAGACGTCATCGTTTTCATGAGAAATTTTCGCTGGTAACGCCAAGCTAAACCTCATTAATGTATTTATAATGACGTGTCGTGTCAGAGCCGGTGATTTAGAACTGTAATTATTTGACTGGATCTACATTAGAGGTCTTTTCTGCTTTATGCAGGAAAATAAAAACCTTCTGCCTGCCAATCAGAAACAAGTATCTCAGCTACGTACCTCTATGATACGCACTAAGGAATGCATTTGAGAACTCTACTTTGTGTACAGTGAAATACTTATCAATGTATAGCCCAGATTGTTTTATATTATGATTTTGATTAATTTTTACATTCCCTGGTGCCTGATGGCCAATGCACATTTCTTTCAGTTAATTTTATATTATTATTATTATTATTATATTTCAGAATAATTATTCTGAAAATAATTGTTACAATTCTAAACAAACTTAGCGAATAATTTGGTCCAACAGGATGTTGTTCTTTGTAACCATAAGTATACCATAAGTAACTATAAGTGCGCCACCTGCAGGATTATAGAGAAACAGCAACATTTTATCCACTGCAAAATATACGGTATAAATTAAAAATGTCTTTTAAGAAAATCGATTTTGCAGTCAGCGTAGCAATACATGAATAGCTACACAAAAGGATTGTGATGCGTAACAATCTTTTTTTTCCCCATCCATCTCTACAAATAAGTAGCCTAGAAATGAACAAAAGAAAACAACTGATCAAGCTTTTGAAAACAGCAAGAGAGCTGTCGTACTATGCTGGAAGCAACCGGAGCAGCGAGTCTGGCCTTTGAAATGCATGCGTGATGGGAATCAGAGATTTATGGTGATGTGTTGGTAATGTATTATCAGGTGATCTTTTCATGTTATTTCAGGATATGTTTACATTACAACATGAAAATATTTTGAAATAATGTTATTATTATAATGTATAATATTTACATTAATAGAAATCTTGTTAAAACCAGGAACTTTTTTCATGTTAAATGTGAAACATTATTATTATTAATTATATATTTTCCTATTATTATTATTATTATTATTATTCATTCATTCATTTTCTATACCGGTTAATCCTGTGTTCAGGGTCGCGGGGGGCCTGGAGCCTATCCCAGGAGACTTCGGGCACTAGGCGGGGTACACCCTGGACAGGGTGCCAATCCATCGCAGGGCACACACACATACACACACCACGGGCAATTTAGGAACGCCAATTAGCCTAACCTGCATATCTTTGGACTGTGGGAGGAAACCGGAGTACCCGGAGGAAACCCACCAAGCACGAGGAGAACATGCAAACTCCATGCACACAGAGACGGGAATCGAGCCTGGCTGGGGAATCGAACCCAGACCCTGGAGGTGCAAGGCGACAGTGCTAACCACTACACCAATTATTATTATTATTATTATTATGTGGCAGCAATGTGTTTCCAAAAAAAAAAAAAACTGAATCAATCATTCTCTCTCGTTCATGCACTCACTCACTCGTCATGTGTGTGTGCGTTGACTGATTTTTTTTCATGTTTTACATGTATTATGCATATATGTATATATGTGCAAAAGTTAAAACAAGAATTTTCATGTTTCACGTGACACACGTAAAATAATCTTTTCTTGATTATTTATTTTTTAATACATTTTTATATTATATGAAGATAATTTCACATTCTTTAAAAATATCTTGTTGAAACGTAAAAAAAACATGAAACATCTATTATTATTATTATTATTATTATTATGTGGCAACAGTGTGCTTTTGTATTAATGCAAAATCATAATAATAATAATCAATCTTTCTCTTTTACTCACTTATGAGCATGTGTTGCACCTAGACATTAAAGGTATTTAAAAATGGGTATTTTTAAAAATAAATTTAAAAACAAAGCAGGGGATTGATTTTTCATGTTAACTGAAACTAACTTCCTGTTGTACAACAGGAAGAGAAGTTTTAGTTATGGTCTTGCTCAAGTATATGGGTTTACCAAAAATGTTTTCCCTTTTAAGTTTCTGGTTCCTGTCTAGGCTTCTGTCTCATGATGTCTCAGGGAGTTTTCCCTTGCCACCTTCACCTCTGGCTTGCTCATTAGGGAGAAACTGAAGTTTTTTTTAATTTATTTTCAGAATTGTTATGCCTCTGTGCCAGAGACAGCCGTAGCTGGAGAGATTATATTCCTGGTTATATTGTCTGTTCGTCCATATGCCCTTCTGTACTTATTTTGAACGCTATATCTCAGAAACAGCTGAAGGGAATGTATTCAAAATTGGCAGAAATGTCCACCTTGGGTCTAGGATTGAATGAGTAGATTTTATCGGTCAACAATCAGAGGGCAAGGTCACCGTGACCTTGTGTCCATTCCCTTTTCATGAATCCAATATCTCAGGAATGCCTTGACGTAATTTCTTCACATATTGTTTGACAATGTACACTATTAAAATTGCTATCCATTTAAAAAAAAATTATTAATCTTGTAAGAAGACAGTGGAACTGGTTTGTGTGCAAGTCACGCCAACGAAAACGTAAACTTCAGCTGGAGCTCATTGCTAGCAGAGTGATACAAAGATAAATAAAATACCGTCCCTTATAAAACTAATAATATTAAGTAAATTGGTACTTTTTAGTGTCAATTTCTGTATCAGGGAGTAATTTGGAAAAAAAAAAACTCTTTCTGGTGTAAAAAAAAAAAAAAAAAGGGGGGTATCAATTCATCCCTAGTGTATTCATTTATAAATCATGCCTATTAGTAAATATTTACTCCATTTTCATCACCCTGACCTGGTTTGGTTCATCATATTTATCCATTATGAATTCAATTAGATTTTCTCCAGGAAAAGTGGTAGAGCCCAGTACGTGATTAATTTTAATTGGGTTTATATTGGCCGTCTGCCAAGAGGTTGAAAAAAAAAAAAAAAAAGGGAAAAATATTCAGGGTTTAACAGTCACCTTAACATAACTACATGCTACAATGGGCTTTTTACAGCGACTCGAGCTCATTGTTGTGCTCGAACGGGGCTGACGCCGAACGTTCACCGCGCTGACAAAAGGCACTTTGCATCAATATTTGAATACAGGAAAAACAAATAAAAGGAGGAAGGGAGGAATGTGTAGTCTTCAATACCGCCTAGGAGAGCGAAAAAATACTAATCCTTACAGATCATCCTGAGCTTCATGACAAACCATTGCAAGGAAAAGAGCACGACACGACTACGCTTGCAACCAGTTACCGAACAATTGCACTTGCCCTTTTACTGTTGCTATTAAATGCCACCGAATTTAAATGTGACAAACGTCTGAGCCGTACTTTTCTTTTTTCGCTTCCATTTTTTTAATGTGAAAGATAAGTTTGCATGTGAACCGTAATGACAGCTGAAGGGCGGAGTTTTTTTAGCAACACTCCAAAGCTAAGAGATCAGTCACGCGAGCCTATTCTTAGAGCGCTACTCTTAGAGACAACGCTGGAAAAACAATAGAACCGGAGAGAGATAGAGAGAGATGGTGCGGTGGGGTACAGAGATAAGGCAAAGGAGGCGATGGAAAGAACAGAAGAGACGGATACAAGGAGACCAAACAGGAACAGACGCAGCAGCTCCAGGGTTACTGTGTATAAACAAGAGCATGTGACCTGCTCCATCACTAGCATTACTTTTCGAGTCCACGCATTCTGTAATATATACGACATTAGTTTGTCTTTAATATTTAGATCAGCCGTGCTGACTGAAATGACTTTACCTTACATCACAGTGATGTTGTTGCATTGTTGATCCTGAGTGGTCAGGAGGTGTTGATACACTTTCCATCTTATACTGTACATCTTCTAATACATAATATTTTCCTACAGTATCAGCTTACACAGCTTGTTTTTTGCCGTTTTGTGCAAGATTTAGTGAAGACAACTCTTTTGCACCATGGGTTCCAAGAGGAAAAGGGAGCCGCTTTCAGTTTGGTTTTTAAAGCAGCCGGTGTCAAGAGGAATCATAAATGAAGGTTAAGTGAGGTTTAATAAAATTTTCATATTTGACTTCATTTACATGTCTTTTCTAAGTGTTTTTGTTTGTTTTATGAAAGCGTGGAGGACACATCAAGAAATAATTCATTTAATTCATTCTAAATGTTACAATGGGCTTTCCAAGACATTAAATATAAATGTAAATGGATAAAAACTATGAGAGTTCATTAAAAAAATTACTCTTAAAAAAATTCAGGACTAGCCATGCTAGGAGTTCATATGCATAAAAGTGTTATTTATGTGAGAAAAAAAAAATCACAGATGTAAAATAAAATGGGAAAAAAGAAAAAGTAGAAAAACAAAAAATTGGTGCAAAACTGAAATGTAAAAATAAAAACATGCACTATGTGAAAAATGACATGCCAAGTATAAGGAAAGTTTTTTTTTTTTTTTTCTTTTTCCACTTAGTAGTATTCCAAAAAAAAAAAAAAAAGAGCAATGTCACAATAGATTAGATTTGTGCATATTATCCGACTCAGCTCCTCACTTCATGCTGTTAAAGGTAATAGGATGTGACGGAGCTGTCGCGGAGAGACTTGCTCGACTCTCTTTGGTTTGTGTTTCCCCCTCAAAAATAGTGATCTTTTAAATCAAAGATGCAATAATGTCAGACTCCCTACAGCGATCCTTCTGTCTGCTAAAACATAGATGTTCACTGATCATAATTAATGCTGTATTCTCGATTTCGTTCCAACTTTTTAAAAAAAATATTTTTAATACAATGTGCTATTGCTAATGGTGGCACCGTGGGTAGCGCTGCTGCATCAGAGCATCACGAGTCCAGGGTTGAGAGTGTTTGGATGAGTTCTCTGGGTTTCCCATGATATGTTGGTGAAAGGACACTGTTTATAGATAATTGTTGGGTGTGTGAATGTTGACCGGAGCTCCTTCCATGGTTGTAAAAATGGGAATAAATACAATGGTCATCATTGGTCTTCACAGTCCCCAGTCAGACTACAGAGGCTCCTAGATGGATGGATGGATGGATGGATGGATGGATGGATAAGATCTTCTAAATACAGTTTAGAGCTGAGACTGGACGGCCATTGCTTTTCAGTGTTGTACAAATGTAACGTAGTGATAAAAGTGAAATTAAATGGAATGTGACGTTGCATTCAAGTTTATTTCTTAATTTAAAAAAAAAAAAAAAGCAAAACCCAGAGTAAGGAGAACAAATTTACGGTAAGGGAACATGTTAAAAATGTTAATCTATACCGTGTGCATACTCCATATGATGTTCCACCAAGTGCTACTGCTTTCCTATTTGGCACGAATTATTCTCTGTACAAACCTACATGTTGGTATCTCGAGTGTTTTTCATACCAGTAAGACCTTATCAAGAGTTGTTGTGTTGCTGAAAAAAAAAAGAAGAAAAAAAAAACCCCTTGCATTTAGATACCTTTCTCTCCGGACAAAACCCCCATACCGATGAAGATCCTCACTCGGCGCATGCTATGAAAGCTAACACGGAAGCGTATTGTTCCCATAAGCACCCTGCGGAGATAATCGACCGACAGGATTGCACTTCGAGACACGTCGGAGTTGATAAACCGAAGCTAATCACGTCTTAACAGCGACACACAGGGCAAACGGTGCCCTTGTGTCTCCAAGCAGCAAAACCGCAACATTTCTGCAACATTCCGCAACATTTCATGGGCGGCCGCTGGACCATCGAGGTCTTTTGTTCTGTCTTGAGGCTGCCGGTTATAGCAGGTTAATTGCACGTGCTAATTGAGAACACAGGAAGCCAAACTGCAGGGACCAGAGTGCTGTGTGTATTTTTGGCAAGATTATTATTTTTTTTTTTTTCCTTTTCTTTCTTTCCTTTTTTGAAGACATTAATAAAACACTTCCCAAAGGCTCCCGTGTTTGGTTTTTCGGGAAAACTTCACCTTGAGGAGGAATAGAAGGAGAAGGCGAGATCTCTCCCCACCTGTTCTCCCTGGCTGTCCCCCGGGTGATGGAAACTGAAGCTTTATTTTTTAAGATAGCCCCAGATTGATGGCTGCCTCCCAAAAAGCCAGAGCAGCTCTGGTGTTAAATGGAGTCCATCTTCCTGACTGCCTCTAGGGCTGATGAATTAAACCATCCATATGATTAAGATCTGTAATTCAGCCCTCACAGCATCCCCAGACTTCTCGTCCTGGGTATTTTTGCTCCGGCCCTGCAGGCTGGGATCGGTAAGAAAAGAAATCCTTTGTCTTTTCCTTAATCTAAACTCATGCTGGTCACGCCACCTCTTTTCGTGAGAGGTTTTTTTTTTTGTTAGTTTTTTTTTTTTGCCGTGTGCGTGAGTGTTATCCACAGCCCACTTCAAGTGACCCGCAGTCTTCCATCGGAGCGTAATGCGCATTAGCCGTGCTGCCGAGGCTCAAACCTGCTCTGCTTCTGCAGTAGTTAATGAGCTGATGTGTGCTTAATTAGTTGCCATCATCTGCAGGCGGAAACTGTAAATATTTCCATTATCGTCTCATCGTCATTAGGCAGACAATTAGAGAGGAGCCGAGAGTGAGGAAAGATAAGACATATGTGACACTTTCAGGCATCCTTGGTCAGGAGTTTCAATCGTCTGTTTGTGTAAATGCTGGATTTTATTTATTTGTTTGTTTAAATTAATTTTGATTATTTTGTTGATTAACTTGTACTTATTTTTTTTGAAAAGACAAAAGTTCTCTTGGTTGTCCAGATTTTTTTTTCTTTTTTTTTTTTTAATAAAATCAAACTAAATCTGCACTTTGAGCCTTATTTATTTATTTATTTATTTATTTATTTTATATATTGCTGGGTTACTTTTATTTCTTTATTTAATTGTTGAGGAAAGAGTTATTTTGGTTGGCCAGGTCTATTTTTTTGTAATAAAATCAAACTAAGTCTGCACTTTTAGCCTTTTATTTATTTATAAAAATATGATTTGTTTATTTATTATACAAAAATAAAGTTCTTAGTTTTCTAAATATTTTATTTTTCCAAATAAAAAATTAAACCAAAGCCCCTATTGTGACCTCATCTAAGTATATATCCCCCTCCTCTGCCTTGTTTCCTATAATGAACAAATAATTAATCATATGTCTTTATGATCATTACAGAACAGTGAAATAATTTTTTTCGCAAGCTAATTTGGCAGTGCTGAGGCTTGAACCCCCAAACTTCCGATCAGTAACCCACAGCTTTAAATGATTGAACCACTACTGCCCTAGGTAGGTGAAAGTGCATTTGGAGGAGGAGTGAGATAAACCTATGTAAGTATGAAGAATGGCGAAATGCATTATTTGAGGGGTTATTTCACCTGAAGCATTAACACACACACACACTTTGAGGGAGCTCTGATACCTGTGTTGACTAATTAGTCAAATATGGGACCTTGAAACCAAACATACTGAATATAGAGGAAATATAAATGGTAGAGTATGACGCCATGTGACCATGGCCTTAGGCAAAACTATATATATATATATATATATATATATATATATATATGGTGGGTCATCGAGCCTTATATGGCACATCGAGCCTGGCCGGGAATCGAAGCCGGACCCTGGAGGTGCAAGGCGACAGTGCTAACCACTACACCACCGTGCCCATACAGAAGACTTAAAGCACAGAATGGTGTTGAATCTCATTTGAACACACGCAAGCATTATAAAGAAAGCTGTATGTCTGTGACGATGATGATTCCAACTGAGGTTATCAGTGTGTTCAGTCGTTCCTGTGAACATTCAGCGAGTGGAACGCCTGATCCTTGAAAATCAACAGCACCAGGAAGAGACGCATCTGTGTGTGTGAACTGTACACACAATCATTCACCAACACCACTTGCACATTACAGGAACTCGACTGGGAGTTATTGCCACATCCCCTGTACAGTCCTGACCTCGCTCCAAGCCATTTCTTCCTGTTTGGGTTGTTAAAAGAGTTCCCGGGAAGCCAGCATTTCAGATGTGAATCAGACTGGCAGTCCAATCATGGACTTTCTGCCTTAATGGTATTCAAGGAATAGTGAAACATTGGGATTAAAATAAATGCTGATTCTGACCAGGACTACACTTCGGGAATTATGTAACATGTTTAAAACCTGCAGCAGAACCCTTCAAGTAAAAAATGTAATTTGAACAAAAATAAATAATAGTAAAATGTCATATGTTTAACCTAAACTATTTAAATATAATTATGTATATTACAAACTTTATGTATTTTAAGTAAATAGATTATATGAATATGTAAAAGTTACAAAAATCCAATTTTTTTTAGTGTTGCCACAGATCTTCCTTTTGTAACCCTGTATAACAAGGTTATATCTATTCAAATAACACGGGCTTGAATATGACCTGCTTTCAACAGTATTATCCAAGACAGATATTGAAATTATAGTTTTTTTTAAAAAAGGTCCACATGGCTTTGTACGAGTGTCTCTAATTGAGTGTCTTTTTTTATCTTCCCTCAACACATTTGCAAATATCAGCCTTCTAAAATCATGTCTGTAAAATCCTGATAAAAGTGCAAAGTCCTCCTTTGATTACTGATCAATCAGCAGATCAGCCATGTCATTAAAACCACTGACAGGTGAAGTCAATAACATTGTTTATCTTGTTACAGTGGTACCTGACCTGATAAGACCTACAGTATTGTACTCTACTACTACTCGAACAAGTTGTTTGTTTTCAGACGGACAAAGACAGACAGAAAGGCTCTTGGACAGAAAAAAAAAAACAGTTCCTTGTCAACTTTGTTGGGGCTAGAGCAAAGAATCAGAATCGGGTTTTATTCGCCAAGTATGTTGAGACACACAAGGCTGTTTGTAGCTCTCAGAGTACAGACAAACATAAAACACTGTACAAGAAATTACACAGTATTTACACAACATTTTGCTTGTGATTAAAGAAGATAAAAAAATGCGGGAGGGTCCTGAGTATGTACAGTATAGTGTACATGCAGTAAAGGGATTGTAAAGAAGGGCAAGTAGCCCTGTATGCATCATATGTACTATACTAGGTAGTGCAAAAAACAAAATAGTATAGTAGTAGTGAAGTATTGTGCATGTAGGAAGTTTGATGGAGGCATGTTGGTGCTTTTACACAATATACAGTATGAGACTGGATGTTCGATTTGTGCAAATAACAATTATTTAAAGACGGTTGTGCAAATAATGATTTAAAGATGGTTCTAAAATCCAGTTCAACTGTTTATGAGGGTGGTTGCTTGCGGAAAGAAACTGTTCCTGTGTCTGCGGAGTTCTGTAGCGCCTGCCAGAAGGGAGGAGGTGAAAGAGGTTGTGTCCTAGGTGTAAGGGGTCTGTGGAGATTTTTCCTGCCTGTTTCCTGGTTCTTGTAGAGTACAAGTCATGGAGAGGTGGTGGGGGAGCTCCAATGATTTTTTCAGCTGTTTTTACTGGTTTCTGCAGTCTGTTCCTGTCCTGTTTTGTGGCTGCTCCAAACCAGACAGTTACAGATGAGCACAAGACAGACTCAATGACTGCAGTGTAAAACTGTTTCAGCAGCTCCTGAGGCAGACCGTACTTCCTTAGTTGGCCCAGAAAGTACATTCTCTGCTGGGCTTTTTTGAGAATGGTGTTAATGTTGAGTTCCCATTTTAGGTCATGGGAAATGGTAGTTCCCAAAAACTTGAAAGTCTCCACGGTTGACACAGGATTGTTGGATATTGTGAGGGGGAGTAGTGTTGAATGCTGTCTCCTATGAAGTACACTTTCATCTCCACAATTTTGAGTGTGTTCCACCTCCTGTAGATATGCAGACTCGTCACCATCTTGGATGAGACCAATGAGCATAGTGTCATCTGCAAATTTCTGAAGTTTGACAGCTGGGTCTTTGAATGTGCAGTCGTTAGTGTACAGGGAGAATAGCAGTGGGGAGAGGACACATCCTTGTGGAGCACCAGTGCTGACTATTTGTGCGCTAGAACTAACTCCTCCCAGATTCACCTGCTGTTTCCTGTCTGTCAGGAAGCTGGTGATCCACTGGAATATGGCAGGGGGTACAGTACACTGTAGGAGTGTAGAGGAAGGGATGTCCGGGATTATCGTATTAAAAGCCGAACTAAAGTCGACACACAGAATTCTTGCATAGGACCCTGGGCAGTCGAGATATTGGAGGATGTAGTGCAGCCCCATGTTAACCGCATCATCCACTGACGTGTTTGCTCTGTATGCAAAGTGAAGGGAATCTAACAGCTGCTCTGTGATGTTCCTTAGGTAGGCCAACAAGTCATTCAAAGGACTTCATGACCACAGATGTTAGAGCCTGTAATCATTCAGACCTGTGATGGAGGGATCTTGGGGACCGGGATGATGGTGGATTGTTTGAAGCATGATGGGACTTCACACAGCGGGAGAGATCTGTTGAAGATATGTGTGAAGATCGGAGCCATTTAGTCAGCACATGTTTCAGACAGGAGGGGGACACACCGTCTGGGCCAAGTGCTTTCCTGATCTTCTATCTCTGGAAGAGCCGTTTCACATCCTCAAATCAAATTAAAACTTCACAGATTGTGATGTCTTGCAGGCCTCTCCACACTGATGCAGGGTTATTAGCTAAAAATCTGTTTTCCAGCTTTTCAGTGTAACTTCTTTTAAGCACCATAATCTCTGAACCGCTTATGCCAGGGGCTGGGGAGGCGGGATTATCACAACCAACTGAAAGTTTATGACTGCCATCTTTAAAAAACAAACTCAATATGCAATGGGCAGCTCAAATGCTTTCTAGTAAGGATAAAGCCAGGAGAATTGCCTGTAAAGCCAGGCTGAAGTCCTCCATTGTTGTTGTTGTGCTTGCTGATAGCAATGTTTTGCCGATAGCATTTTCTTTATTTTTGCCGCTAGCATTGCCACTAGCATAGCTGGGAAAGTAGAAATGTACACGGATGTACACAGTGCCATAATGACCTGTGTCTATAGACTAGTCCCTGAACCGGCACTAGCACCAGACATGAACTACCTGTTTCACTTTGGTGGAAAAGGGGTATGTGGGGAGTGAAGGCTAGTTCCACCTCGTGACTTACAGGACATAAAGGATCTGCTGCTGAAGTCTTGATGCCAGATACATCCATATCTTCATCTGTGCTTATCTTCTATGCTTATCCTGTGTGTGTGTGTGTGTGTGTGTGTGTGTGTGTGTGTGTGTGTGTGTGTGTGTGTGTGTGTGTGTGTGCTTAAATTCACTTTAATTTTTATTATATTTTGTGTTTTCTCAACAGTTTATCATTTGTTTCTATTTATTTATTTATTTATTTTAGAATCGTATCTTATCCTTGACTCAAACTCTGAGACTGTTAACCTTTTTTTCGAAATCCCGCTGCCAAAACAGCACAGTCAAAGGATGATTTTTCCCCCCTTATCCCAGTTAGAAAGCTGGGGTCAGAGTGCAGGCTCAGCCAGGATACAGCGCCACCCAGAGCAGATAGGGCTTAAAGGCCTTGCTCAAGGGCTCAAAAGTGGCAACTTAATTACCCGAACTATTCAATTTGGATTAAAGCTTATAATTTCCAACAATATCTCACTTGCATTATAGGATTTACAAAGCACTCCCTCGCTCTACACTACTTGCTTAATTCTGGTCCCAAAAGTTGGAAACCAGGCCTGCGTGTTTGGAAACTGCTAGTGCTACAGTTTATAAGCAGAAGCAAAACACTCAATTCCCATCTACTGACCTCAGCTTTGTGCAGCGAGCAGCGGGAGTAACCAGACCCAAGCCAAGATCGAGACTGTTAGCAACTCAGCTACAATTACTGCCGGCGGGGCTTCACTGTTCCCGCCATGCACTCGAATCAATCGAAGTTTGTCAGTATGAACCGAGTCTGAATCAGTCAACCAGGAACTGGAGGTGAAAGGCAGGTCAGCAGGGGTTACCAGTCATGTCTAAACGCAAACCAAACACCAAGATGGTTTCCCTTTTTTATTGTTTCACTTTAGTGCTTTTGGAAGAAAAGCACACTGACCTTTCTCCAGCGCCCCATTACCGCTCGATGTGATTTCCCCCCTCACTCTGACATGAGCCGACTCGAGAGTGAAAAAAGGAGGCAGTCAGGATCCTGACGAGGTCAAATCCCGAATCGCCTCATTTGCACTTTGCACTCTCTCTTTTGTATCTGCCCTGGATCATCAAACCTCCTGTTTACTCAAATTCTAACCAGGACGGAACCATATACCAAAACAGGCAATATAAATAAAACTAAACAACATGCAGATACACTCAGAAAGAAAAGTTATTACTTTTGCTTTTGGTTTTCTTGTCCCTTTTTTTTAATCTGGTCTTAGAGGTTACCTCTAGCAGCTCGACCTAAACACTACCTCAGTACGCTCCAAAATAAAAACACATTTTGCCTTTTTTTTATTTACACACAAAATGGATCAGAATTTGCAAAATAAATAAGATTTTCTTTTTTTATATTTGCAGAGCCATCACTTCATAATCCCACACAGAACATGCCCTGTGCATAGTGCAGCATGTCTCTCCTGGATGCTCCAAAACTTCAGTCAGTCCAAAAAATAAATCAATAATAAAATAAAAAGTATTATTTATTTATTTTGATTTAAGAAAAACTTTCTAAAAATTGGTGCATCAATTGTAACAGAAATGGGGCTTATCTTGACTCATAGCAGCACTGTATTATATTATACATTTAACAAAGTATGACAGATTGTTATTGTTATTAAATAATTATTAATTATTTAAATATTAAATAATTATATATTGTTTAAAAATAATTTCTTATTTTGGGAATGATTTTTGTAATTTTTAAAGAACTTTAATTATCTTACTCAGTCACATTAAACAGAAATATCTGTCTTGAACATGTCACGGGTGAACTAACCTGAAGGACCAGAAGACGCAGCTTTAGCGGTTAGCCCAATGTAGCGTGGATGGTGAACCCAAACGCGGAAAGAAGCGAGTAGGTAGGATATCCCCGCGATTTAGTATAAGGACTCTCACAAAGGGTGAGTGAGGGAAAAACACAAATTTAACCCGCGTCCTATAAATGCACACACAAATAGCAGAAAGCAATAACCCAAAAGATTGGTGAGTACTCACGGTTTGGAAGATCGCAACACGAACCAACATGGGCCGAACTCAATGACTGAGCGCTCTGCTATGGTTTATTTACTCCTTTTATACTTCCTGATTTACGACCGCTCTACTTCCGGGTCCTAGTGCTGGTCGTGGATTGAGTGTGCATGACAGTACCCCCCCGTCCAGGACCGACTCCAGACGGTCCTGGGATGGAGGATACCCTGTGACGGTAATCCCGAATTAGTTCTGGGTCGAGGATGAAACGTGCAGGAACCCACGACCGCTCCTCGGGGCCATAGCCCTCCCAGTCGACCAGGTACTGAGTACCTCTGCCCCGAGGGCGCGAGTCGAGGATCCGTCGCACGGTGTAAGCGGGACCGCCGTCAATGATACGGGGAGGAGGAGCAGGGGGGGTGGGTGGAACCATGGGTGAAGTGATGAAGGGTTTTAGTTGGGATGTGTGGAATACTGGGTGGATTCGGAGCGCCGCAGGCAGCTGGAGCCGGTAGGTGACAGGGTTAATTTTGAGGTGGATGCGATATGGTCCAATGAACCTGGGTGATAGTTTTCTTGATTCGGTGTGTAGATGGAGGTTTTTCGTAGACAGCCATACCCTGTCACCTACATTATACAAACGTCCCGGAGGGTGTCGACGGCGATGTTGAGCGGCGTAGCGTGTGTTGGCTCGTTGGATGGCTTGGTTCGTCAATGTCCAGAGCCGCCGACACCTGCGGACCAACTGTTGGGCTGATGGTACATCAACCTCCGGTTCTTGGTGTTCGAACATCGGGGGTTGGAAACCATGGCATACCTCGAATGGACTGAGGTTGGTTGCAGATGAGACGTGTAGGTTGTGTGACAACTCAGCCCATAGGAGGTAGCGAGCCCAGGAGCGCTGACGGTCCGCCACAAAACACCTCAGATAGCGCTCCAGTTGTTGGTTGGTCCGCTCCGTCTGACCATTGGTCTGGGGATGGTACCCAGAAGATAGGCTGCAGGTGGAATGGATCAGACGGCAGAAGGCCTTCCAGAATCGGGCAGTGAACTGGGGCCCCCTATCCGAGACGATGTCTTTGGGGAACCCATGCAGGCGGACTACGTGCTCTAATATCAGCGTTGCGGTGTCCTTGGCTGACGGGAGTCCGGTTAGGGCCACCAGGTGCACGGCTTTGGAGAAACGATCGACGATGGTTAAAATGGTATTCTTCCCTTCGGATTCCGGCAGGCCCGTGATGAAATCGACGGCAATGTGCGACCAGGGCCGACGGGGAATTGGAAGTGGTTGAAGTTCCCCTGGTGTCGGCTGGTTGGAGTCCTTTGCCCTGGCGCACACTGGGCACGCCTGAACGTATTCGTCGATGTCCCTGGTCATTGATGGCCACCAGAAGGCGCGCTGGACAAACTGGGTGGTACGCCTGCTACCCGGGTGCCCGGAGAGGAGTGAGGTGTGGCCCCACTGGATGACCTCCGATCTCATGGAGTGAGGAACGTAGAGACGTCCAGGCGGCGCACCTGCCGGTTCGTTCTCCGTGACCTGTGCCTGGCGGACCCTGGTTTCCAGTTCCCAGCGGAGGGGTGCGATGATTCTGGATGGTGGGAGAACAGGCGCGGGCTCCGCCCGGGCGACATCCTCTTCATGCTGACGGGAGAGGGCATCAGCCTTGGTGTTTTTCGAGCCCGGGCGGTATGATAGATGGAAATCATAGTGTTCGAAAAATAGTGCCCATCGCGCCTGCCTCGGGTTCAGCTGCTTTAGATTGCGGATGGTGATGAGATTTTGATGATCGGTCCAGACGATGAATGGCTCTCTGGTGCCCTGGAGCCAGTGACGCCATTCCTCCAAAGCCCACTTTATGGCCAGCAGCTCGCGGTCCCCTACCCCGTATCGCTGCTGAGTGGTGTCAAATTTTTTGGAGAAGAAACTACAAGGGTGTAGTTTTTGGTCTGGACCTCGCTGGGAGAGAACAGCCCCAGCGCCCACATCTGAGGCGTCCACCTCCACAACGAATGGTTGACTTGAATCTGGGTGAAGAAGAATCGGTGCAGTGGTGAAACGTTGGCAAAGCCTTTGGAAGGCTGAGATGGCGGCGGAGTCTAGAGTGAAGGGTGACGGTGAGGGTCGGGTCAGGGCGGTTAGGGGGGCGGCAACCGTACTGTAGTCCCGGATAAAGCGACGATAGAAGTTCGCAAACCCGAGAAACCGTTGAAGCTGCTTAAGGGTCTTGGGTAGGGGCCAATGACGCACAACTTCGAGTTTCTGCGGGTCCATGGCCACACCCTGGGGCGAGATGACAAAACCCAGGAACGTGGTGGAGCGCTCGTGAAAAGCGCACTTTTCCAACTTACAGTACAGTTGATGGGCGTGTAATCTCTTTAAAACCGCTCTGACGTGCTGAGTGTGTTCTTCAGGAGTTCGTGAATAGATTAAAATATCGTCCAAGTATGCAAATGCCCACCGCCCTAGCATGTCTCGGAGAACGTCATTGATGAAATGTTGGAAAGCGGCGGGGGCATTGCAAAGTCCAAACGGGATTACCAGGCTTTCATAGTGTCCCGTGGGTGTGATGAAGGCCGTCTTCCACTCATCGCCCTCTCTGATACGTACCAAGTTGTAGGCGCTCCGCAGGTCCAACTTTGTGAAGATGGTAGCGCCAGAGAGGGCGTCCAGGGCAGAGTTGGTAAGAGGCAACGGGTGTCGGTTCTTTATGGTGATGTTATTTAGCCCCCGATAGTCGACACATGGCCGAAGTTCTCCTCCTTTTTTCTTCACGAAGAAGAACCCCGCGGCAGCAGGCGATGAGGAGGGCCGGATGGTACCTTGGCGGAGGGCATTGGTCACGTAGTCTTCCATCGCCTGCGTCTCGGTGGTGGAGAGAGAGTAGAGGTGGCCGCGGGGTGGTATAGAGCCCGGCTGGAGGTCGATTGCCAGGTCATAGGGGCGATGCGGTGGAAGGTGTGTGGCGCGTCTTTTACAGAAGACCTCTGCCAGGTCTCGGTACGCAGTGGGAATGGCGTTGGTGTCGACGTCGGGGGCCTCGGACTCCCTAGAGCACGTCCCAGCCGTGGCCCGCAGGCAAAGTTCAGTGCAGGTCGCGCCCCATTGTAGAATTCGATTCTGAGTCCAGGAGATGAGGGGGTCGTGCTGGATGAGCCACGGGTGACCCAGGATGATGGGTGGTGATGAGACGGAGGTGAGGTGAAACCGGAGCTGTTCTGTGTGTTGGTCGATGACTAAGGTGATGGGTTGGGTTTGGGCGATGATCGGGCTAGATGAGAGGGGGCGACCGTCAACTGAAGTGATCCGAATGGGCTGGGATAACGTCTCAATTTTTACCCCCAATTTTTTGGCATAAGATGAGTCAATGAAGTTACCCGCTGCCCCGGAGTCGATGAATGCGGTACTTCGAACTCGTTTGTGGCCAATTTGGAGGGATACCTGAACCGTAAGGCGCGCGTTAGGGTTGTCGAAGGTGGCGGAGATCTGAAGAGGACCCGGTGAATCTCTCCCTCTGTTCACCGGGGCTGGGCGTTTCCCGGACGTAGAGGACAGATCGCCCGGTGATGGTCCGCGGAACCACAGTATGCACACAGACCCTCTTTGAAGCGGCGTGCGCGTTCCGATACGGTCAGGGAGGCGCGCCCTAATTGCATGGGTTCCCCGGCTCCTGTGTCAACCACGGCAGGAGGTGGAGAACCGACATGTCCAGGTGGGGCGTAGGAGGTGAAAGAAGGTGGTCGTGGTGGGTTGAAGGTGAAGGTCGATGATGGCGGCAGGGTTCTAGGAGCTGGCTTCGGACGAGAGACGAGGCGTTGGTCGATCCGCAGGGCCAGTTGGATTAGCCCCTCCAGTGTAGCGGGGAGCTCTCGCCCGGCTAGTTCATCTTTTATCCTAGAAGCCAACCCCTCGTAGTATGATGTCCGGAGCGCTGCATCTCCCCAGGTGGTCTGAACGGCGAGCGTGCGGAACTCAGCCGTATAGCGACTCACGGACAGTGCTCCCTGCCGCAGATGATAGAGTTTTGAGTCGGTCTCCACCTCGCCCGCAGGGTGTTCAAAAGTGAGTTTGAGCTGACGGGTGAATTCATTGTATGAGTGAGCGACGTCCGTGTCAGCGCGGATAACTGCCGTGGCCCACTCTGCTGCCTGCCCTGTTAGCAACGAAACGAGTAGTGCAATGCGTAGTCGGTCGGTGGAGTACCTGGTGGAATTAAACTCAAACACCAACTCAAGTGCTGTTAAAAACACACTGCATTTCCCGTCCGTGCCATTCCATTTCTCTGGTAGAGAAAGAAAAACATCAGAAGAAGGGGGGGGGGAGGGGTGATGAGGCGGCGCCGCGGCCTCCGCGGCGTGCGATCGAGCAGTGACGCCATCAATAGCCGCGCGGAGATCCGCGTTCTCCCGCCGGAGCTCAGCGACCTCGCGGCGGAGAGAAGCAAGATCCCCGGTTAGCTGATTGATTAGCGCGGCATGCTGATCCACAACGTCGCAAAGGCTCGCGTAATCCGCTGGGTTCACCGCGGAAGGCTCAGTCATTCTGTCACGGGTGAACTAACCTGAAGGACCAGAAGACGCAGCTTTAGCGGTTAGCCCAATGTAGCGTGGATGGTGAACCCAAACGCGGAAAGAAGCGAGTAGGTAGGATATCCCCGCGATTTAGTATAAGGACTCTCACAAAGGGTGAGTGAGGGAAAAACACAAATTTAACCCGCGTCCTATAAATGCACACACAAATAGCAGAAAGCAATAACCCAAAAGATTGGTGAGTACCCACGGTTTGGAAGATCGCAACACGAACCAACATGGGCCGAACTCAATGACTGAGCGCTCTGCTATGGTTTATTTACTCCTTTTATACTTCCTGATTTACGACCGCTCTACTTCCGGGTCCTAGTGCTGGTCGTGGATTGAGTGTGCATGACAGAACATGAGTGATGTAGCTGAGGCTGATGAACTGTACGTGTCACAGGAAGCCACACTCACTCCTGGGTACATAAAAACCATCCAGATAGTAGCTGTGTTACTGCGGTGTCGCAACATGTCTTGGAGCAGCAGAATGAGTATCATTACTTCTACTCTTAATGTGAGACACTTCAGAAACCCCCTTAATTTTTTAAGACTTGTCAAATATCAAGCTGACAGCGTCGGGCATTTCAACCCTTGCCAACAAACCCTATGCCAGGATGAGCAGCAGGTTCATTTTCCTACCCTGAGAAATGACAGATCCCGGCTCCGGTCAATGCTGGTGATCTCCAGGTTGCCCATCACCACCTCACAGTTTTCATAGTACTTGCGTAGGGTCCGGTACTGTTGCTCTAGGTCCGATAAGGTACTCAGTTTGTTTTCAGTACCTGTGCACACTGCGGACAAAGAGAAAGAGAGAGAGAAATTGAGACAAAGATGTTACATTCTGCAACAGATTTAAGCAACTGACTGCAATTTGTGGTGTTTTGCAGAAAGTTTGCTAGGTTTAGGTAGAATTAGTTAGACTTTTTCAGTTCCTAATGAACTCAGTGTCTAGAAGAGCGCCTTCACAAACACTTTTAAATTGGTAACAATTTGCCTACTTAAGAGGTACAGTACAGTATGCACAGATATGAAGTTCAAGATTAAAATTATAAGCAATGTTTATATAAAGAGAGCATTTCTCATGAGAAACAACTTAACGCCTTGTTAACTGTGATACATTCCTGAATCAAAAGAGGGATTTTTTTTTGAGAAATTTTGCTGAACTTTATGTAAGGAAATGAGAAATATTACTGTATACACTGACAATGTTAAATGCTGCATTCTGATTGGCCAGAACGTGTTTGCTGCGGCAGAAGCTCTGAGAGTGGTATAGCAGAAAATCACAGGCTTACATCACTGAACTTATTCTTGCTTTGTTAGTAGTTATTAATGCATCAGTGTATATATGGTGGAATTTGCAGTAAGATGTTTATTTAAGAATCTTGGAGTCTCAAGCGTCATATCCTGGAGTCTCAGCACCAGCACACTTTGTCCCAGACACAAGTAATGTTGTAGTTTTTCATCACAGGAAAGTCTTAGGATTGAGAATTGTACAGATTCTCAGTAACATGACAAGCTGGATTTTTTTTGGTCTTGTTAATTTGGGGCACTGGTGCCTCAAACCTCCTGGGTTGGAGGTTTACATTTTCTCACCCTGTGCTTGGTGAGTTCATTCCAGATTCTCTAGTTTCCTCCCAAAGTTCAAAGACATGCTCTGTAGGATGACTGCAGTTTAGGTAGATTAGGTATGTGAGTGTTTGTGTTCACCTGTCCCCAGCAATGGATTGGTAACCCATCCAGGATGCACCCTGCCTTGTGCCCCAAGTTCCCTGGTATACCCTCCAGCAGCCCTCTGTAAACCCACATAGGGTAAGTGGTAGATATATGGATGGATGGATTGGATTGGATGGATTGCAATATAACTATAACTGACTATTTTCCAAAAGCTGTGTCCCCCAATGTGATTTATTCCACAGCAGTTAATCAATCATCTTATTATCACTTCATTTACCTATAAATTGGGGCATTCCCACAATAGTTACACACTTATAGATTATTAATGATTCCAAAGTCTCTTGAATGAACCTGTTATCAGTGGAAGTCATCAAAGAATGTAACAAAAAATGTAACTTTAAGGCCGATTTATACTGAATCAGGTTTTCTATGAAAACTTGAAAGAATCGATGATTGGACAGAAGGCAGGACAGCATACACCTACAGTACAGCACTGGTGGCTCAGTGGTAGGTGTTTCGCCTGCCATGTGGAAGGCCTGGGTTCGATTCCAGCCAGTGCCCACACCCCAGCCACTGGATACAGTGCCGGTCCCAAGCCCGGATAAAAAAAATGGGAGGGTTGCGTCAGGAAGGGCATCCGGCGTAAAACCTGTGCCAAGTTGTAGTGCGGACTGGATATTCCGCTGTGGCGACCCCTTGCCGGGAGCAGCCGAAAGACCAACAACAACATCATGTCAGGGATAAATCCATGGCAGCAACAGCAATAACAATACAACAATTTAATCCAAGCATACATCTGAACAGACTAATCCCCCCTGTAGTCTGACAATACAACAAGCCATGTAACCACTTGACCAGCGCTCTACCATACAGTATCTCTGGTAGCTAATGACTGTGACACTGTGAACAACGTGCTTATCCTCCTCTAATCACAGCTAGCTAGTTGGACACTTTGACGAAAGTAAAAGCTGATGGGTCTCCCAGTTGGATATGGATGGTTGGCTAGACTCCCTGGTTGAATATGTTACAGCTGGGTTCATCCTACAGGTTCATCCTATCGAACCTGACAAGTAATTAAACACAGCCACTTCTACCCATCATGCAGGTTTGAGCACTCAAAGACATCTGCCATCTGCAGCATCAGCTGGCGCTGCCCGGCAGGCTCCGACAGCACAGGAGAATAAACCCCGCACTCTCACGCTCCACCGAGCTGCTGTCACAACAGCCTGCGGTGTCAATGAGAGAGAGAGAGATGAGGGGACAGAGAGAGAGAGAGAGAGAGCCAACAACAGGCTCGCTGTAAATTACACAATGACACTGACTACAAATCCATGCAGTCAGACTTCAAGAAATACCCCAGTATTATACCAGTCACAATACCCAGCAATCCCTAAACAGCTTTCATCCACTCAGGAAGAAGGACTCAATGGGACAATCTGACCCCACCCATCCTCACACACACTCGTCCGTGCTGTCTTTCTTTAAGTGTGTTATCCAGGCATGCCTTCCATAGCACTTGAAAGAAATTTTGCTGTTTGTTTCCGTACACTGTAAATTTTGAAATTTCGTATTGCGCAGTTATTATCCGTTATAAATGATAATTAGATGGACTTTTTCAGTTTGAGTTTTATTGAAACAGTTCAAGCAGCTCAATCAAAAAAATGCCAAAAATACATTTAACATACAGAAAAATAATAAGTAACAACAACACTACTACTACTACTACTAATAATAATAATAATAATATAGCTGATACACTTTTACCGCTTTTCTGTCCTCATTTAAAAGCCAATATTGTCCATTGCTTGACCTGCAATTGTGCCCCCTTGTGGTGTAAAAGTTATTACATACAGTATGTGAGCTACAGCGAAATGTCATGGAAAACAAATTTTATCCGTTAATGCGTTCTTAATTCTTTCAATTCTTAGCAGTAGTTAATCGAATAATGATTAATCGATAATAAACACAAGGACATATTTATTAATATATTTCATTTTATTTTTTATAAAGAAAAAAATTGCTGATATGACACACATTCAAAAGGCACCAATTGGAGGACATCAAAGGATGATGAGGATACATTATAAGCCATATACAAAATATAAACAAAGCATGCTAAGAGACGTATTTTTTTTGCTGCACAACCTCATGTCGAATAATGTTTCTGTTCATCTGAGCTCATGCTCTACACTGTATCGATGATGGCATAAATGAAACATGCAGTATAGACTCTCAGACAATGCAGAATGTTTTTTTTTTTTTTTTTTGAGGTCCTGAGCTTCGAAATTGCAGAGACTAAAATTAGAAGTAAACATTAGAGAGGACTCAAGAACACTCAAGCAGTCCCTTTCTTTCTCTCTTGCTTTTTCTAAAGACCCTCACCATCTCTTATTCATCTGAGTTCCTGTCTATAAACACATGAAGAAATTAAGAAATGAAAGAAACAGTGTTCAGGTCAGCTGTTGGCCTTGGAGTTTTCAATAAGTGTTAGCATGCATTAGAGTGAGGGAGGTATTATAAAGCTCTGTTACTGGTAATAAAGGGTTATTGTACCCTCAGGGTTTTAGTGCTGATATTACACAGGAACTGTGGGATTAAGGCTCATGGGGAGGGGAGGAGCAGTGCTACTGCTGGTGCTGGTGGTTGTTGGGGGTGAAGGTATTTATATTTGCACAGCCGGCAATTCAAACACTGATAAAATCCCGAAGTGTGGGAGATGGCATTAGTGCCTTCCGACACACAACACGGGTCAACTATGCTCGAATACTTAAGGTTAAGAGAAGGTTGGAGGTTGGAGAAGGGGGCGAGGCCGAAGGTCAGAAGCTTTCATTCATGAAATTTCCAATTTTACCAGCTATTAACTCTAAAGATGTGCTAATCCAGGGCTGAGACTCCCAGTTTTTATTACCGCATTGCCTTCTGCACATTCACACTTCTGTACAGAGCCCCTGAAGGGACTTATAAATAAAATAAAATAAAAACTCCTTTTGGCAAAAAAAAAGTGTTGAAGGAAAAAGTTCTTTTGAAGAAAAAAAATACGTCCAGGTCATTGTTCAATTGGTATAAAATAGTAAAATAACTACAGCAGTGCTTTCCAAAATTTCTCCCCCTAATCAAGGATCCACCCTTTTATAAAATTGCCCAACATCATGACCCGCTTCACAACAGGCATTATTTATATACACCAAGATAAAAAGCTTATATGCGTGTAAATGATCATTTTATTGCCTAACAGTAGCAACCTGGTAGTGCTGGGGTTCGAACATGTGACCTTCCCATCAGTAGTTCTACGACTTGACCTCTGATCTACTCCTCATTTACTCATCACTTTATTATCTTGAATGGGTAACCGGCCATAGGCTACATGAAAATACATTGAAAACGTTAATTATCAAAGTCAGCAATAAAACCAGCCTTTACAACTGATGTTGAATAAATATATTTATAGGCAAAGTTCACAGGCTATCTACTGTAAATGTTTTTTTTCTCTACTGTCACTCTAACTGTAGACAATGGTGACAATGGATCGCAAAAGGTACTTCACGCACTTCAAAAAAGAAGCACATATTCCAGAAGTGGCAGGAATGCTAAAAAATATATGTCCAGTGCCATCTGTTAAATTTTGCGATTAACAACTTTTTTTTTTTTTTTACTTTTTTTATTTTTTCAAGGTCATTTTATTATTTTTTATTATACGTTTATTATACGATATATACGTTTTCCGTTAAAATTTCAAACTAGCATAGCTTTTCTTCCGATTGCGGTGCAACAAAGTCACCTCGAGCTTGGCCAAATACACTTGTGAAAACCCCTTTAAAATCCCTTCAGTAGTTTTAACGTGATGTGTGCACAAACAAACAGACAGACAGACGAAAATTCCAAAAACCATCTTAATGTGTTCTATTACTCATATCTCACGTCTCAAGTTATTTTTTCACAAATATCCTCAACATGCATATACATACTATAGATTTGACAGTGTGTAAACATAGACAAAACGTACTTTATTGTATTCAGAGCTAATCTCATAACTTTTTGATACAACCTCCTAAAACATACAGTAAATGTGCTTTAGACTGACACTGAGGTTTAATGGTGAACACATATTGTGCTAAACTGTGTTAAAAACACGCCACGCCTCTGGGCTGGAGGTTTCTAACTGCTCAATTCTTTGAACCCCTCGTACCCAGACCCAGATATATTCTCACCATCTCTCGACCGAACAGTAATGATACACTCCCCGCTATTCATATTTAAACAACTACAAGTGCAGCTACAGAGATTCTGCCTGGAACAAGCTCGTCTCAGCACCCTCAGGACCTCACACTGATCTGAAGCTAATTATTCTAGTAGTTTATCCATGTTTCTATCTGTACGGACACACACACATTTCTCTTACATATTCTTTATCCGACTTTTATATTCTTTAAATGCAGTAGACAAATGGACAAGCCACCTTGGAAAATCCAAAATGCAGCTTTAAGCGTCCAGTAGTGCAGCAGGTAATTATTCCGAGTCATGTCTCTATTTGTGAGCACCGCTGCTTAATCTGTTTCCAGACAAAACAGGATGAAAGCTCCATCTCTTGAGTGAATCTCCACACACTACAGCAGGCACGGAGATGTCAGCGTGGCACCGACAGCTTTATTTCTTCTTCTTTATTCAAGAAGAATCGTTGTCTGGTGTTTGTGCTTCTTCTTTTTTAATGATTTCTTTTTTGGGGTATCATCTCAGACACGATGATCGAGGCAATGAATCATAAACCTATGTTGTTGTTTTTTTTATTGCATTTAATTAATGAAAAGATTATAAGCCTCGGGTACTGTATATATTGAGAAATAAATAAATAAGACGAGGAAGGAAAAGATATGTGCGCGAACACAATGCCTGAGACAGAGACGAGCTTGCGATGCAGGTGGTAGAGGTGTTAATCACCTCATTAACGGATAAGAGATTTTCTTCTGCTGGAATCCCACAGGATTTACGCAGCCTCAGGTTTTTACGAAGACCTCAAAAGAAAGTAAAGACACTAAATAACGGTAGCAGGTTTTGTTCAGAATTTCGATGGCTTAGGTTGTCGTGCTACTGTACGTACATGGTATTTTCAAGTTTTTAAGTTACTAAGTATAAAATGTCTGTTTTTCACTAGACTTTAAACACAAACACTTGGCTTCAAGAACAGTGGACAGAAAATCATAGTGTGCAAACAGTTCACTTTTTAGTTTTTCATTTCTGTCAAATTTAAAGATTTAAGGATGCAAACTTTATCATCCTGCAAACGCAACAAATTTAAACAGTTTGAGTTTACTTAAAAGAAACAAAAAAAAAACAACAGTATAAAATATGAAATGATTAAGAAATATTAAGGGTATAAAACACCAAATACAATAATACACAATGCCACATAAAATCAGAGAAAAAGACTAATACTGTACACAGCGATAATAAAGAAAGTGTTATGATTTTCACATTAATTACAGAGAATCTAGTTTAATTTAACTTAATTTAATTAAGTTAATTTAATTGTTTTAAAACAGCACTTGATGCAACGCATCCACATTTTATCCTTTTTCTACATTAATATGTGTGCATCATTTATTAAATTAACATTTTTCTCAATCAAATTAACTATATTTGCGACAAGTCCGTGACTTGATGAATTTTCTGGTGAATGGAGGCGTAAAAGCGACATTTAAGAAGACTTCAAACACAGTATGGTGATGAGACTGTTAGCCGCAGTAAAACATTCGAACGGTGAAATTTTTTTTTAAAAAAGGCCGTACGTCTGTAAATGAACGTTCAGAGAGTGGAACGCCTGATCCTTGAATAATCGAGAGATAACGTGTCACAATCAGGAACTCAGCTGTGGGTTTTTCCCCCATCCCCCATACAGTCCTGACCTCGCTTCAGACTATTTACACTTGTTCCTGGGAGGCCGGCGTTTCAGACGTGAAGCAGGCAGACCTGATTCTGATCATTGCTCCGACATTCTAAGACAACTTTGTCCGTTGCTGATATTCAGGCGTTCTGTTATTCTGCACAATCAAAAGTCCTGGTTTGACCTGAATGCCACTCGTAATACTGCTGTTTTTGTTAATTTTCCATATTATAAAGAAGGACACGTTGACCAAACACTTTATTTTCCAAGTCTTTGAAATAACCAATGTCATTAATTAATCCGCCTTTTATTAAATGAATAAAGCAACCAACCAAAGAAACAAACAAACGGATTGCACAATTATCGAATACTGTCGTGATTTTGCGTTTAATTTCAGACGAGAGCTAATCCTCTTGACTGAACTTACACACTTGCATGAACATGAATTGCATCTGAAGTATATGTGTGCTTCATTAAATACATTTAATAAAGGTTATTTTTATTTATTTATTTATTTTTTTTGTCAATGTTTTCTATTGAGCATCATTCTACACTGGATCGCATATGGCTGATTCAATTTCATTCTCAAGGGTTTAATCAAGGGAATCGCTCTCTCCTACACTACCTCTCTCTCTGTCATGCAAACACACGCCCAGACAGTCGTCACCCCATCAGTGCTCTTCTCTTAGCGTGCCCTTAGTGTCGCAGCTGATGTAAGTACCCCAGGTGCTGCTGACGCTACCAAGGAAAGGTATTCCTTCAGTGCCAGACAAGCCTCAGATCATGACTGAGTACAGGCCGAGATAGCCAATACTTCACCACAGGATCCTCTGGGAAGTGCGTGAGTCTGGCATGCGCTCCATTTGAGAAGAAGAAGAAGGAAAAAAAAAAGTTTTAGAAGAAGAAAGGGAAAAGTGAAAGTGTGAGAGTGAGAAGCTTGGAAAGCTTATTCACCTTGACATGGAAGGAGAGCACACTGGTCCCACTTCTAATCTAAAGATAATGGCAAAGCCATTTCTCTCAGCCTCTACCAGTAAGTGTCACCACACACACACACAGGTTTCCATCTTCTGAATTTCGCTCCGCGCTTATAAACCATCGTATTCTCCGAAACCCGAGTCTCATTAAAGGCTGTTACGGTTTCTTCAAGTTTCATTTTTATGCTTCTCGGCAACAGAACAAAAACAGAAAATGTCGGCACATGTTCAGAGACAGAGATACAGTACCAAATGACCCTAATTCCTTTCAAATAAACCTCAACATTACAGCGTAAATTACCGAGCTGGGGCAGAAAAACAAAGGCTCCATTCCAGACTCATCCTGTTTAATCGCGCTTTTTTTTGATTGGTTTCATTCGAGAAACACACCCCGTGCAACAGATCAATCAGGCAACACGTCCCTCTGTTAGGAAACTCGATACGTAGCACGCAGCACAGAATGGTTTCATCAGCGAAGCGTGCTGAGTTTATCGAACGCAGATAAAATCACGCATGGATCTAACTCGTTTACTGGACCTGCAGTGATGATAGGAAAGGTCACGCCGATATCTAGCGGCTCAGCAAATTAAATAAAGTCGCAAATGTCACTTCTTCAAGTAAACACCGTCGAGAATTTCTGCTTGGGAAATGGACAGAGCAGTAACACTTGCAACTGTTGGTAAACTCTAACCGAGTATTGTGTGTTTTTACAGTTACCGTACGCAGGTTCAGCACAGTGTTCCCACTAACTTTCTGTACGGAAAAGTTCGGGAAGCTAATTGGTAATACGCTATGCTTAGTAGGAACATTCTGGATGTTTGTCGTTTCCTGTAGCTGATGTTGTCCTACGTGTCTTGGTGATAACGGTGCCAATTTACTAGCAGCGTGCGGGTTTAAGTCAGTAGTTGTGCCTAGCGTGTTATGTTTAGCGCGCACTGTGAAGAGCAGGGAGCGTAAAAAGAGAAGTTATCATGCACAGCTTCTCTTTTTACGCTCCCTGCTCTTCACAGTGCGCGCTACGACTGTTACCTTCAAAGTATCTCCTCCAAACAAATGAAAATAATAAAATAAATAAACAAACAAATAAACAAATAAATAACAGATGAGTGAAAGAGCCTTTCTTGCTAGTGGTGTTTTTTTTTCTCCTCAAGTAACAAACAAGGTAATGTTTTTAATGCTTTATTGTTTTTTTTCACCAATACATGTATAAATATATGTAAAAAATGAATAACTAAGAAATAGATAAATAATAATTTTAAAAATTGTCACATTACAGCCACAAACATGAATCAATTTTATTGGAGTTCCACGTGAAAGACCAATACAAAGTGGTGTACACATGAGAAGTGGAACGAAAATCATACATGATTCCAACCATTTTTTACAAATAAATAACTGCAAAGTGGGGTGTGCGTAATTATTCAGCCCCCTGAGTCAATACTTTGTAGAACCACCTTTTGCTGCAATTACAGCTGTCAGTCTTTTAGGGTATGTCTCTACCAGCTTTGCACATCTAGAGACTGAAATCCTCGCCCATTCTTCTTTGCAAAACAGCTCCAGCTCAGTCAGATTAGATGGACAGCGTTTGTGAACAGCAGTTTTCAGATCTTGCCACAGATTCTCGATTGGATTTAGATCTGGACTTTGACTGGGCCATTCTAACACATGGATATGTTTTGTTTTAAACCATTCCATTGTTGCCCTGGCTTTATGTTTAGGGTCGTTGTCCTGCTGGAAGGTGAACCTCCGCCCCAGTCTCAAGTCTTTTGCAGACTCCAAGAGGTTTTCTTCCAAGATTTGCCCTGTATTTGGCTCCATCCATCTTCCCATCAACTCTGACCAGCTTCCCTGTCCCTGCTGAAGAGAAGCACCCCCAGAGCATGATGCTGCCACCACCATATTTGACAGTGGGGATGGTGTGTGTTCAGAGTGATGTGCAGTGTTAGTTTTCCGCCACACATAGCGTTTTGCATTTTGGCCAAAAAGTTCCATTTTGGTCTCATCTGACCAGATCACCTTCTTCCACATGTTTGCTGTGCAAACGGGACTTCTGATGTTTTCTGTTAACAATGGCTTTCTTCTTGCCCCTCTTCCATAAAGGCCAACTTTGTGCAGTGCACGACTAATAGTTGTCCTATGGACAGATTCCCCCACCTGAGCTGTAGATCTCTGCAGCTCGTCCAGAGTCACCATGGGCCTCTCGGCTGCATTTCTGATCAGCGCTCTCCTTGTTCGGCCTGTGAGTTTAGGTGGATGGCCTTGTCTTGGTAGGTTTACAGTTGTGCCATACTCCTTCCATTTCTGAATGATCGCTTGAACAGTGGCTCCGTGGGATGTTCAAGGCTTTGGAAATCTTTTTGTAGCCTAAGCCTGCTTTAAATTTCTCTAACTTTATCCCTGACCTGTCTGGTGTGTTCTTTGGACTTCATGGTGCTGTTGCTCCCAGTATTCTCTTAGAAAACCTCTGAGGCCATCACAGAGTAGCTGTATTTGTACTTACATTAGATTACACACAGGTGCACTCTATTTAGTCATTAGCACTCATCAGGCAATGTCTATGGGCAACTGACTGCACTCAGACCAAAGGGGGCTAAATAATTATGCACAACCCACTTTGCAGTTATTTATTTGTAAAAAAAAAAATTGGAATTATGTATGATTTTCGTTCCACTTCTCACGTGTACACCACTTTGTATTGGTCTTTCACGTGGAATTCCAATAAAATTGATTCATGTTTGTGGCTGTAATGTGACAAAATGTGGAAACGTTCAAGGGGGTCAAATACTTTTGCAAGCCACTGTATAATAGGCCTTTTTGATGGTGTGTCCCCCCCCACTTTTATTTTCTTCAACATAGTAACATTTTGTTTTTGGTCAATAAAAAATGTATATTAACAAATAAATTCTTCTTCTTTGTCATTCGGCTGTTCCCTTTCAGGGGTCGCCACAGCGAATCATCTGCCTCCATCTAACCCTATCCTCTGCATCCTCTTCTCTCACACCAACTAACTTCATGTCCTCTCTCACTGCATCTCCTCTTTGGTCTTCCTCTAGACCTTCTGCCTGGCAGTTCTAACATCAGCATCCTTCTACCGATATGCTCAAAATCTCTCCACTGAACATGTCCAAACCACCTGAATCTGGCCTCTCTGACTTTATATCCAAAACATCTAACATGGGTTCTCCCTCTGATGAACTCCTTCTTGATCCTATCCATCCTTGTCCCTCCCAAAGAGAACCTCAACATCTTCAGCTCTGCTACCTCTAGCTCTGCCTCCTGTCTTCTCTTCAGTGCCACTGTCTCTAAGCCGTAGAGCATTGCTGGTCTCACCGCTGTCCTGTACACCTTTCCTCTCAGTCTCGCTGGTACTCTTTTATCGCACAACACACCCGACACTTTATCCACCGATTCTAACCTGCCTGTACCCGCCTCATCACCTCCTTTGATCACTCTCCGTTGCTCTGGACCGTTGACCCTAAGTACTTGAAATCCTGCACCTTCTTTACCTCTGCTCCCTATAGCCTCACTTTTCCTCTTGGGTCCCTCTCATTCACACACATGTATTCCGTCTTGCTGCGGCTAACCTTCATTCCTCTGCTTTCCAGAGCGTACCTCCACCTCTCCAAATTTTCCTTCACCTGTTCCCTGCTCTCGCTACAAAGCACAATGTCATCTGCAAACATTATAGTCCATGGAGACTCCTATCTTACCTCATCTGTTATCCTGTCCATCATCAGAGCAAACAAAAAGGGGCTTAGAGCCGATCCTTGATGCAGACCCACTTTCACCTTGAACTCTTCTGTCACACCTACAGTACATCTTACCACTGTCTTAGCGCTCTCATACATGTCCTGTACCACTCTAACATACTTCTTTGCCACTCCAGACTTCCTCATACAACACCACAGCTCCTCTCTCGGCACCCTGTCGTACGCTTTCTCTAAATCTACAAAGACACAATGCAACTCTTTACTACCTTCTCTGTACTTCTCCACCAGCATCCTCAAAGTAAATACTGGATCTGATGTACTCTTTCTAGGCATTAAACCATATTGCTGCTCACAAATGTTCACCCCTGTCCTTAACCTAGCTTCCACTACTCTTTCCCACAGCTTCATTGTATGGCTCATTAGCTTTATACTGTACCTCTGTAATTCCCACATCTTTGCACATCTCCCTTGTTCTTAAAAATCGGCACCAATACATTTCTCATCCATTCCTCTGGAATCCTCTCGCTGTCCAAGATCTTGTTAAACAAACTAGTCAGAAACTCTACTGCCACCTCTCCTAAGAACTTCCACACCTCGACAGGTATGTCATCAGGACCAACAGCCTTTCCACTCTTTCCACCTCTTCTATACTTTGTTCTCTTTCGTTTTCCTCATTTATCAACTCCTCAAAGTACTCCATCCATCTCCCCATCACCCTCCTGGCATCTGTCAGTAAATTTCCATCTTTATCTTTAATCACTCTAACCTGCTGCACATCCTTCCCATCTCTATCTCTCTGCCTCACCAACCTGTACAGATCCACCTCTCCCTCCTTATTGTCCAGCCTAGCATACAGGTCCTCATATGCTCTTTGTTTGGCCTTTGCCACCTCTATCTTCACCTTACGCTGCATCTCCCTGTACTCCTGTCTTCTCTCTTCAGTCCTCTCAGTTTCCCACATCTTCTTAGCTAGCCTCTTTCCCTGTATACACTCCTGGACTTCCTCATTCCACCACCAAGTCTCCTTGTCCACTTTTCCCTTACCTGATGACACTGTACACCAAGTACCCTCCTACTGTACCTGTCTCCCTGATCACATTGGCTGTAGTTGTCCAGTCAACTGAAAGCACCTCCTGACCACCCATAGCCTGTCTCAACTCCTCCCTGAAGACTACACAACATTCTTCCTTTTTCAACTTCCACCACTTTGTCCTCTGCTCTGCCTTTGTCCTCTTCACCTTCCTCACCACCAGGGTTATTTTACACGCCACCATCCTGTGTTGTCTCGCTACACTCTCACCTACCAACACCTTGCAGTCACTGATCTCTTTCAGATTACAACGTCGACACAAAATGTAGTCATCTTCTGCCTCCACTCTTATATGTCCCCCTATGTTCCTGCCTCTTCTGGAAGAAAGTATTTACTACTGCCATTTCCATCCTCTTTGCAACGTTCACCACCATCAGTCCTCCTACATTCCTGTCCTGAAGACCAAACCTGCCCATCACATTTTCATCCCCTCTGTTCCCTTCCCCAACATGTCCATTGAAGTCTGCACCAATCACCACTCTCTCACCTCTGGGGATGCTCTGCATCACTTCATCTACCTCACTCCAGAATTTATCCTTCTCTTCCTCTTCTAACTTACATCCTACCTGTGGGGCATAGCCACTAACAACATTGAACATTATCCCTTCAATTTCCAGCTTCAGACTCATCAATCTATCTGATACTCTTGTCACCTCTAGAACATTCCTAACAAACTCTTCTTTCAGGATAACTCCGACTCCATTTCTTTTCCTATCCACACCATGGTAAAACAATTTGAACCCTGTTCCTAAGCTTCTAGCTTTGCTACCTTTCCACCTGGTCTCCTGGACACACAGTATATCCACCTTCCTTCTCTGTATCATATCAACCAACTCTCTTCCCTTCCCTGTCATGGTCCCAACATTCAAGTCCCTACTTTCACTCCTAAACTCTTGCCTTTCCTTTTCTCTCTCTGATTTCGAACCCGACTTCCTCCTCTCCTTCTTTGACCAACAGTAGCCCAATTTCTACCGGCACCCTGTAGGTCAACAGCAACATTAATAAATAAATAAATAAATAGTCAGACAGGTAAGATTAAGCTTTTCTTACTTGTGAGGTTGTTTTTTTTTAATAAATAAATAAATAGACCACTGTTACTTATGGTGTTTCCCCACTCCCCCTACCAAAGTAATAAATGTATAGATAAATAGATATATAAGGTAGGTATTATCTTGCTAGTTTTGATCTGATCAGCCTGTGGTGCATGAAGGAAGAAAGGGAAAATTATCAAACTTATTAAACTCCACACAGTAAAATGCTTAGTAAAATTTTTCTTATTCGCCGTATTACTTTAAAAAATATATATTTATTCATAAATTTTTAATGAGGGAACATAATATATATATTTTTTTAAAATAATACGGCGAATAAGAAAAATTTTTACTAAGCATTTTACTGTGTGGAGTTTAATAAGTTTGATCATTTTCCCTTTCTTCCTTCATGCACCACAGTAACTGTAATACACGTCTAACACTCATTGGGAATTGTACTCTACATGGCCCGAGAGTCCGAGTGGCTTCTCACGTTGTCTTCTGTCATTTAGTGATAATAAAGCAGAACTGTTGGTACTGTCTGGTCCCCAAAGCAGCCTTGGCTTTACTGTGTGGTGCGACTCCACACTCCCCACACGCACATTTGAGACAGTGGAGAATGATTCAGTGAGTCATTTAAGGACAATTACTTAAGAGATTCTCACTGAGACATTAATACACTCTCTGTTGTTATCAATCACAGCTAAAATTACAATAGAGCAGGGGCTTGTGAAAGGCACGAGACAGGAGCTGCTCGTGTTATCTCCGCTCTGGGGCTGATGATAAAACTGAAGTGCGGCTATTTCCGACAGCAGGCCAAGTTTATAAGGCTGACTTTTATAGACAGTTCGTGGTAGTCGCTCCGGTCGGTATTCCAAACTTAGCTGCGCTGAAGTGCTGTGAGACCAGGGTGGTGATATTACCCACAATTCTCTCTGGCTGGCCGTCCTCTGACTCACTCAGCTCACGATGACCATATGTGGACGCTAACTGCTGCTTCTAACCCCTTCGGTCGGTACGCGACATTCACTGACCGCATCTGAAGTTTCATTACCCATAATCCCACACAGGCTTTTCTCAATCCCAGGGTGTTTCGGCGAAGAGTGTCACAGGACAGAATTCGCTTCTGAGAGCCGCGAGCCGATCCTGAAAGGGATCTGAGGGAATGAGCTGTGGGTTTATCTCGGCTGAGCGCAGACAGATTTAGGGAGGGGAAAGAGCAGCAACTGGAGGGAAATCTTTCAGCTTGAGCACTAAATACTGTACAGAGCTCAGTCATTTCATTCTTTATTCTTTCTAGCAATGATTAGAATGATGGCGATTGTGTATTATTTAAGAACTTTAAGGTGAGAGGTAGCTCAGTAGGTTAAGAGGGCAAACCCCACAATCACCAAGTTACCACTGTTGGGCACTTGAGTGAGGCCCGTAACCACTCAGATGTAGAACTTGAGTACAAACTCATGAAAATCCCTCCGCGCATACCACACCTTACTATTGTACAGTATTAGTATTATTTATTTATTTAGTGGCCAACAATCAAAAGTAAATGTTCTGTGTTTTTTAAGCACAGAAAGAAAAACCTCAAAACAGTGAGTGTTTAAAAAAATCTACAGGACTTATATATCTTCAACCTGATAAGAATTTTCCTGATTTAAGATTCTTTAATGGAGAAAACAAGCGTAACAGTTGACACGAATGCCGATCTAATAAGATGTGTTTACATGCAAGCATTTACTCACAATATACCTTTTCTGACATGCAAAAAGTGGTTCTGTCGGCTGTGATGAGTTTAATACGAAGGAAACGCAACATTCAATTAGATATTTAAGGTGTACACTATATGGACAAAAATATTTCCCCAAACCTACAGTGACACTGTATCAGAATACATATACTTCAATATGGAGTCGGTCCCCCTTTCCTTTTGCAGCTATAACAGCTTCCACTCTTCTTGGAAGGCCGTCCACAAGATGTTGGAGTGTTTGTGACCATTCATTCTGTAGAGCATTTGTGAGGTCAGATGCTTCTCATCCCACACTGATGTTGGACGAGAAGGCCTGGCTCACAATCTCCGTTCCAGTTCATCCCAAAGGTGCTTGATGGCGTTGAGGTCAGGGCTCTGTGTTCGGGCCGGTTAAGTTCTTTTACACCGAACTCATCAAACCATGTCTTTATAATCCTTGCTTTGTGCACTGTGGCTCAGTCATGTTGGAATAGAAAAGGACCTTAACCAAACTGTTGTCACAAAGTTAATAAAAAGCATAGCATTGTCCAAGATGTCTTGGAATGCTGAAGATTAAGTTTAAGATTGTGCTTCAATGGGGAAAAGGGACCCGATTGTTCGAAACACCATATTTTAATCATTAGCAGGTTTTGTCCATATAGTGCATCTTTCTAGACAAATCCTGCCGTTTGCATTATGATTGGTTAGGCAGATTTTACATGTGAGCCAATCAGTGCTTCTTCCTCAGCCAGAGATCCAGTGGATGAAAGTCTGAATAAGAAAAGTCAGAAAAGGAAGCAAAATGTCCTTCCTGAAATCTTGTCACAACCCATGTGGGGCAAACATAAGCTGGACGAAGATAATTATACTGATAAGAGAGAAACTATTCGATCAAGTGTTTACATGGCTAACATTGGACAGATTGTTAAAAGTTTACCCCCTTTCTCGTTCCGATCAGGCCGGATCGGGTGTGAATTTTCTGACCGAGTTGTTTACATGATGCACTTTTATTCCCAGTATTAGTGGAATGTTAGGGTTCATATAAACGCAGCTAGTGTAACATTTATGATTGCGGTACATGACAACAGGCCATTACTGTTCCCGGTTATAAATACACATCCATAATGACAAACTGTAAAGGTCACGGCTGAATCTATATTAGTAGAAAAAATAAGAAGAAGGTAAACACATTCAGTAAGGGTGTAGCAAGTACAAGACTGCGAGGATGTCAAGTGGCTGGGGAGTAAAAAAAAACAAATAGTAAAAAAAAAAAAAAAAAAACTATTCTGATCAAACCCACCAAATGTGGATCGAGTATCATTTTAGCCATGCTTCACAGCACTTAAGTCTTTGCATGCTCGTAATTCCATGCATCACTCTGCTTTACTAGCTAGGACTCACTAAGAAAGCCTGCACCAACAACTAAGCAATCACTATGATTCACAAGCCAGTGGTGATCCATGGTCCTCACCAAAGGGATGCACTGAGAAGCTCTGCATGATGTTTGCTTACTGAGACAGCTTAAATAACTAACCGTAATTGAGATACCGTTCTCCGGTGCCCAATCCACCCAGCTGGACCGGCGAGACAGAGAGCTTCCTCTCAGCAGGGTTCTCGAGCCGGAGAGCCAGAGAGCTCAGACTCCACTTGCACAGCTGCGATTTAAGCTTCGGCACAAGGACGAGTATGCGTGCTGACACCACAGTTTCCTCATCACAGCCCACTGGGGCCACAAACCCGTTTTTGGGGTGCCCGTGTAGTCATAAATCTGTGTTGTGTACTAATGGATGAAGAGGAAAAATGAAATAAATGAAGAGTTTACAGTGCACACACTCCCACTGGGAATAACGTTTACAAAGTGTAATGGGATTAATGTTAGGTGCTGAGGTTTGGTCTTTGGGAAGCAGGAGAGGAGCGAGTTAGGAGGAGGATAGAGGGGTTAATGGAAGCTTATGTTCAGTTATTATTATTATTATTATTATTATTATTATTATTAAAACACTCTAGACTAGACATTCTATGTATTAGAAGCTTTCTGGAAGTTCTGAAAACATGCTATACAGGAACCTTTTTGTCTATGACTGTATAACCTTATCTTATTGTATAACCTTATTTTTCAATGTAATCTAATTTAACCTTTTTTTTGGTCGATTCAATTAATTTCATCGATAAATGAGTTTTTCAATTCACACTTGTAAATAATAAATTGTCTATAATTGACGAGAATTCCTTAGAAATATTCTACATCTTTTGGAGAAAATACAAACTGCATGAATCTTTGATAAATCCTCTTGTTTTGTGAGAGTATAACCGCCTACTGGTCTGGAGTGTAGAGACGAAGGTAATGAAAAGGATGAACTCTGTACGAGACAACGTTTAACCAATCAACAACACAAGTCTGCAACATTTTAGTGATTATTGGCTAGTTTTGGTAGATTTGAATAATTATAGGAATATAGCTGCTTGAGACAAATCAGACATTAGACGTTTAGTGCTATTGAATCGAATCGATAACCGCAATGCAAAAAAATAAATCAATTCAAACCAATCGACTTCTGATTCACAGCTCTAAATATGTCAATATCTAGAACATGTCCAGAATAAGAAATAAAAACATCCCACAATGCTTATGTACAACCATGAAAAAATTTTTTGTCAGAATGTCAGTGACGTCCAGATTTAAAGGCAAAAAATAATAATGCCTTGTGTTTACATTCAAATCTTTTAAACATTTCTACTATATAATCACTTAACCACCACAACAAACTTTTCTCTTTTTTTTTTTCATCTAAAATATGCAATAGGATTCGAACACTCTGCATACACAACACACATTTTCCTGTCCTTGGGCGTCATTGGAGGAAGATCAGGGATAATTATTCAGAAGCGACATATACAAGAAAATTCCTTCGAGTCTGTAAATTGCCACAGCTGCATAAGTGTTTACACTGCACTCCTATTCTCCATCGTTCTTTATTCCCTTTTTTTTTTTTTTATTCGCCGTGCATGTCTCAAGGGCAGCCTCTTTACTCAGGCATCGCTTAGGTGTAACTGAAACTCTAGTTTTTCCACTGTAGCACATTTCCAGCGCCGGTGACCGCCGTCATCAATTACCACACGCTCGTGGTTCGAGTGTGCAGTAGTGTATCCTTCATTGCCCGTCCCTCCCCCTCGACTCCCGCTATGAATCTTAATCTCATCCCCAAACACTCGCCATCAATTACCTCTGTCCGCTCCACCCGCCCACGCGTCACCCGGGACGGGAGGGGAGCAACAAGGGAAGAGGAAGGAGAGAAGAGAAAAAAAGGACATGAGCTAATTTTTATCTCAGGAATTTGTCCCGAGGGAATAGTTCCTCCTTACAGCGGGGGTGTTTAGGGGAAATAATAAAGGAAAGATGAGGCTCTCTGTGCGAGGACCATAGGTAAAGGCCACCTGCATATAGGTGGGAAAGATGGAATAAATGGACTGTCGCGTTGCGTCTCTTAGCTGTTCAGTTCCAACACTTATTCTCTGAAATGAGGTCTTTCGTGAAATGTAAATGCGTGTTATGTATTTATTTATTTCTCATAAAGAAAGGCAAGTGAGGGCCTCCGAGTGGCGCACTGGTAAAGTGCTCACCCTATCATCAGGAGATCGCAAGTTCAATTCCCTGGTGATGCTGTAACCTCTCGCAGCCGGAGGTCTAGAGAGAGCTGATTGGCCGAGCTCTCTCAGAGGGGAGGGATGAGAGTTACTTAGTGCTCCCACATTAATTACGGCTCTACAGCCAATCAGGGGTGTCTGTGAGCTTGCGCACGTGGAAGGAGCGGATAGCGCTGTCCTCCGAGTGTGTTACGCCACCCCCAATGGTGTGTGTGAATGATCAGTTTGAAAAGATGCAGCCGGCTGGCGTCACGTGGTTCGGAGGAAACACGTGATAGTCTTCGGCCCTCCCGACTGAGTGGTAATAGTAGCCTTAATGTGGGTCCCCTAGTGACCGGAGATTAGGGAGAAAAGCGGGAAACATACACGTCTGTCAACTAAGAACAGGACACTGAGTCTAAAATTTTCATGGGCTCACCAAAATTTGTACAATAGAACATTGGAGAAATGTTGCCTGGTCTGATGAGTCTCAATTTCTGCTACAACATTCAGATGGTTGGGTCAGAATTTGGCATAAACAACACGAAAACATAGATCCATCGGGTCAGACTGCTGCTGGAGTGGAATGATGTGTTTAGAGCAATGTTTAGAGAATATAGTTGAATCTATTCCATTAAGAATTAGGGCAAAAAGGGGGTCTAACCCAGTACTAGCAAGGTGTACCTCATAAAGTGACCAGTGAGGGTATAAATACAAGGACAGCTCTTATATACGCCTCCATCGTTCCCTTAGTGCTTGCTGTTCTCCAGCTCCGGAGAGATTTAATAAGTGTAATTTGCTTTCCCAAATGCCAGAGTGTACCATGCTGCGCGCACTCGAGGAACCCGTCGCAGGTGAGACAGCGCTGGCGGTAATCCATCACCATGCTGCATTCACTGCCCTGCTCACTTTCCTTTTCATCCGTCTTACTTGTGTGCAGAGCCATCTCTCTCTCTCTGCTCAGACATAACCCATTCCTCCTCTACTTTCTGAAAACTCCTCATTTCTCATCCCTTCTGTCTCATCTCTCATATTCTCTCACTCAGCTGCTCCGATCGTCCTCACTGACATCACCTGTTTCCACAATTTATTACTCCATCTCTCTGCTTTCCATCTCAGTAACTTTATCTTGAAGGGACGTAAGCGAATATGAATACTCCATATAGCAGTACGAGCTGTGTGGTTATACTGGATTTTGTTTAGTTATTACAGGGCAGCAGAGTGACAGGAGAGGTGCACATCAAATGTTTGCGATGTACTGTACTGGAGGTTTTACTTTCATCATAAATGGAGAGGCGGAACACTAGCTTAGTGGCATGGGTATTTCACACTTACAGGGGTTGTTGGTTCAAATCTCATCTACAGTCTGTGTGTGTGGAGTTTGTATGTACTCCCTGCGCTTGGTGGTGCTCAGGTTTCCTCCAACAGTCCAAAAGACATGATGTGTATGTTAACTGGCATTTCCAAATTACTCGGTGTGTGCTTGTGCCTTGCCGTGGGTTGGCACCCCATCCCGGCTTTGTGTCCTGAATGCCCAATGACCCTACACAGGATAATTAATAAGAAAAATTTGAATTAGGATTAGACCTAAGGCTCGTGGGACAAACAAAGACCATGGTGAATGAAGGGCAGAAAAGCGCATAAAGCGATTTACGTTTACAGAAGATGATGCAGGTGATGAGACTCTTAACCGCAGTAAATTATTCGAATAGTGCAAACATTTTAAAGTAGGCTGTACGTCCGTGAGCGATGTTCCTGGCCGAGGTGTCTCCACTGGCACGTTACAGGAACTCCACCTCGCAGTCCTGACCTCGCTCAAGTCATTTCCACATTATTGAACCATTAATGGAGTTCCTGGGAGGCCAGTGTTTCAGACGTGAATCAGAAAGGCAGTCCGATCGTGGCTTTGGGGTATTGAGAAAACGTTCTACCTTGATGGTGTCCAAGCGCTGGTAAAATACTGGGATTATTGCATTAGTGTAGCAGGGGAGTATATAGAGACATAACGGCTAAGGTTGTTGCTTTGGGGATCTGAGGATCTAGGTTTGAACCCTGCCAAAGTCAAAGCAAGACTATTGATTGTGAAGAATAACAGAACTATGAGTGTTAAAAACTCCCTTTATGTGACCATGTCGATTTGATGGTACTTGTTGACCTTGGAGTTGAGATCCTAAGTTCCTCAATAGGAATTCTGGCAGATTTGATGCAGGATAAATCTGCATAAGGATATCTTAAGCCTTGCTGAGACACAGGCTTCACTTCCTTTATTAATATTATTTTTAATATTAATATTATTATTATTAATTGGAAGGGTGTTTAAGGGTGAAATAAAACTTCTAACCTCAGCACGCTCAAATTCTGGATTCTGATTCGTCAGGTGTTAATTAAATCATTTGACCACGTTACCGTTTCTATAGTAACAGCTCGTTCACAGGGACTTGCTCTTGGGAATTGTTTAAATGCATGGAGGTATTTGTTTAACATGTATGGAAGGAGTCTCCAGTGTCAGCACTGGACTTACGCTTTGGGTTTCTCAGTCACATATGCCACACATGCTTTTTGTGTTTTAGGATGATTTCTATTGAATAAAAAAGTATGAGACCTCTAATAAATACATTTTTCAATCAGTGGTAGCTTGCTGTAACACCAGCGTGATTAAACAGTTTAGTAGGTTGTAGATTATTTTCCTATAACAGGACAGTCCGCCTTGTTTAATTCCCCAAATGAATTTGAAAGATATATCTGAGTATGTTAAATATTTACTGACCAAGTTCAATAACTGCTTTTTAATTTTTCAATTTAAATGCATTCGAAGTAAACACACTTCCCGTTCTTTTCTCTGTACGAAACGGGTCGAGATCCCGTCCGGGTTAATCGATGTGTTAGATCGAGCGCTAGATTAGAAAACCCTGGAGTATTTTTCTTTTAAAATACAGTGATCGCATTACATACTAAATCTCTGTGACTTCCTAAGCACTCGCTTTCAACCATTCTCTAAGATAAATAGAACAAACAGGGTATATTTCCCCCAAAATAAACGACGAGATTGGAGCAATCCAGCATTCTGTGAAATCCCCCTAAATCAGCAGATCTCCGCGGCTGTCTCGGCGCTCGTGCAGGAGGTCTAATATATTCCGATAGTTATCGCGGCCCGTCTCGAAAGCCGCGCAGTGTCGGTTTATTTCATGTGAGAGACGTTGGGGCAGATTGGTGGCGCGCCCGTATGAGCATCTTAATGAAAGCGTGATTGCATCTGTCCCTCCGAGCTGCCATGGCGGCAAAACGAGAGGGAAATCCAGCAAGGAGGGAAAGGCTGACTGAAAACCTGAGAGCATTAACTGCGCGTATGTGTCTCGACATGCTACTTGGGAGTTCCGCCGCGGCCACTGGATTCGCATTAAATTTGCGCAAGCTTGTACTGTTCGTCACGCTCCGGATCGATTATAATTGTTTTTAATGCTGAGTCGAGGACTGTAAATATCCTAGGCGCTGACATTTACGACGATATACAAACATCCGGCTTGTGTGCCGGCTCATGGACCAATACGCAGCGAGGATTATCGAAGCAGGGAACAAATTGAGGTCATAATATAACACATAAATTAGGAAAGGAGACGGGAGTGAGATGAAGAGATAGAGGTTATGGATAGAGTGTATATTGGGGTTTTACACATTTCTATAGGCGATATGATATAATATGGGGACCAGACAAAACAAACAAGGTCACAGTGATCTGTGTAGTCAAGTTCAATCACCTGTAAAGCGTCAATTCTGCTCGGATTGTTCATGCACGAGTATGTGAACTCTGTTATGACTCAGAAAAAAAATTGCTGCAGAAAATAATCAGAAAGACTAAATTACATAGTACTTTTATACATACCAACTTTGCAGACGGGCTACAAGAGCAGAAGACCAAAATAGGGTACTCTCGTCTCATTCAAAAGCAGGAAACTGAAGGTAAACTGTACAGACAAACCGGACAGCTACAGTAGGAACTGGATAACGTCTAAGCCACATCTGTCTAACAACCCCCCGGGGTCACCAACCCTGATCCTCGAGGGCAACATTCCTATACATTTTCCAATTATCACTGTGCTTCTGACTTCTTGTTACCTGGATCAGGTGTGTTCTGGACCATACATTACTGTGAAAAAGTATTTGCCTTCCCTGACTAAAGGTCCAAACTTAAATCCGATTGAGATCCTTAAAAATGCCGTTCATGCTTCGAAAACCCTCCAATGTAACTAAATAAAAAAAAATCTGCAAAGGAGAGCGGGACAAAATTCCTCCACAGCGATTTGAAAGATGCATTGCCAGTTATCGGAAATGCTTGATTGCAGTTGTTGCCACTATGAGTGGCACAACCAGGGATTAGGTTCAGGGGGCAATTATTTTTTCATGTAGGGCTAAGCAGGTTTGGACAGCTCCCTTAATAAATTAAATCATCATTTAAAAACTGCATTTTGTATTTACTCGGGTCATCTATGTGCAATATTAAAAATTTCATTGATGTTACTAGCGTGACAAATATGCAGGGGAAAAAAATCAGAAAGGGGCAAATACTTTTTTGCGGCACTATACCAATTTATTTTGTCTTCCCCTCATCTAAGATGGTATCTTGGGGACCAGGGTTGGCCTCCCCGTCAACCATCCAATTTCATTAAGTCCATCCCCAACAGTAGTCTCAAATTAAGCAAATAAATAATTAAATAAATACATTTATATTAGACATTTGGTTTAGACATTCTAATACGTTTGTATTGGCATATTTTAAGACCTCATATACGTAGACACTCCTCCCCTGGCTTGTTGCTCAGCTCTGCTCTCTCCGGAGCAGCTTATTAGCATAGACACTGAACCGGCATGCTTGGAGGAGGAGTGAAATAATGAAAGTTTAAGGGACGGAACAATGCATTATACAGTACAAGCAAAATTGCAACTAGAGCATAAACACCAGTACACTGTGGGGAGCACTGAGACCTGTATTCAAGAAATAGTCGAAAATGGGACCTTTAAAATAGTTGGAATAAATATAATTCAATAATAATATGTTATATAATATAAATACGGTATCTCCTATTATAATCGCTCAACAACAAGGCTAAATGTTCAGGCTGTTCCTTGACATCCATGTTTTATGTTCCGGTTGACGGACAAAGTATCAATGCAAGGCCTGACGTGCGCCATCTCAAGTTACTCAGATAAGAAGGCTTTCAATTTAAATACGATGCATGTAAAAGCTTTGATGTTTCGCCCCGCCCTAAGGTCACTTCCTTGAGGATCATACATCAGGCATGAAGGCAGTCTTAGTGACATCACAACAATCAGAACACGATGGAATTCCACAAGGGTGTCATTGTTGTCATGCTATTAAACGAGCTGGATGGCGTTCCTCTTTCTAAACCGGGCGTCGCCCTCAAGCTGAGCTCTAAAGCCCGAGCGATCGATTACGGCACGTTTTCTCCCCGCGCTATAAACTTTTCCTGCGTGTTGAAATTACTAGACACAGTCAAGCGAGCGTCAGTGAAGCAGACAGCAGCGACTCAGTATTCTGATGGGGAGGTTTAGCTGGAGAGGTGAATGAAGCCGCTCTATTGAGTTTGTGTGTGTGTGTGTGTTTTTGTGTGAGCTTGTGCTCAATGTTGTCTTCTGACAGCTGGTGTCAAACACTTGGCTGGTTTGATCCACTCTAACACACCAAACTTGCACCTGTGCGCTCTGAATGATAAGAGTGTAACCGAAGAATGATAGCCTCCCGCGGTCCCTCATACATTTTAATTATCACAGCTAGGGGGTTTAAAGAGGACGCGATACACACACACACACACAAAGGGTGCGAGGAAGAAAAAAAAAGAAAAGGAAAAATAAAGGACTGAGGGTGGAGACGAGGCGGGGAGCGGGTTCAATTAAAATTCAGTTTTTGAAATTACAGAAACAGAAACGCGTGGCACCTAATTACACCATGAAACCGCTTCGTTATTCAGCTTATTAAATTATTTGTCCAAAAATAATAATGATAAAATTAATCAAATAAAATAGAGGATAATTATTTTTATAAACATATAAAGGATAAATAAATCGTTTTCAGTCAACTGATCTTCATAACTGAACTGAATTATAATAAATAAAACTAAATAAAATATAATAAATTAATATTGGAGGTAAATTTAAATATTACTCCATGTTTTTTTCTTTTGCATACACATACATTTTAAATTTATATGACTTAAGTCATGCTGGTTTTCTTTTTTCTTTTGCTCTCTCTCTCTCTCTCTCCCTCTCTCTGTATCTGTCTTTGTTATTTGGTGCGTCTCTTTCTGTCCCTGTTTCTCTTTGTCTTTGCCTTGCCCTGTCTCTCTTTTGCAGTGTCTTTCTCTTGTCCTTTCTCTCTTGTGCTCTCTCTCTGTCTCAGTCTCTCCTTTCCCATGTGTTTCTCTGTACATGTCTGTATGTCCCCATGTCTCTCTCTGTGCCTGTCTCTCTTTAGTCACAAACACACCCGATCATACAGTACACTACAGGCACTTTGGAATCACCAGTCAGCATGGAAACTGGAGTAACCCGAGTGAACCCACCACACACAGGGAGAACATGGAAACTGCACACACACACACACACACACACACACACAGACATCTATACAAATCTCGCCTCAGGTCTATATACAGTATATATATATAGACCCGAGGTGAGATTCGAACCCGCAGTCTGTGAGGTGTGATGCGACACGGATGACCACTAAGCCGACACGCTGCTTTAAATAAATCTTTCTGTTTAAATTCACATGGCCAGGCTGTTACTGTACTTTTACAGACGTGTGAACCAGTTATCATAAACTAAAATGTCTTTGTCTCTCCTGTCCAATATCTCTCTTTCACCATGTCTCTCTCCCTCTCCCGTCTCCCTTTCCTGTCTCTTTTTGCTCTCCCTCTCTTTCTCTACCTCTCTCTCATTTGCTGTGTCTCTCTTGTTCTCCGTCTTTCTCCGGTTGTCCTTTTCTCGGTTTCTGTCTCTTCTTTTTCAATGACTTTCTCTGCATATGTCCCTCTTTTCCCATGTCTCTCTCTGTGCCTGTCTCCTTTTGCCTGTCTTTTTATACGTCTCTTTTTGATCTCTCTCTCTCCCTTTTCTGCCCCGTCTCTCATTTGCTGTGTCTCAAGTTTCCCTTGTCTTTCTTCTGTTATCTTTCTTTATCTGTCTCTCCTTTTTCAATGTCTGTCTCTGCCCATGTCCCTTTCTGTGTCTGTCTCCATTTCATGTCGTCCTCAGTCCCTGTCTCTCTTTCTCTGTCCCTGCCTCTCATTTGTCTTTCCCTGTCTTTTGCTCCATCATACTCATGATGGTTTATTTATTCAAGAAGATCAAAAACTTTGAATTATCTAAAAGTTTCATCTACTGTATTTGCATCTTAATTTAATTGAATTCTACCTAAATTGTTAACCTTAGCTTAATGTATTTGACAAAAAAGTTGTTCTACATATGGTTGCGCACTGCCACCAATAAAAAAATGAAACTTACGATGAGATTTTTTTCAATGTCTTGAACATCAAATTGATGATGTCATCGTCAATGATGTCATCTTGGGATTTCCAAAAAGCTGCCTTAAAGTGCAAGATTCTCTCTCCTCGACTTAAGTAAGGTTTGTACGGCGAGTAGTTTCAGGATTGACGCGGTGCTGGCGCGGACCCTTCTTCCTCGCGTCCCCACTTCCCTTTAACACCTCGAGCGTGTGTGTGTCAGATCTGCCTGGAGGCCACGTAGCCCTGGTTCACATGCATCAGCGCAAGAAACACTACGCGCTAAGCTTTAAAAAACAAATACCGCAATACAGCACAAAGCTGAAGTGACAGATCTTTCCCCGAGCAGCAGCTCCAACAGCTTTTACGCAGTTCGTCATATGTTCTGTTCCAACATCTATTCTAAAGATTTGCACAGTGACATAAACTGCGTGCATTAGTTTTGTCTGTATGCAGAATCCCGCGCCATACGGGGGCCGGGGGGGGGGGGGGGGGGGTTGGGGGGGGTAAATGAATCGAGAGTGTTTCGAGAGCAAACTGGCTGTTTATATATTTGGATATTAGCTCCGTGCAACAAAGGGCAAGCGCATATATCATGTCAGACAAGCCTGATTGGATTAATTATGTGTGCGGAAATTCTCTCTCTGCGTAATTCCCCGCTTGTGTGAATGTCATATTCATGCTGGAGTGTTTTATTTAGTGTAATATAATGCTAGTGTAGTACAGGGTGTTCCTCCGCGCTAAAAACACACACTTCGGTTTGGCATCATGACGGCGATGGTGATGAGCTTAACAATAAAGAAGCGTACGGCCTCCGGTTTAGCGTCATATAAACTGCATTAGTGAGAGATTTTCGCTTAAATGTTTTAAGAGACATCACAGGAATGAGAAGTTAAACCATATTAAACAGAATATACTGTACATCAACTCGTCGGTTTCATTTCCACATATTAATTACACTTACACTTGATTGGAAATTGACGTTGGTTAGAACAAATTAAATAACTGTGTGATGTTTTTACGATGAATGCCAGCATGGACGTCAGGAAGATCTGTCCATCTACAACTAATAAAAGGAAGGATGTTACTTTATGTTATTCTTTTAATGCTACTTTGGTATATAGCGCAATGAGGACTGTGAGACGAGACAGACAGAGAGACAGTCTGAGAAAGACACAGAGCGAGACAAAGGTAGAGAAAGATAAAGTTTAAGAAAGGAGAGAGAGAGAGAGAGAGATAGAGTGTTATGGAGAGAGAGAGAAAGATGGAGAATAGATGGACAATGAAACAGAACAAAGTCATAGGGAGGGACGAGGAGAGACAGACAGACAGAGAAAGGAAACAAAAGCGAACGCAAGATAGAGACAGGCAGAGAAAGAGATACTGTAAGGTGAGGGTAAGGACGGAAGGAGACGATGAAGAATAAAGAAAACTGGATTAAGACACAGAGAGACAGAGAGAGAAAGACAGTGAGTTCGACTTCACTCTTCTTTGTCCTGTGTTTGTTTTCCTCCCTCAACATGTCCATAATTTACCCGAAGTTTTCACACAGCTGACTTTACAAATCATCGCCGTCTATTCATCTTTAAAAACTTCTCAACCTCTGGATTTCCCGTAAACTGTTTTCACGTCTAACACAAAACATCAATTCTTCCTTAAAAAAAAAAAAAAAGAAGAGGATCAATAATCACAGCTTGAAAAGTGTCTGGCGGTGAAGCTCGGCCGCCGCTCTGCCAACGCCGCTCCATGTAGCGCACTGGGATTAAATAAATAGCAGCGCTGGGTAAAAGTGTGTGAGGTCTCGGGTGACACGGGCAGGAGCTGCGGTGAGGAGTGAGACACGTCCCGGGTGATCGTTTCCTCCTCGGTTTCCTGGAGAGACGCTCCTGGGAGAAGATGCTAATTGTTTCATCCAGGAACAGCTTGTCCTCTTTCATGAATACCTCTGAACTGAACGTCGGGGGAAATAAACTCTCTCTCTCTCGATCACTTTCGTCTGTGTCTGTGTTTTCTTGGGATGAACTGATAGGATAGGATGAACACCTGTACACCTGCTTCTCCATGCAGTTGTCCAATCAACCAATCAAAAGGCAGGAGGAAAGTCCCTCTTTTGCTCTGTTACAGTCTCTTTTTTTACTGTCACTTTCTCTGTCTCGGAGTCTCATTTCCTGGCTCTTCATGTCTCTCTGTCCATGTCTCTTATTTGATGTGTCACCACTCTCTGTCTTTGTCCTTCGTTTGCCTTTGTTGTCCTTTAGCCGTGTCTCTTTTTCTGATCTGAGCTTGCTGTCTCTCTCTCTATTAGTCTTTCCTTTGGTATGTCTCTTTTTGTCCCTGTTTCTTTCTTTCCTGTGGCTTTCTGTCTACCCTTTACCATGTCCTGTTTTTCTCAGTTCCTGTCACTCTTTTCCATCTCTTTCTCTGTCTTTCTCTCTCTTGTGCTGTGTCTTCCTCTGTCCCTGTCTCTGTATCTCTCCTGTTTTTTTTTTGTTCTCTGACCCTATACAATGGAACCTTGGATTACGTGCATAATTCATACCGAAAGCGGCTTGTATTCCAAAACACTCGTAAACCAAATCGAGTTTTCCTTTAAGAAATAATGGAAACTCAAATTATTCATTCCAAAGACATAAAAATACATACAAATGATTAACACAAAATATAAAGTAAAAATGAAACATGTTAACCTGCATGTTACCTATGTTTTTACGCGCACATACGGGGTCACAGTGTTATAGTTAACAGCGCTATTACTTCCATCATTCTATGATCATTCTCAATTTGCACAAAATGAATGAGATCCTGTCTGGACAGTTCATCGCTCGCAATCGAAGCCGGTTTATCACATCTGATGTCCTGCTCCTCCCAGTGCAGACCCAGAGAAGGACTCGTGCTTAAACACCGGGTCAGTGAAAGCCTTTTTTTAAAAAAATATATCATTATTTATTTTCTTGACAAGGTAGAGCCTGAACCATAAAAACGATTTCTACACTAATACGTGTTTAATTGCTTGCGGATGATTAAAGGCCGTCAGTAAATTACACTGTGACTCAGTATTAATTATTTCGAGTTACATATTCACCACGAAATGTTCGGGTGACCTCACACTTATGAAACACACACACACACACACACACACACACACACACACACACACACACACACACACACACACACTTGAGGAAACTTCCGGAAGTAATCTGTGTGGGCCGTAATTGCTACACAGCCCTCGGCTCTCGGCGGTTATGTGTCCTGACGTCAAATTAGGCTCTAATGAAAAACAAGTCACAACGAATAAATATCAGGATCAACAGTGCCTCCATCTGCTACACAGCGCAATGAGGAGCGGGAGAGACAGACAGACGGAGAGAAGGACTGAGTGGAAAACATTGGGGGGGGGGACGAAAAATGATAAAGACAGACAAATAGGAAATCAGACAGACAGTCAGGGAAATAGAGCAACAGTGAGAGCAAGAAAGACCTGGGGATGGAGAGAGACAGAGCAAGACAAAGGTGCAAAGTGGATGGACAGAAAAAAAGAGACAGCTCAAAAGACAGTCAGAAAAAAAACAAGCTAGAGCAAAACAGAGCCAGAGAGAGAGAGAGAGAGAGAGAGAGAGACAGAGATAGAGAGAGAGATGGACAAACACAGAAATAGACAGGCAAAGAGAAAGAGAGACAAGGAGAAACGGGAGAGAATGTTGAGAGAAATGGACATGGAGAATAGATGAACAGAGAAATAGATAGACAGACAGACATAGTGGGACATGAGTGAAAGAAAAAGGCAGATGGAGAATTAAAGAGATAAGAGAAAGAGAGGCATGGAGGGAGACAGCAAAAGAGAGACAAGGGCAGAGAGAGACAGCAAAAGAGAGACGGCAAAAGAAAGAGACAGGGACAGATAGAGACAGACAGCAAAAGAGAGACAGGAATAACAACAAAAAAGACAACAAAACAGAGACACAGCAAGAGAGAGAGAGAGAGAGAGAGAGAGAGAGAGAGAGAGAGAGAGAGAGAGATAGCAAAAGATAGACAGGGACAGAGAGACAGGTATAGAAAGAGACAAAAAAAGAGATAGAAAAAGAGAGACTGGGACCAAGTGATTGTAAAAGAAAGACACAAACAGAGTCAGTGGCAGCAAAAGAGAGACAGACAGGGAAAAGAGAGAAAGAGAGCGACAGGGACAGAATCAGAGACAGCCAAAGAGAGACATGGACAGAGACAACAACAAAAAAGACATGGACAGAGAAAGCAAAGGAGAGAGACAGAGACAGGGACAGAGAGACAGGGACAGAGAAAGCAAAGGAGAGAGACAGAGACAGGAACAGAGAGACAGGGACGGAGACATACTGTAAAAAAGACAGGGACAGAGACAGCAGAATAGAAACAGAAGAGAAGTCAAAAAGTAAAACAAGAGGGGAAAAAAGAAGATATAAGAGAGAGTGAAAAGAGACAGATTGATGGAAACAGAGAGACAGGGATAGAGAGAGAGAGAGAGAGAGAAACAGAGCAAAAGTCATCTGCCACGTCCCCGTCCTCAATCTGTCTGCTCTCCGAACTGATTTGCCTTCATTCTGACCTTTATTATTTGCATTAGGGGGAAGACATGCACGCCCACTCGGCAGCCGATGCCGCGGCCGCGCGCCGACCGCACCGCCGCTGGACGTCTGACCGCGGCCCATTTCGGACGCTCTTGTCTCAGACGCCGTGATGAGAGATTTTGCATTTCAGACATGACGTGAAGAGAACAGCGAAAGTGTCTCCAGTAATAACACCGCAGGACGAAGAAACTGTTTAAATACATAACCGTTTCCATAGTAACAAGAGACCTGTATAGCAGGTAAGAGGGCATTTGTTGGAACATTTATGGAAGGAGTCTCCACTTCCAGCAGTTTGTAGCAGTAAGGAAGGCTCGGGACAGAAACAGCTAATGTGTTTCAAAGACGTTTAGAAGCTCAAGCTGTTGAATTTAGTTATCGAAAGGTTTTTCTTCCCTGTCGAGTCATGTGACCAAGCTCATAATTCAGGTTGTGTATAAAAGCACTGCATGAAACAGCCAAGGGGAAACTTTTGTGTCCGAAAAAATTCAACCAACGTGACAAAAACATGCAGTTCCTCAAATGACCACTAGGCAGAACAGGCGGAGAAAAAGCAAGTCAATGGTAAAATACCCAGGTAGAGGGTCTCAGAGGGTACAATCCATCGCAGGACACACACACACACACACACACACCCACACACAGCTAATAAATGATTTTACATGCTATTTTTAGCCTCAACTGCATGTATTTGACTTTGGGAGGAAACTGGAGTACCCAGAGGAAACCCACCTAGCATGGGGAGAACATGCAACCTCCACGCGAGGGGACAGTGCTAACCGCTACGCCACCGTGCCACCTATTAGTGCTTTTCTCCACCTCTCTGTCTCTCTCTCTCTCTCTCTCTCTCACACACACACCTAAGCGCTGTAATATTTCCCAACCCTGGCGGCGATCCCTTATCGTGCTCGACTTTAATCTCATCTGAAGGACAGATGATTGTGTAGAAGAGATTAATGATTGGAATAATATCACTAAGTTGCACCGGTTTGTCGGAATGATGTGAAATTTGCATCTCTTTGCTTCATCCTCCCACGGACCAAAAAAAGGTCACGATGAGCCGTGCTACGAGCTACGCTACGAACACTCCCTGCGTGTGCTAGCGGAGGTATGCTAAACACGCGTTTCCACAATGAGAGTTACAGGGGTTTCTGACTTTCCTCTGACCTTTATCTGTTCCTTATGGTGGAGGAAGAAGAGCTTCAGTGCTGAGCGAAGAGAAATTGTTCAGCAAAGGAATAATAATAATAATAATAATAATAATAATAAAACTAAATATAACACACACTGTTTGGTAAAGCTAAGGATATTAATGACAACTTTCTCACTAATCACGATCTCTGGTTCGTACTGAGTGAATAGACTGTAAATATTATCGAAATGTTGGTTATAAAGAAGGAAAATAAAAAATGTGGAGGATGTGACGGGGGAAAGTCCATAAGCCGTCTGTGAGAGAGGCGACAGTACTGACAGCACATCTCTTAAAAAGGGAGTTTTTCTCAACAATGTGCAGTGTGTGTGTGTGTGTGTGTGTGTGTGTGTGTGCAGGGGGGTTGCATATTGGGGGGCCTGATTGTTTGTGTGTGGAGCGGACTGTTCATAAACCTCCGACCTTTAGCTGTGGAGAGGTCAGAGCGGCTCACTGCACTGCTGACAGACTTTAATATGATGTACTTCCTCCTCCTCCTCCTCCTCCTCCTCTTCCTCCCTGAGAAGCACGCTTGATCTTTCTAAACTGCACAGCAGCCTCGAGATGACCAAGCGCATCGTTTCTCTCTTTCGCTGTCACTTTCTATCGCTCGCTATCTCTCCCACACTTAAACTCACACACACACACACACACACACACACATGCACACACAGTAATGTGAAATGGCAGGCCACCTGAGGTGCTGTCTAAACTCTGACACGGTACGAGAAGCAGAGGAAAACTGGCTGTTACTGCGAAGTATTGCATCTTGTATCCAGATAAGGAGATTTAAAGAGAGGGACACGTTGAGAGATCACGGACTACACCGCATAACTCCTTACTGTACATCGCCTCGCCTCTGCGGAAAGTGATTCAATACCTTAAACGCTTTTCATCTATTATTATTATTATTATTATTATTATACAGTTCAAGTATTTCTTAGGAATCAACCATGCAAAAAAAAAAAAAAGAGAGAGAACCAATCCATCAACCAATTAAGCAACCAAACAAACAAGTAAACAAAAAGATTCCCCCTCCAAAAGCAATTAAATAACCAACCAGCCAAGCATCTAAGCAAACAATCCAGATAAATAACCAACAAAACAACTAACCAACCAAACAACAAACCAACATCTTAATATACAATAATGAAAATGAACAACCAACCAATGAACCAACAAATTAAAAACAAACAAACAATCAACCAAACAAACAATTGTCCTACACCATCTTAACAGATAAGAAACAAAAATGAACAACTAACAAATTAAGCACAAAACAAACAAATAAACATACAATCAACTAACCAGCCAAGGATTACCCAACCAACCATTCAAACATATACACAAGATAAAAATTAATTATCAGTTTTAATAAAATATTTATATATTTTAATACAATAAAAAAAAAAACAAGAATAAGAATCCAATTAAAAAATTTGCTTAATTGACTGCCTGTGACCTGAAATAAAAGATGCATCTCTGATGAACTGAACTGAGCTAGAGAGTAGAATTAAATTAAAAATAGATTTTTTAAAATAAAAGTAATGCAAGGTATTTTTTTAAAAATCAAATAAAATTATATATATATATATATATATATATATATTTTTTTTTTTTACCTGGCTGAAGAATTTCCAAAAGAAAAAAAAAACCCTATTCGAATTAAAATAGAAGGATCTAAATTATGCAGGATTTACAGACTATACAGGAGGAAATAAGAAACTCTGAGGTATAAAAGTGTAAGAATATAGAAGGATAAAATGAACGAATGAACAATCAATGACCAAACAAATAAACAAAATGAACAGCCAACAACCAACCAGCAAAGTGCCAGCAAATCATCCATCCAAACATCAATCAAGAAGATCAAACAAAACAAAAGAAACAAACAATCTGCCAACCAAAACAAACAACCAGGATAAAAAAAAATAACCAAACCATAGAAACAAACAAACCACCACACGGAAAGACAACCAAACTAACAAACAAAAACAACATGCAGAGGATAGAGCAATGAAAACACAATACTGTATATTTATGTTTGTATATTTATACAGTATGTTTTTCATATCTTTATTCCCGGCCTGTGTTGTTTCCATTGACCATCCGTACTGTTTACTGTTGTCCAACTATTCATGTATTTGCATTTTTAGTGAACAGCTGCTTTATAATGTTACAGTAGTTAAAAAGTAACTTCTAAGACAAATTAAAAAAATTAATTAACATTAAAACAAAATCATGCTATACAGGATGGAACAAGAAGCAGTTAGCTAGCTAGTTCAATAATGGAATAACTTAATCAAGCTGACATAGCGTAATTACATACAAGGATTCCCAAAGACGATCTAATGAAATTTAGGCTTTTAATTAACTCTGGACATCGTGCACTGCTTAAAGGGCTAACTCTGGGTCAGCACCGGAGTCAGCCTGCGAGAAAAAATGGCGCTTTTTTTTTTTTGTCAGCCATCAAAAAAATGGCTAAACAGCTCTTTTCCTCTCGTCTCTGCCAGTTGGATCAAGTATGTAAGAGGGTTTTCTAGAAAGGTCAATGAAATGATGGATATTAGAAGTAAATCCGCGGGCTGCAGGCTTCTCCATTCTCTGAAAATCCGATTTGATTGCATTGGCAGTGGGACGCTTTTGAGCCGAGTCCATATGTAGCCGTAACAAGCTGCTCCATGCTACAGTTACAGCTTCACTCTCGCAGCCCCCGGACCCCAAAGCAGAAGGAGGCATTATGGGAAATGGAGTTCCAGCTGGCTGTAAGCACGGACCCTCACGATTAGCTGGCAGCGCTCCCTCCGGCAGCCGAGTAATGATCTGGCGAAGCATGGAAGCTTCCGGAAGCTTCGGCAGGAGGGGAATAAATGTAGAGACGGACTACGAGGAGCTTTTAATAAAGGGATACAGTATGACTTCTTTCACCTGGGGAGATCCATGTTTGGTTTAAATGAAAATCTGGACTGTGATTAGCATAACCAAATCTAAAAACCTCCAGGCGGCTTAATGAGTCTGGGGGGAGGAAATGAAAATGTGTGTGGGGGGGGGGGGGGGGAGGCCAAGGTGTGACGGATTAAAGCTAGAAATAGCAAGCTGCCAAATTTCTGTTTTAATTGTTGTGTTGGTGGAAACAGAGTCACCTCATGGCTCTTGATGGCATTCAAGGTGTCCTTGATGGTACAGTAATTGGTAAAGGAGAACTTTTATTATTGCTGTTACAATATGCTGATGTCCTGAATAAAACAACACTTTTTTAAAAAAAAATGATTTTTTATAAATTTTTTTGTCTTTTTTTCATTGCGGTATTGCCACAATTGTATTTAAAAGTGTTGTGAGAGTGGCGTCTGCACTTTACAAACTAACAAACAATTAAACGACCAACCTGCCAACCACATCAACCAAGAAACAACAACTAGTGATGAGTTGTTCATGAACGAATCTTTAACATGACTCAGATGAACGAGTCTTCTCGGAGAGTGATTCGTTCATTTTCTATTATAGAAAATGTTATATACATATGTTATATACAGGAAACAATATTGAACGATTCTCAGCAATACGTTTTCAACTCTCGAGTCGTTCTTCTTTTAACACGTGACTCCTATAGACGCTATGCAGTGCAGTACACAGGAAACAGTACTGAACGATTGTGCTAGTGGGTCTTCGAGTCCCGTCCCGAGTCGTTCGTTCTTTTGACACGTGACTCCTATAGACGCTATGCAGTGCAATAGATTCAAAAGAACGAACGACTCAGACTGGAAGATATAAGAGGTGAGCTACTCATTCTGTTTATTATAGCATGTCCTTAGTTACATTGTAATATTTTCATTACTGGAACTATAGCCTAAATTTGTGTATGTAGACGTATTGGGGGTATTTTTTATTGAAAACGCAACATTTTTATAATTTTTATATTGGGGGTATTTTTTATTGAAAACGCAACATTTTTATTTATTTCTGATCATTTACATTTACATTTAGGCATTTGGCAGACGTTCTTATCCAGAGCGACTTACATTTTTCTCATTACACATCTGAGCAGTTGAGGGTTAAGGGCCTTGCTCAAGGGCCCAACAGTGGCAACTTGGTGGTTGAGGGGTTTGAACCTGGGATCTTCCGAACCGTAGTCCAGTGAATTAACCACTGAGCTACACCTGGCTACCCATGATCAAAAGAACGAAATGAACGAAATGACTCAAAAAAAGATTTGATCATTTTGATGAACGAGATTCAAAGAACCGAGTCACTAAAATGATTCGAACGTCCCATCACTAATAACGACCCTAATGAAAAACCAACCAACCAAAAATGAACAAACTAAACATACAATTTAAAAAAACATTAAACAAAGAAGAACTAATAAATGAACAGACAACACAGTAACCAGACAATAAAGCAACCTAACAAATAACAACAAACAAACTATTTAACAACCAACCAGCTAATCAAACAACAGTTCAACAAGTGACCAACCCCCAAAAATACAGTCACCAATTCATTCATTCATTCATTTTCTATACCGCTTAATCCTGTGTTCAGGGTCGCGGGGGACCTGGAGCCTATCCCAGGAGACTTCGGGCACTAGGCGGGGTACACCCTGGACAGGGTGCCAATCCATCGCAGGGCACACACACATACACACACTCACGCACCCAATCACACACTACGGGCAATTTAGGAACGCCAATTAGCCTAACCTGCATATCTTTGGACTGTGGGGTCACCAATTCAAATGAACATTAAGCAAATGAACAACCCTCACTAATAAATAAATGGACAGACAAAATATCCAATCAACCAACTAAAAAACTAACAGACAATTACCAAAGCATCCAAACAATGAAACAACCAACCAAAAAGATAAACAAACAACAATCCAAATGAATATCCATCCGACCAAAATATAAAAAAAAGATATGAACGAAAAATCCAAATGAACATTAAACAAACACAGAAAAAGCAAATGCACACACTAATAAACAACCAACTAACCAAATAAACAATCTAAATGTGCATCAAACAAACAAGCAAAAAGAACAACGAACATCAAACTAATAATACGAAAAATATATATATATCCTGCAAAACCAAAACAATCTTTTCCCATTATGTTATCGCCACAATCGTGTTTAAAGCTGTTGCGTCGGCAAACAAACAAAGTAACAACCGTCAAAACACCACATACTAGACAACACATCGTGTAATCTAAGATTAAACCAGGAACCATCGCCCCTGGCAGAGCAGCGTCTCTCACTGTCTGTAGTCGGAGCAAAGACTATTTGCTTTTAACAATTTTACAGTGTGTGAAATTTAGGATTAAAGAATGATTAGAGAGCGATTAAACATTCCTCTAGTGTATGTCTCATATTTTAACCTATATAGGTTTACGTCTTATGCTAATGCTAGGGAGCTAAACGCAAGTCAAATACACATAACAAGCAGAGTAATAACTGTATTTGCGGATGGTCCGGCTCTGGTCGCGTTCACCCGGCTACAGTAACTCCGGGCGGGTTTTGACTGGCATTTTAAGATCGAATTAAGCACGGGAAAAATATTGACGTTTTCTGCGCAGGAACCACCAGATTAATTATCAACACAATTACGATGGAATTACACACAAGCCGAGCTTCATGATAAGCAAAAAATTAATAAGCCTGATGTTTAATGATGAACCTGATGACTTTGGCCAGTTGCTACTATAATTGGCGATATTCGCCAACGCCATCACTGCTAGCATACACAAGTCTATGTTACCATTTCAGTTCTGGCTGGAGCAATGCTACTGTAGGTTTAAGTGCACCTTAATATGAAACACACACACACACACACAACTAATACTGTGTATACATTATCCAAAAAGGCACCAGTATTTATTGGCAGCAGGGCAGCAAAAAGGGAGGAAATAAATAAATAAATAAATAAATAAACAAACAAACAAACAAACAAACAGAGAAAAGGATCTACTTAACAAAGCAGCCGGCTTATATTTAAGTCCCTCTGGCTTGCCTTGGGTAGTCTCCCTCTCTCTCTCTCTCTCCCTCTCTATCTGTCTCTCTCTCTCTCTCATCCTTCCAACTGCTCACTTTATCATGAACAGCTTGTCAGAGAGGGGAACGTAATTGACAGCCAAGCCTTTCCAAATGGTTTAATACTTTAATGCGCTGCTAATTTGCTAAATAATATGGAAATTCGCTCTCGAGGCAGCATTCCTCGCTGGGCCACCGAGCGTGGGCGGGAGATGCGACTCTATTTTGGACAAAAGCAGCTTCAGCATAATGTCGCACATTAACCCATGGAACCCTTCGGGAGTGTTTTTTTTTTATTGTTTCGCTTTTATTAACAAGGCTTGTAATGTTGTAATACATGCGTGCCGCGCAGCACAGTACGATACGCACACACCGTGGCGATGTTTGATTCATGTTACAGCTAACATCACATACAAATATACAGTACAGGATATTATTTTCCAATGAATGCATGATTTCTGTGCGAATACCTGGTCACGTTTACTACGATGTCCGTCATGCTCATAACTGCACTTATATTTAATATTGATTTCTTGTAAGCAACTCATAAAACACATCATCACAAGGGTCATTATTAATTATAATATTTTGTGATAAATTGTATAGACACATTGTATAGTACAAGCATTAGTTCAACTTAACGGCTCATTAAAGGCATATTTCAAGTTATTCTAATCAAAACATTATGTCATTATTATATACATGTTGTTTTTAATTAATGTCATTACGTTGACTAAATGATGTTAAAAATAGATAAATGACCCGGATACAGGATTAAGTGGTATAGACGTTGAGGAAGTGAGTGAGTGAGTAAAACAAATGACAATTTTGAAATTATGTTATATTTAGTTTGGCTTGTTTACTGCAGTACCTTCAAAATGACGTGTTCAAACAGGGGAAAAAATATGATGTAAATATCGAAATAAATTATACGCTAGTTAATAAGAAACTGGTTAATCAGAAAAAAAGCTATCATTTTGTTTTCATTTGGATTATTACTTCTAAAACTTAACACTTAAAGAAAGGAACGTCTGGCTATCACCTTAAATAAAAAAATCCTTAATAACAATAATAATATATATTTTTTTCAATTATTATTATTCTACTGTATGTAATCAAACATTAGGCTCAATTTAGTAACCCAGTATACATACAGTATATCATAGGAAAAGTCTTAGGCATGTGCAGTTGACTGAAAAAAAGGAAAACTGAAGCTTTCTTTATATTTATTTATTTGTTTGTTTGTTAGTCTGAAAATAAGTCTTTTACATAATGTCCTGCTTTCTTAATGTGTTTTTATTTTTTCAATACTGACTCAGTAAAGTCAAAAATAAACATGTGTACCAAAGTTTGTAAAAAAAAAAAAAAACAATAATAATAATAATAATAATAATAATAAATAAAACTTTTGCACAGTACTATACTTGGGCTACTTGGAGTTCTAGTACTGATATTACTTGAGCTGATTTTACTGCCCTGTGTATAATTTGAGCAGGGCATAAGGGGATTCTGTTCATGTGATATGGCAACCCGAACACAACGCAGTTTAAAAGGCGAAAATAGAATGAATCTCACGACGAGGACATGACATTCTCCCCCTATCTACAACTTCTCTATATAATCGTGTACGTCTTTTCATATGCGTATAAAAATATATTAGGTGTAAATAATGACGTAGCACTTTAGCACGGTTTGCAGCTCAGGGCTTGGGTACGGTCCGACTCCAATTCTCTACAATCTAAACCATGGATGATGCTGCTTTTATGATTTACAAGCACTGTTTTTAAGGTATGGAGAGCTTTGGGTCCCCCCCCCCCCCAACATCCCAACCAGATACCAATGGTAAGTCTAACAAGCGATATGGGCAAAAGTATTGGACAAAACACTTGACGATCACACCACATCACATGTAAGGCACACAATTGTATAGAATACCTTCGTATGCTGTAGCATTACGATTCCTCTATAGGTTGTAAACCCCACATACAGTATGAGGAAGAACAGACCTTATTATAACAGCAAAAGGAAAAATATAGATGCAATCAGCGATGAGTGGGCCCAAGCACCTTGCAGCATCGCCTCCCAGGTGCACCACACACCTTGCACACTTCACACACTTTAATACAGATCCACAAAACCAGCTCCATGAAGACTTGGTACAGTACGTGTTTAGGTTGGACTTACTCAACCCCACTAAAGATGAAGAGCAGACCTTATTATAACAGCGAAAGGGAAATAAATCTTGAATCTTGATATAACCAAGCAGATATCGGTCATGTCAATGATCAAGTGTCCATTAAACCTTTAGCTACAGTATATCGTGTAGGTCTGACCTCTTAAAAGCTTTCCAAGTTCAACAGTCTCAAGAAAAGGCCAAATTCCAGTTCCTCTTAATTCTGTTCGCTTGTCATAGGAACCACCATAGCATCCGTTCCTAATAAAGCCCAAATAAATGTGCTGCTCCAAGAGCTGGCGTTCGTTTCCTGGCAAGATTAAAGAATACTACGTTGTTATGTGTGCATTATCCACACACACACACATACACACACACAAGTGTGAGTGTAGAAGTAGTAGGTGTGAGTCAGCCATTCTTCTTGGCTCTTCTTCCCTTTCTCATAGTATTCCCAGAACTCTTTTACTCCAAGACAAGGAAGAGAACAGAGATTTTTTTTTTTCCCCACTTCCTGCCAAAATACAGAACATACCGAAGAAAAGAAATGCTGAGCAGATGTCTCGCATTTTGGCTGCTTGACCCCCGAGTTGCCAAGGGAAGATGTTGGACATTGTTGGCACTACATAAGAAAAATAATAATAATAAAAAAAGCTCACACATCTCTATCTGGACAGTTCTTTCTTTTGAGCTACAATTAACGATCAGAGAAACTACAGCATGTCTGCAGGCGAAGGATGAAATATGCCACACTGGTCCATGAAGCTTCATAGCTGCTGCTAAGTAATCAGGTTAACACCGCCTCTTTAAATGATTATGGTATTAGTACTGGTTATTATAATGGATAAATAATGCATAACATTTGGATTGTTTTGAGGTACAAACCTGTTTTAATAAAATCTTAATAGGCAAACTTGACAAGGTTTCTGACTTTACATAAGAAACTGAAGATGGAGGGTTTGTATTTTTTTTTTTTTTCTTGACCCGAGAGCTACAAGAAGACAAGTGGAAGCATCAGGGTACAGGGTTAGAAACACTTGTTTTTCAGAATTGCTTTAAAGTGAAGTGGGAACTACTCAACCTTTTATTCTGCTTTTGACGGAAAGAAGAAAGTACCACTAACAGAAGCTGGCTGACGTCTAAAAAGGGCTCATATGGTACAATGGAATACAGCACCACTGAAAGCTCTAAACAAACCCAGTTGAAGGGGTGAGAGAAATTATTATACATGCTAAATATTTAAATGTAGCCTAATATAGGTTGTGTCAGTTACATGGAAATAACTTGAGACCTAATAAAACACTTCGGTTAATCGGTCCTCTCTCATCTCTCTCTGCTCACTCATACATATTGTACCTACACACACACACACACAGAAATGGAATTTCAACCAAACACTGTGTCAAGTGACTGAGCTCCAATGAGCCATGCCGTGCTCTGAAGCTCCTATCCAGTGTTGCAGAAACATTTGCTTTAACATGACCAAAAACAAACAAAGAAAACAGGAACGAATATCAGTGAGCAAGAAAAAGATCACTTCCATTCTTCCTAACAAAAGAATAAATAAATGTATGAATGAACCATGATCAATGAATTAGCCGGCTAACCAGACAGCATACCATCCATCCAACCACTCAATCAATCAATTAACCAACAACTTCTTTATTTACTCAGTTAACCAACCAACTAACTAGCCAATAAATTAATTGATCAGAACTTTCCATTCAGACAATGCACCATTAAAGCCACCAACAAATCAATTAATCTCTTACTTACTTGATCAACCAGTCAAACAACCATTCAGAAAGGCAACCAACCAACAACCAACCAACCCAACAATAAACCAGGAAAACAGTGAATTGGCCAACCTGTCAGGCTAGCAACCAACCCATCAATCAGCCCACCAACAAACTAGCCAACCATCAAGTCACTCATCAACTAACCAACCATTAAATCAACCAATCAGCGAATTATCCAACCCACAAAGCAAAATCCAACTAATCAACAAACTACCCAGTCAACTAAACTCACCAAGCAACAAAGCAGTGTAACAATCAAATAGACAACAATTCAACAAACCAACCAATCAGGCAGTCAATCAACTAACCAATCACCCACCAGCCAACAGAGTTGGAGGGTAACTTTACTTTAGGTAAAGTGGATTTTTCATTTATTTGTACTTGAAAAGTTATATTAGTGGATGGTTACTTATTGACCTACAACAAATATCTGTGCTGTATTCTTCGCTATATTTGTGCACAGTGTTACGCTACATAACATTTGTGGTATGTAGTTTTTAAGTGGGATTATCACCACCTGCTGACTATTACATGTAATTTGCCTTCCCTTCCATGGCGAGGAATCTCTAAATTATATAGCAGGGATCCGTTCTTCATACTGTACATCGCTTGACACTTCCGAGATGAATTGACACATCTAAGATGAGATCATCGTGCTAATTACGATCCGGTTAAGTTGGTTCTTCAAGCACACCTGTTGTTGATGATTAGTGTAGCCGGATTGAGTTGTCTAGGATTATTGAGCGTTCGTGCGTTGGTTTAAAATGCGATATGCATCGACAGTAACACGTGTTATGCGCTGAAATGCCCCCTACATAATCGCTATCAAATATTATATTAGAACATAAATTCATAAGTTAATGGTTTACAAATTACAAATTACATGAGACAACAAAATATCAAAATATCAATCAAAAGGCAATATGAAAATGTGTTGTAAATGAAAAAAATAGAAATATTAATATTTTTTTCAAATAAAACGTATACATTTATATTGTTTATTTTATAATAAAATTAGTTTCGTCCAATTTTTCATTATAAAAAAAGTTTTATATTTATTTGATATATATATATATATATATATTTGCATATTCATGACAAACCCCTGACAAACAAATGTGCCACAAAATTAACATTATACAAGAACTTGAATTAATGGTCTTGACGGCTGTCTCGTGCCTAGGGTTTATTATAATAGTAATATATTTTATAATAATAAACCTATGAATTTATGTTCAGCCTAAATCCCGTTTACATGAAATAAAGCTGCTTCCGAGCAGGTTTAAGCTTACGGACCTGTTGCTATGACAGCAAATGCGAGATGAGCATCGAGGAACGAAACAATTCAAGATCAGGACAAATCCACAACCATCAAATCCAGCTAACTGAGTTAGCGACGTACGAAGAGCGGACCGCAGGTGTTTAAAATCGATTGCAGACGACAACAAAACACGGTTGTCTACAGTTGGGTGCAGAGAGGGTGAGAGAGAGAGAGAGAATATTTTGCTATGACTTAAAGGCTAATGTGAGCTAACACAAGCTCAGGACTTTTGATATTTAAGTTAATGTAAAGGTATTTTTGGACTTTTACTCAAGTGCAAATGTAAATAGAGGACATTTACTTGAATCATACTGTATAGGATATCTCTACTTTTACTCACATATGGGATCTGAGTACTTTGCCCTCCACTGCCAGTCAGCCAATCACATACTTTGTCACTAAACCAGGAAGTTATTTATTCAGGACTACAACTGCACCAGCCAAACAATTCTCACTCAGTCGAATTAATCAACCAACCAACTGCTCAAATACTCAGTCAATTAATTAACTGCTCAATCATCTAGCCAATTAGATAACCTACCACTCAATTAATAAAATATCCCAACCACTAACTGCACAACTAGGCATCAAACAGTGACAAACGTTTATTCACATTACAGACAATGCTCAGTCATTTAATGTAACTAACAGTACAGCTGTAACAGTCTTCAGCTCCAGACCAAATACTGCCCTGTTTACCTGCGATAGCCCATTAGAGAGCCTTTAAAATTCATTAGAGTATCATAATAATGTTTGTGATCTCTACTAGACAGAAGATCTTTAAGCTGTATTAGAGGCACAACTGTCTTTTTATGGCCCGCAAGGAGGCCCAGAAGGGCCATTTCCAAAATCAGCACAAAGAAACGACGCTGCAGAGGATCGACGTAGAGACACTGTGCTCCAGGCATCTTCACGGAGAGATTGAGAAGCCCTTTCAGATTTCATTCAGAACGACAGACTGCGTGTTCGCTGATTTACACACACTTCAAAAGGTTTTAATAAATGTATTTATTTATTCCTTTTATGTTCAGCGAAGGTATCATGGCAGGAGATATGTAAATTTAGGGTGGCCTAGTAAAAGACCCACTTAATGGCCTACTTATTAACTTATTATATAATGAATATAACTATGCATTCATAATATTTGGAGACATATTTTTTCAAGTATAAAGAATATTGCTGATGTCCAGCTTTCAGAAGGTTAAGTGTGTAAGTCTATCACATGCCCTCCTCTGGTGCAAGGAATGTGAATTCTCACATGGATAGCTAGTGTATGTGTACACACAATATCCTGATTGTCCCAGAATTCCATTTTCCCATGGGCGACCATGCCCTATGGGTTATGCAAGCTGAGGTCAGCTATAAAGGCCACACTGTTAAAGAAAGAGCTGAGCTTTCATAATATCAAACTCCTTCGGCTTGGGTATAACAAAGCCACATTAATATCTATGCACCATATACTATTTGAAATCACTTGACCGCAAATATGGCAAAGATGTACAGTATACAGTGAGTTTCGTATTTGGATACAGCAGTAACGAGGACAATACTGTATGCTAGTTTTCAGTGAAGTCATCCCAAGGCCAAGCTCGAGGCAGTCCTACGCTGCCTCATGACCAGGGGGCTTGATGATAACATCGACCACACAGTCCCATCCATGGAGCACGTGGAATAGCCAGAGCCAAAAATCAGACACGGAGCTGAAAAACACCAGTCAACAGGACATGAGGACATGAGGACAAAGGCTGCTATAAGAGGCCCAGGAGTCATTTATAATCATTTGTAGTGATTACAGAAATTCAGAGAAAATAATATTAAGCATCACAGGACACCAATACAACTAGGCGTCACCTGGGGACATCGGTACTCAGCAGACCAAAACCAAATACTTGAAAAATATTTTGACTGAGCCACAGGTTCTAATTGCACAATGCATGAATCACTGCAGGTTCTCTTTTTGGGCTTGTTCCATCCAATCACAAGTATTTTAAAAGAAGGCACCAAGCTTTAGCATATATTTACACTCTTTTGACTGATTGGCTGAGTGATTACATGATTTGTCTTATTTATAGCCATAAACATCATCAGGGCATTAGTGGCTAAGTGCTAGGTTTTTCAATTCACAATGCTCTACACCCAGTCAATGTTGCTGCAGGGCATCCTAAGTGCCAGGCCTTAAGTCTCTATAAAAATATGAGGGATGTACAGTATCAGGAAGGCCATTTGGCGTAATCCTTTGCCAAAATTTGGCAAGTCAGGTCAGATGATTGGCTGTGGTGACCCCGAACGGGAGCAGCTATGAGAACAACTGTCGTAAACTTTGTCACCATTCACGCATGTCAGTTAGTTATCCAGACCTTTAAAATGAACACATTCTACCCAACCAGCCCTTTACATTTTTTTTTTCTGTATATCACTGTCCCATAATTCATACGGGGGCAGCGGTGGCTCCGGTGGTTGAAGCTCTTGAGTGCTGATCAGAGGTTTGAACCCTACCACTGTAGCGTTGCCACTGTCGGGCCCTTGGGCAAGGCCATAACCCAATGCCCATACAAGCGTCACAAAGGGAAGTGGGTATGCGACAAAAAAATGGTTGATCCACAAAAACGGTGCAAAGTGGAGAGTAAAAGTATGGATTGCGATGGAAATCTATCCATTTGTGCTGTGTCCTACTGTACCTTCACCTGGTGAGGACAGCTTGAGAAAGGAAAAAATAATCATCGGATCAAAGCTACAGGAAACCCATGATTGACCTGGTTTAGGTAAGACGTTTCCTTATTCTGGCCCATATCAGCAAGTTTAAATGTCATGTTAGCCTCAACGAACACTTCACATGCTGACATTAATTGCCGATCAGCTACCCTATCTTCAGGCCTGTCCGCCCCCATCAGGGCTCTTACACTTGATCAGATCTTGCGATTCCAAAATCATGTTTTACATTCTGGCTTTGACAAGACGGCATCTAAGAGAGTCTGCAATGCTCATTTGTGCCGTTCATCATTATGATGTACTGACCAAAGCAGGATTTTAAATAACTGGAAGTGTATAAATATAGCCTTCAGAAATTCTTTAGAGACTTTATGAAATGACGCTTGGGTGTTAAGAGAGGAGGTATAAATATTATTTCATGCTGACAGAAATACTGCTGCGTCTGCCATCCCAACATCAATCATCACAGAAAGTTACAATCTAAGAACTCTTTTTGAAGCCTCATATACGTAATTTTCTTGACACGTTTAAAACATACGTTGACAGAATACATCTTAATCCACAATTTCAACGTTTTCTTTGTTTTCTTACAAGCTGCACTTGGTTGGTAGAAAATGATCTAGATCTAAGTTACTTACAAATGAAATCGTATATGAGAAATACTCATGCATTTAGTACATAAATGCATGAGTACCTTAGAAGAAAAAAAAGCATTATTTAATAATAATAGCTTAGGTGTTACCCAGGGTTCTGTGTTGGGTTCTTTTTTTTTTTTTAAATAGAAGCCTTGGAAATGAAAATGGTGAATAAAATATAGCAACATGTCCTACCAGTTGGTTGTGGTGCCCACCATCTTTGATGCTGTAGTGTGTTGGCGTAGTGGCATCAAAACAAGTGACGCCAGATTAAACAAACTGGTAAAGAATCCTGGTCACAGAGAACAATCTGGACTCCCTGACATCAGTTTTGCAGGATATGATGCTGGATAAATCTTAAGCTTGAAACTGATCCAATTACAAGTTAACTCTTTTCTTTTGAGAGTGTTTTCCAACTGATTTTTGAAATAACCCTCTTCATTCTGCTGTGCTAAATAAACCACTGTCATGTTAGTCTGTTTACAGAAATGGCGAGGAAAGCGTTTTTTTTTTTTTTCCCAAAATGCAGCACTGTAGGTTCCCATAGGGATCTCTGTCATAAAGCAGTGACACTGTCTGTCCTAAGGCTCATCTTTTTAAAGAGCTATTAGCCTTGCACTGTAGCCCTGTCCTGTCCTTGAAAGTAATGAAAACAGCATTTCCTGCTCAATGAGAGGCCGAGCGTTGTTGAGCATTAAACCTTGGCGCACTTTAATCAAAATCTCTATGTGCTGAGATGAGGAAATGTTCGGGAGGCTTTTTTTTTGTGTGCTTGGGGGAAGCTACAGGATGGTAATATGCTATTCTTGCACTTTCTCTGGAATGGATCCCCCGATTTTACACTCCGGGAACAATTTGAGCTGCAGCTTGCGACGCAGGGGCGTCTCTGATGACTTCTAAGCTCGGCTCTGATCTTCACCTTTTTCCAAAGGGGGAAAAAACAGGCGCGAAATCTGCAAGCTGTTAGTTGTGGCAGAGGACTTTTTTTTTTCCTGGCAAATGGCTCCACAGTTCATCAGATCACATCTTACCCTAAAGGCAGCTTATTTATATGTTCACGCAACCTAGATATCTGATCTTAGCACCTTTTATATGTATTAGCTTAAGAGTTTGGTTATTAGAAAGACAGAAATGAGTTAGCGGCAGTTCGGGATGTGACCTCTCAGTCGCAGCGAGGGACTCAGGACTGCCACAGAGAGACAGACAGCCAGGTTGGCAGCTTTTGACCATGACTACAATCATGCCATCTGACACAGGGATGGAGGACAGCAGTGTGGGCTGGGCATGTACACAGTTAACAGCCTGATGCCATGGCCTCTGCCTCAATCTCAGAGGCCATACTGCGTTTTGAGCAAACCTTAGCCCTGAAGCAGGCACTGATTCACAAACATTCACACATGAAGAGGATGATTCATAGCTGAAGGCCATGGGTGCTCACTAGGGCATGTCTGACAGGGTGTAAGGTGACGTCTAAGGCAGGGAGAGGTTGTCAAGTGTCAAAACATGGACTGGATAAAAGCCCAAATAAGTATCTCAGCAGAACAAAGCAAGCACTTGAAAAATACTATAACAGGGCTGGTTAAAATATGGACAGAGTTCAGCAAGTCAAGCTTTTTTTCTTTTTTAATATAAACCATCACAGCGTGGCATTTCTAAAATGTGACCACTACAGTATATGCTGTTAACTGACATGACACTCTTTACAGCATTTATTGTGCTCATCTTTATCAAGTGCTTGATCCTGTTCAGACTTATTTCAGTTTTAATGACTAATTTCCTGGGATCGTGGTTCACTCTATCGTCAGGGGATCACATCATTAAATGGCGGCTCAAAACTTAAGGTTGAGGGTCACTCATCAGAAGGCCAGAGGTTCAAGCCCCAGCCCAGGTAAGCTGCCACTGTTGGGCCCTTGATTAAGACCCTCAACCTGCCTTGTTCTAGGTGTGTCCTATTATGTCTGACTCACCACTTTACTAACAAGTGAAGAATCTCCTGTTGATTCCACCTTCCACCAAGTCTTGGCTCTCTGGATAGGAGGCATTGTGGAAACACTGTCCCCCGTCAATAACATGAAGCATGTTGAGCATGAAAGTAGCATGTACTGTAAGATGGGTTAAGCTTGCAAGCTTATAAGGTTTTCTAGGTTGGAAATGTTGCTTAAGAGAGGAGACCAAATTTTGATGAAATTGAGGTAAGCAGCTCCATTATATTTGGGGAAACAAATCCAAATTTGTGGAAGCAGGTGGTTGTCCAAACGTTCTATTGGAATGGGCTTTAATATTAAGATTCATTTATTTGTCACATGTACCTTACCCCACAGTAAAATTATTGATTATTTTTTCTTGATGCCAGTTAGGAAGCTGGGGTCAGCCAGGATACAGTGCCCCATGGAGCAAACAGGGTTAAGAGCTTAGCACAAGGGCTCAATAGTGGCAGCTTGACGGTGGTGGGGCTTGAACCCCCTACCAGTACCCCAGAGTCATTTGAGCCAGCACTGCCACCCAAGAAGAGCGTTATCTTAACGCTAGGATGTGTGGATCCCTTAGACGGAGTTGGCCATCCCAGAGACCGTGACTAACAGAGCCTCCTGTTGGGCCACAGCATTAATGCACAGTGCCTTCCTCACTGTCTACTCCTCCCACCAGACTGCATTAGAAACTCGGCATGGGGTTATTAGGGTTAACCGACATTCAAGCGCACCGAGTACACCCTAGTCTTGCTAATAGTTTTCATGTGTCGTGAAGGCTTAGGCATTTTTACAACCCAGGGCTCAGCTAACGTCTGTAATGTCGTGTACCGTAGAGTTGAACCACGGTCCAACTTGGAGGCTCAATATTTATTTACGCTTTTTTGTTATGATTCATTTTATTTTTTTTACTCAATCCGAGGCACGCAGGCTTAGCTTTCAGACAGAGTAGACTTGCGGTGAAACCTTTCCTTTTTCCGAGGCGAGCAAAACAGCCGCCGCTGTGCAAGCCCGACACTAATCTACCAGCTGCTCGTCAAGTGTGAAAAGAAGAAGTGAGAAGAACCACAGACAAATGTTCCTCAAGCGACTGAATCTGTATTTTATATAGCTCAGACGGAGCGAAGATGAGTCACACGCATCCAGACGGGGGAAAAAAAAGAAAGGGAGAAAAGAAATATCCCTGTTTGCAAAGGCGAGCCACGACAGACTAGCTGGTATAAACTGTTCATTTGTGATGTTGTGAATATGAGCTAAAGCACACAAACACGCGCAGGCTAACGCTACTGAGAAAAGAGAACATTAACAGTCGAGTAGATTAGATTTGTGTTGCGGTGTACTCAAAAAGTTACTTTTTCCTGACCTAATTGGAATCTGTCACAACATATACTCCTTAATAGGCATCACCAAGCTCGTTTTACCGCGAGTGTGTGTTTGTGTGTGCGTGTGTGTGTGTGTGTGTGTGTGTGTGTGTGTATAGAGTGAAGATGATTTCAGAGGTGAAACATTTGCAAGCTCAATCATCTCCATGCGTGTGCAGTTTGCTTCCCCGCCGCTAATCACGCTCGCCCCAGCCTCAGAGCTAGCTAACAGAACAGCGCTAGCCGCGAGGTCCCCGAGGGAGTCCGCGATATCTGACAGAAACCGTAAACCGTGTCCGTGACTCGCCACCATATCCGAAGCTCTTACAGACGTCTTAAACGGAGAGTCCGTGAGCCTCAGCAGAGCGAGAGGCCAGATCCGGATTCATCCGTATGGAACATATCCAAGCACAAGGAAAAGAAATTGGAAAAGAAAAGGGAGAAAAAACAAAACAAAAAAAAGCATCAGCAGCCGAGAAAGTATTGCAGGTTAAAAGAGACAGAACTCTGGAGACTCGCTCAGAGGAAGAGCAGGAAATGAAACGTGGTGAAGGCTGAAGGTCAGAGAAGACGTGAAAGGAAGGGGAAAAAAACTGCAGCTGGCATCCACAGAAACAGGAGTGTAATCAGAGAGCAGCGATCACAGCCGGGTATCGATCACTGCTCGCTTTGTCTTTTTGTCTGTTTGTGTGGTTGGTTGTTGTTGGTGGTTTTTTTTTTTTTTTTTTGCTCTGATTAATTATTTAAAAAAATTTAAGAGATTTTTTTTTCTTTGAAATCAGCTATAGATTTTTTTTTTATTCCTTATGCTTTGTGCTTGATATTTTGTTACAGACCAGCTTTTGTATTAAAACATATTATAAAAGAAAATTCCACCACACACAACGTTTCTCTTGATGGTTTTTAAAATTTATATATTTAATGTAATTCTTTCCCTCCTTCTTCTTCTTTAATGCTTCATTATAGTATTCTTTTATTTGTTTCTTGTATTTTAGTTCTTTCTTTTTTTCTTTTTTGTGGTCTCTATTTTCTTTCTGATTATCATTCATTTTTATTTATTTATTTATTTATTTATTTATTTTATTTGACCATGGTTCTTTTGATCTTTTCTTTTTCTCTTTAAACAAGATTTGTCTTTCTGCCTGATGTTTTTTTTTTTTTCAGATTTTTTTCTCCCAAAATTCCATTTAACCATTTTCCCATATTTTGTCCATTTTATTTTTCTCTATCTTTCTCTTAGTCTGCCTGCCTGTGTTCTATCTATCTATCTATCTATCTATCTATCTATCTATCTATCTATCTATCTATCTATCTACAGTATCCGTCTATGTATTTGTCTATCTATCTATCCTGTATTTTTACTGTTTTCAGCAATACTCAGTTTGTCTTTTATAATCAATAATTAATTGATTTGATTGGCTATGTTTTGATTTGATGTTCCTACTAAAGTAATTTTTTTGTTTGGTTGTTTCTTTTGTTTTTCGTGTTTTCTTTTCATTTTTTTGGCCATGATGGTTCCTGCTGGCGGCACAGTGGCTTAGTGGTAGCGGTTAGCACTGTCGCCTTGCACCTCCAGGGTCCGGGTTCGATTCCCGTCTCTGTGTGCATGGAGTTTGCATGTTCTCCCCGTGCTTGGTGGGTTTCCTCTAGGTTCTCTGGTTTCCTTCCACAGTCCAAAGACATGCAGTTAAGGCTAATTGGTGTTCCCAAATTGGTGGATATATACAGTATACAGTATATCCACTCTCCCTCCCTCTGAGATGTCTGCAATATGTCAGATACTTTTCACCCCAGAGGACACAATGTAGGCTAAGACACTGCACTATAGTGATACTCCATGAGAACGTCCCTGCAGCTTCCCTCATCCAGCCCCGTCTTTAATGACTTATTAATATTTACTCCTATTCCCAGCTCTTGTACAGTACATTCAGAAACCTGTATGAGGGTCCGAGAAAACCCTGATAAGTGAAACCCAAAAAATGATAAGAAAACCCGCCTGTTAAGATCACAGAGGTGTCGCACGACAGGACGGGATATAATAACGTCATCCGGAGAGGGCAAAGTTCAGACACTTCATTATCTACACGTCATGCAGACAACTTCAAAGCCATCAAAAGTATCCAAACAGCACGGCTAATTAGCAGGGCTTGCGCGGCCGTTCTGACTACCAGAAAAAAAGTGGCTGTGGATCAAAGTCATCAGGATGGCGGTACCCGAGCCAAACCCAGCGCTCTCCACATGGATGACTTCCATCCTCTGATGACTTTGAAAAAATTCAGCACGGTGGTCACTCAGATTTAGGAAGTCGGCCGGTCAGGACGGGAAGCCGAGGAAAAGCGATGACAGCGTGGCCGCGTCATGCAGAGACGAACATCTGGAGCACGCTGCTGCCGAAAGTCACCCGAACTCTGATTAGAAGTAAGAGAAAAGGACGGAGAAATGAAAAGGTACACAAAAGCAAAACAGTAGGTACGACAAGTCAAGGGTCATGCAGCGTAAAAAATACAAATCGAGAAATTTTGTGGTGTTCCAATATCCAAACACACACACACACACACACACCAACGCACACACACGTCGTACATACTGTACAGTATGTGGTGATAGATCACTGAGAGGTTTATGAGACTGACCTGTTACCACCAACAGCACTACACTACCCTGAACACACACACACTTGATGTTTCATCATATGTTCAGGTGATACAGTATTTGACAGCTGTCCCTCGCTCCTTTCGTCTCCTCTCGTCCTCTCTCTGCGTTAATGCGACACGAGGAAGCAGGCGGGTCAGGGAATTCAGTGAAACACGACTGAGGAGAACGTCAGAGCTGAGAACCTTACACACACCTGTCCTGTAGCTCTCACTCTTGTAGCTTACATTCATACAGCTTACACTCCCTAGTGCTACTGTAAACTTACACTCCTTCAGCACACACTCCTGCAACTTCCATCCCTACAGCTTAAACACCCGGAGGTTTAACTCCCGTCTTGCAGCTCACACTCCTGCAGCTTTCACTGCGCTAGTTTACACCCCTGCAGCTTACACACCCGTAGCTTTCACTCCTCCAGCTCACACATCTGCAGCTTACACTCCTGCATTTCACACTTCTGTAGCTCACACTAGCGATGGGTCGTTCATGAACCATTCGTTCTTTTCGAATGAATCTTTAACGTGACTCCGAAGAACGAGTCGTCTCAGAGAGTGATTTGTTCATTTTCTCCTGGGCGCGTACGCGCAAATCATCGCAAAACCTCCGTAGGTTATGTACAGGAACGAGTCGTTAGCTTTGAGTCTTTGCAGTCGGAATCATTCGTTTTTTTGTCACGTGACTCCCAAAGACGCTATTCAGTGCAATAGATTCAAAATAACGAACGACTCGGACCAGAAGATACGAGAGGTGAGCTGCTCATTCTGTTTATTATAATATGTCCTTAGCTGCATTGTAATATTTTCATTACTGGAACTATAGCCAAAATGAGTGTATGTAGACGTGTTGGGGGTCTTTATTTCTGAACGAAATGAACTAAATGACTCAAAAAAAGATTTGTTCATTTTGATGAACGAGAGTCAAAGAACGAGTCACTAAAATGATTCAAACTTCCCATCATTACAGCTTACTGTACATACTTGCTTCTTGGACACCTGTACAGTAGACACTCCTGCAGCTCACAGGTCCACAGCTCTCACTCCTCCCTCAGTTCATCAGTTTGAAAGCACAGCCGCATTTTGGGGTGTTTTGTCTACATTTTGAACTCAGATCTCTTCATCGATCGCAGATTCTCCAGATCCGCTGCTCAGGATTTACTCTCCAGCCTGCAGGCAGTGCTAAGTGAAAGCATCACTCCATCTACCTGCTGTGTTCCTCCACCAGGAGAAGACCCCGAGTCCCCGACAACAACAAAACACAACAAAAGAAAACCGACAATCGATTTCTTCCAAGAACGGCATATAAATGTGCAGGGTTTATTGTACTTTATACGGCCGGGAAACGAAAAAAAAGAAGGAATAAAAAAATGAAAAGGAAGACTCTTCACCTGCACACTCCCACTCCGTTTGTAGGGAGATATATAGAGATGACTGTAGACACAGGAGTGGGCGAGGTTCATGTATATGTACACACACACACACACACACACACACACACACACACACACACACACACACACACACACACACCTACGTTTAACTCTTCCTTTGAGGACAGGCCTCGCGATCAAACAGAAAACTTTCAACATTTCGTGACCTTGAAATGTCTCACTAGAAGTTTAAACCGGTTCAAAATCACATCAAATAAAATTCAGGAAACTGAGAGCGGTGTGTTTTCAGTGGTGTTTAAAATCATCATAAAAAATCCTTGCAAATTGTTAGTTAAATTTTTGTTAATGTATTTTACTATCATCCGGAGATGATAGTAAAATATGGGTTCGTTTCCCAGGTGATGCTGTAACCTCTCGCAGCCGGAGGTCTAGAGAGAGCTGATTGGCCGAGCGCTCTCAGAGGGGAGGGATGAGAGGTACTTCGTGCTCCCACATTAATCACGGCTCTACAGCCAATCAGGGGCGTCTGTGAGCTCACGCATGCGGAAGGAGAGGATAGCGCTTTCCTCCGAGTGTGTTACTCCGCCCCCATCGGTGCGTGAGTGAGCAGTTCGAAAAAGATGCGCTCGGTTGGCGTCACGTGGTTTCGGAGGAAACACGTGATAGTCTTCGGCCCTCCCGACTGAGTGATAGTAATAGCCTTAATGTGGAGCCCCCTAGTGACGGGGAGGAATTGGACACGACTAAATTAGGGAGAAAAAAAAAACGTCCATACAGGATAAAATTTTTTATTATTATGTTTTTTTATTTTTAATGTAAAATGTATTTATTTTATTTTATTTAATAATTACTCTTCTCAATATCTAAACTGATTAGGAAACTCGATGATAAATGTTGTATATACTGTAAGAAAAGTTGTGTATCCATGTAAGGAGTCTCCGGTGCAAGCAAAGTTTACAACAGTTCAAGCTTTTTAGCCTTATTCACATAAAAAGAGAGGAAAAAATTAAACAGAAAAAATATTGATTACAAAATAAATCGTTTGTGTCTTTTCTAAAACTACTATTATTGTGCATTCAAAAACCTGCGTTTATTTATTGGAGAAATTAGAAGTAGCGTATTCTGATAGAAAAAGATCCCAGTCACATAATAATAATAAAAAAAAAAATTTATAAATAGATGAATAAAATGAATGAACCAGTTCTCAAGCTTGTCAGAAAAAAAATATAGGTAGCATAGATTGACACCTTTCATTCCAAATGTTCGCGACATAAGCGGATGTGGCGTCCCCTTCCGAAAGACAATAGAAAAATATAGTTTTCTTAACATTTACAAAAAAAATTATTTCTATCGTTAAAAATAATGTCATGACCCGTTACGACCGAGCAGTTGCCTCGAGCACACCGTAAAAACCTCTGGTGTTTTTGTAAATAAAAAAGTTAATAATAATAATAATAATAATAATAATAAGCTCATGTATCCAAAATTTATCGAGCAAAAATCTTGAGTGATCCAAGACTAGTTTTGGATTGGATTAGATTCGGATCATATGGCTGAGTAATAAAAAGATAAACACAAACATTTTAATATTTCAAAACCTGCACACTGTACACAATTGTTTCTTATGCAGGAACAAACATGAACAAACGAACAGAACCAGTTTGAACTGATTTGCACAATATGAACAGGCTGATCTGGGGAGTGTAATTAAAATAATAATAATAATAAAAAAACATTTTAATATCTAAAAACTGGATTCAGCACGCATGTTTATTTTGATGCACAAAGGAAGTGATATGATTTTATTAACTTTCTGATCATGTGGAGGGGAGACTTCACACAGGTAAACTACAAAAGGACAAAATGTACAGCATCAAAGATAAAAACATCATATTAATAGGTTGTACCATACGAGCAATAATACACACTGCACTACAAAGTGCAGTTACTGAAAAGAAAAGAATCAGTTCCATACTCAATAGCAGCTACTGATGCACAAGAAACAGGAAGTGAAGCTAACAGGTCTGTTGTGTTTGTCCTACTTCGGATGGAGACGGACAGGAGATATTGTTCTGTTTCTCTACTGCTCTGCTCCTGATGACCCGGCTTAGGTGTGCCGAGAACTGAAATAGAGCAAAAATCCCACGACCTGCGGACTTGTGACCTCTATGACACGCAATATTTTGTTGATCTGAGCTCATATCAGTCTGAAAAAACATGAACATATTTCTGCCAGTTCTTTTCTGTCTCTAAGTAAGAAAAAAAATAAATCAAGAGAGTGAAAAGAAAAGAGTGAGGGGAGTGAGTGGGAAGGAGTAGGCGTAGGACGTGGGACTGTTACAAGAGACAGAAGGAAAGGAAAAAGAATGAAGAAGAAGGAGAGAAGACTGGCGTTATTATGGCGAAGCATCCCGTACAACTGAGACGGCGCTCAATCCCTCGCAGCAGATGGCTCCCCGGCCGTCCAAATGCAGGGGGAGAGATGGAGTGTGTATCGGTGAACCAGGCCTCCTGTGGCTCCCACAAATGGCACCAGAAGCACGACTAGAAGACTTCAGTGGGAAAAAAAAAAAGAGGGCCTTGTTTACTCAAAAAAAAAAAAAAAGGTCCTCAAGAAAGGTTTCAATAATAAAATTAAATCTACAGTATTGCAGAAACCTCATGTTTATAAGAGGGGGAAAATAAGTGATGTCTTTAGAGTTTAAAACATGCATAGTAAGGACTTAGTATATGCACACTTACATGGCACTAATTGGCGTTCCGAAATTACCCGTAGCGTGTGAGCGGATGTTGACCGGAGGCCCCACCACGGTCATAAAATGGAAATAAATACAATAGTAATCACTTGTCATCCACGGTCACTAAGATTAAGATTCAATTATTTGTAAATAAATAATTGAAAGTGGCAGCGCGGTGGTGTTGTGGTTAGCACTGTCGCCTTGCACCTCCAGGGTCTGGGTTCGATTCCCCGGCCAGGCTCGATTCCCGTCTCTGTGTGCATGGAGTTTGCATGTTCTCCCCGTGCTTGGTGGGTTTCCTCCGGGTACTCCGGTTTCCTCCCACCGTCCAAAGACATGCAGGTTAGGCTCCTAATTGGCGTTCCCAAATTGCCCATAGTGTGTGTGTGAGTGTGTGTATGTGTGTGTGCCCTGTCCAGGGTGTACCCCGCCTAGTGCTCCAGGCCCCCCGCGACCCTGAACACAGGATTATCCGGTATAGAAAAAGAATGAATGAGCTTTGGCAGTGCTGGGGCTTGAACCCCTGACCCTCTGATCAGTAACCCAGAGCCTCAACCATCTTAGCCATGTTTGCATGTTGACTCCTACGTAAAAAGCCTCGGACACGGATTTCAGCATGCGCATAAGCAGACTCTGAATACGCTGAACTTTCCCAAAATGTGTGACTGCATACAGTATAACATAATTCCTACCCTACTACAAGTAGATATCTTCAGCATGATGGCTTAGAGATGTCTTAGAGAGGACCGTCAGGTTCAAATCAGGACGAAACCAAGAGGCAACGACTGACTATTGGACTTAAGCTGGCGTCTGGGAACACAGCACCGGCTGATTTAGTTGAAACACTATCTGTCGATATCATGTCGAGCTCCTCGGATCTGCTGCTCTACTCCTGTCCCTCCTGGCATTTGTAAAGGCCATGGCGAGGAGCTCACACGTCCATCTGCATACAGCAGATTTCAGACTGTGCACTGAACACTGAACACACTCTTGCAACGGTAAAACACTGCATAGTTGATGGTTACGAGAAAGGTTAAGGAAAGGTTACTGAGGAGGAGGGAATTCTTTACGTGTGCTATAAAAAGCTTTCGACATGACCGCATGGCACTCGGCGCTCAACGCACGGCACGCTAGCACACAAACAAGGGAACAGCTGGCTGGGGTGTATACAGTACCGGAGAGCATTAAATAGCTAACGCCGTTCGTTTACTCTGTCTAGAGTAGGGTGGATCCTCTGGAGCCAGACTCACTGCCTGCCAAGCGGAGCAGCACCGATATGTGTATGTGTGTGTGTGTGTGTGTGTGTGGAACTGATATTAATGATATGATATTAAGGTCCCATGGCTCAGGCAGTGTGTTCTCACTACAGGAGTTTGGCACGCAGGCTCAGCACTACGTAATCCCTTGCACAGTGCAACAGGGAGCACACCTGTCCAAACTGCGTAAACACACACACACACACAGAAAATCAGCTCAATATGGCGTACCATAAGGCAGAAATAAAAAGGAATTGAAGGCTGTGGTCATATTATAAGTCATGGACACGCTATTAAACAAACGCATCATCATCATCATCATCCGTGTACAGTTTGTGTTATTCCTCCACGTCCTAATACGACACTACATATCCGTGTCAGTGCTCTGCTGTTTGACGCTGTTCCAGTTCGCAAATAATATCTGGTCAGATCTACTGTATAGTGGTCGCTTTCCTTTTTTTTTATGGATGGATAGACAAAGTGCGAAACAACAGACAGGATATTCACCTGGACGTATCGATCGGTGGTGAAGAAGAATAACATTGAACACTCGCCTCTTTCCGTCTTTTCCGTCTTGCACATAAACAAATTTGTGTTGGATATATCAAACTATCTTACGACATTAAATCATGTGCTAGCTTTACCTTTCATGGGAACAAGCTCCACCCACTACTTTCTTATGTATTTACAAAATATTTGCACCCCTTTACAGCAGTGGAGGCTCTGGGTTGCTGATCAATAGGAACTTGGCAGAAATACAGTAGAAACCAGAAAGGACTTGGTGGTATTGTCTCCTTTGATGTGGAGCTGACCCGTTTTATTTGGGCGTGGTCAACAAATGTGGAAATGGCCGAAGCAAGACGCAGAAGCAATTACTACAGTACAAGAATGGCGCAGACGGGAAAGATTGGATTGCGTTCTCATTGCACAGGCTCAGGGGTAGCTCAGTGGTAAAGACATTGGACTACGGTTCAGAAGGTCCTAGGTTCAAATTCCACAACCACAAAGTTGTCCCTGTTGGGCCCTTGAGTGGGGCACTTAACCCTCAACTGCTCAGATGTATAATGAGATAAAAATGTAAGTTGCTCTGGATAAGGGCGTCTGAGAAAGTGCCGTAATGTAACTGTGAACAGTCGTTGAAATGTCTTAATGTCATGTTTAGAGAATTTAGCATAAATACTGGGTGAAGAAAAGCACGGTGTTTGTCGTGGTATTTATACCATAAACTCGCTGGTCACAAAGACAACATAGTATACAGCATAATAACAGCGTAAAAAGGATAGTCCAGCCGAATTTCACACGTAGACTGTCTTACCAGGAGTGCCCTAAGGGTGGTAAGGTAGGATGATTTCAAGGGTGCTTGAATGACAGAAGACCATTAGAAATACTACAGCATTCGAAAAGTGTTAGAGTGGTCAATGTTGGGGTGCAGTATATGAGGTTTTAAAGGGGTCCAGAATGTCTAGCAGTGCACAGATGAATAATGGGCAGTCAGAGTGGGGGTGTGGATGGACGAGGGTTCGATTTACAGTAGATGAGCAGCTGAGCAAGTTGTTGATACCGCTTATATGCAACCTTAGGCTAAAAAAGAAAAAACTGACCTTGGCGAAACAGTAATAATGAGTACCTGAAGCTATATACGTAGTAGTGCCTTTTTCAAAGCCAAGGTTACTAGAGAATTATAGAATTACAGAGCAAGCATTATAACCAAAATTACAAAGTACAGTAACCTATACTGTATAAAGACAGAAACTGCTGAAATGTAAAATGTTGTGGAATTCTGTAAAACACACTGTACTCCTATTAAATGTAAACTAACTAGATGGATGGCATGTTGGAGCAGCATCTGTGCAATCCCAGGATAAAGTATGCAGAAGTTACTTTTAGAGGTTTGTTAAACATCCTCGATGTAGACAGTTCCATACTGTAAGTCTGTTCACCAGACCTATGAAAGTAAAAAAAAAAAAATACAATAAACCTATTGTCGTTTTGACAAGGTGTACTGTAATGTAGCTTGCATTTACAAATGTCAGAATGTAAGGTAGTACGGTGGTAAAGTGGTAAGCACTATGGACTTGCACTTCCAGGGTCAAGGGTTCGAGTCCTGCCTGCTGATGTGTTCATATAGTTTGCATTTTTTCCCTGTATTAGGTAGTTTCCTCCCAGTTGGAGTTTCCTCCAACTTCGATCGATGTAGCACCAACACAGTGACATTTCAATGACTGTTCATAGTAGAAGAGGCTAACTAGCATTTCCAAATTGCCTGCACACCCCTCTGATTGGTGTACCCTGCCTACTGTAGGGACCCTGGGACGGCCTCCAGGCCTCCTGCCACGGTATACTGAATACGCTGTATAGGGAATAAGTGAGATTGAAGAAGTTTTCTAATGTATTTGCACTGACCTGTTGTGTACATGGTACTAATAAACAAGCGTAAGTAACTCAAAAGGACTTTGTAGCTCATGGAGTTAGCTTGTATAACTGTTAGATTTCTAGTTAGGCTTGCTCACCTAAAGGTGCCATTACTTATTACTTGAAATGCTAGATAAGTAAGGTGCTAAGAAACATTGCAGGCACTGAAGCATCAAGAAGGCACTTGTTCATCGTCAGTAAGTGCTTTGTCAGCGTGGAAGTGGATCTGGAGAATATTTCAGGATCAAAGAATGTGTATGAGGGGTACAAACTTCTTCACATTTAGGGTCAATTCAGGGTCATCAAGCCACCTACCATGGAGTTTTGGCAGGAAACTGGACAACCCACAGGTAATAAAACAAAAAAGTTCAGGATTTAACTTGGAGCCCAGTTAAAGTGCAGTATATATATATATATATAGGTAGTGGTGGCCTCTGTCATGTGCCCCTGGTCTACCCTTTTGGAGGGTTTCCCCCTTTACCCTTTAAAAGACTGTCTCTTTGAAGCCTTCAGACTCCCAATGGGTTCTTGAGCAAGAAATCTTAAGCTCCGTCAGCTTGGCTCGACTGTAAGTCACTCCGGATAAACGTTGGAAAAGAAACATGAGATTGGTATCTTAGGGGTGGTAGAGGTGGGGTAGTCGGGTGAGGAGGTAAGGGAAGGGTGATATGAGATGGGGTTAGTGTAGATGAGGAGTGGATATGGGGCAGCTGGCCACTGCTAATGTGCCATCTGGGAAAGCAGCTACGCCAGGAAGCTAATCAGACCATCCATCACTCAGATACCTGACAGGGGCAATTAGTCCACCTTGCTGCTCTCTGTCGTACTACCCTCCCTCATCTGTTTCTCTTTTCCTTTTTTTCCTTTCACATCTACACTCAGCTGTACTACTCCCTGCTCTTTCGATCCTCTCTACTGTGTCTTTTTGTTCATGTCTGAAAAAGTGTATTATTCGAAAATGCACAATTGTTAAGATATTGCAACATGACTTTGACATGGTTACGGACACTACAAAGGTTTTGTTTTTTAAGCTTTTACCAAAAACTTGAATCCTTTAATTTAAGCAACGATTTTTACAAGTCATTTTTAGACCCGCGAGATCGGTCACTTCCATGTTGTATAAACTTCAGAAGTAGCTTCTTTGGCCACACACAGTTTCTGTATGTATAACATAAAAAAAATTTAATCAGCACCAATAACTGTTTCGGCCGCCACCTCCCTCCCATCCTTTACAAGTTTTCCTGTTCTCCTTGACTTTGCTCTTCTTCAGCTCCAATTGATTTATCTTGATCTTATCTCTCTTCTCTCCTTTCCTCAGCTCCTTCTTCTCATTTCCCTTCCATCAGTCATCGTCCACTTGTCTTCTGTCTTACATGCTCTCCTGCTATTTATCTTTCACCCCTTTCTTTCTTTCTTGTTGATTTTTATGCCCTCCTGATCTCGCTATCCGAGATTTTCTCTTCACTTCTCTACCAGTCTTCTTCTTAAACGTAATTCTTCTCCTCATTGCGTTTCTTTGTTCTCTTCCTCCACAGCTCTCCTCTCCCCTCTTCAACATTTGTTCTTGCTGTCTACCTTCATTCCATTCTCAGACATTTCTCTCTCTTCTTCTTCTTCTTCTTCTTCTTCTTCCTTTAGCAGAGTGCAGCTGGCAAACAAAGCCGGAGTGTATCCAAGCAAGAGATTTGTGACTTGCGAAACCTGGACTGCATCTATCGTGAACCATCTATGCCAAGGAAGACTCTATTATTGAGGACAGGAAAGATGTGGGTGGACAAACTACCCGTCCTCTCCCTCACTCTATCCGAGTGCAAATACGACAAAAAGCTTGCGAATCTCACCAGGAGAATAACTTCAACGATACTACGGAGAAAAGCAAAAAAAAAAAAAACAGATTGAGGGGACGACAGGACGAGCCAGAGAGAGGTGCGCGAGAGTGTGTAAATGTCTGAAAGCAGCACTTTCTATTCAGGAGTAAATAAGAAGCATGGAATTATGCAAACACATTCCGCAGGCTCGATTATTAATGCTGTAGGTGCAAGATGGAGACGGTGAAATGAGAAAAAAAAATACGTTCAAGCGCAGCCAGATCCACTGCATCACCTCATTCCACAAAAGTGTCTGTTCTATAGACTGTAACGGGAGGTATAGATGAAATGAAGGATATTCCCTGCTTTATCTTTCATCCGAACATGGATGGAATCTCATGATACAGCAGTTTAGTTTTTCATGAAAGAAATTATTAAATAAATAAATAAAATTAACCAAGCGGACGTTTGTTACAGTAAATGTCATCAGTGACATCGCACCTCTCCCGGAGCTTCCGGGAGACTCCCGCATAAATCTCATACAATATGACGGAAAATCTATTATTTTTTATGAGTGAGAGAGAGAGAGATTTAGATTATGCATTTTGATTCATCTTGTGCTAGTGGGAGGTGCTTTACATGCAACATCTCTTTTTTTTTTTCTTTCTTCCTCATTAAAGCTTAGAGCCCTACAGCGCGGTGGCAGAGTCGTCGTCGTCGTCGTCGTCGTCGTCGTCGTCGTCGTCGTCGTCGTCGTCAAAAAAACAAAAAAAAAAGGTAAATACAAAACACAGCTCACAATTAACCTACAAGTCCAAAGTTAGACAGGAACAATTAGCATTGAACATGATTTTAATTGTCATTAAAATTAAACTTGGGAAATTTAGATTTCACATGGAAAGATAAAAACCTGAAAAAGTGTATTATTCTAAAATGCAAAACTGTTAAGATATTACAACACACAGCTGTTTTATATGCTCTCTTATCAAACATCATCATTATCACGCAACGCTAATTGTTCTTGTCTACCTTAATTACAACCGGTGTTGGGTGTAACTGGCTACAAAGTAAAGGTAGTAAAGTAGCGGATTACTTTTGATGTAACGAGTAATTTAACGCGCTAGGTCCGCCAATTAAGTCCTCGGTTATTTAGTTATATTTTTAAAAATGTAATATGTTATTCAGACAATTTATGTAATCCGTGAGCCAGACAGCAGTGATTCCATTAGTGTGTGTGTGTGTGTGAAAGTCGTTCTACAAGCCCCGCCCCGCCCCTGATCCCTCTCTGTTATTTCTGCTGTAATGTAATTGGAAACATCCCCCAACACACACCATGTTACTCATTTTTCTGCGCAGGTGTAAAAATGAGATAAATGTAAGTCATCTACTCACTCACTCATCGTCTATACCGCTTAATCCTATATCCAGGGTCGCAGGAACCTGGAGCATGAGGCCGGGTAAACCCTGGACAGGGTGCCAATCCATCGCAGGGCACACACACATACACACACTCTTTGGGAACACCAATTAGCCTGTCCTGCATGTCTTTGGGCTGTGGGAGGAAACCGGAGTACCCGGAGGAAACCCACCAAGCACGGGGAGAACATGCAAACTCCATGCACACAGAGACGGGAATCGAAGTAAGTCATCTATATAAATAATTAAAAAAAAGGTTTTGTCTTTACATTGGTCAGAACTCACTCTTTCAATGATATCTTTACACACTGGAGGAACCAAAGCCAGTCTCAGAAAACTGTCTGTCTGTCTGTCTGTCTGTCTGTCTGTCTGTCTGTCCATGCAGTATGTTTTGTCACAGCATCACGCAAAACTGTCTGAACAGAATTTAATGAAACTTCTGCAGTCATTAGACATCTGCCTGAAGTTTAACCAGAAATGAAATCGAAATGTTGAGTAAAAGTTATGTTTCGGATTTAATCATCTTAAGGTGTAATTAGAGGGTCTCATCTTTGAATGCATTAACACTGTTCAGCTATTTTTTAGCTTTAACCTTTTAACTCTTTACCCGTCAGCGACAGGCATTTCAGCTGGTGTTGTATACTGTATGAGGGGATCTTGCAATTGAGAAAAGCTATAGATCAATCTAAGATACAGTCTAACCATCAAAGTTCTTCATTCTCAAACAGCTTTCCCGAGGCTGGCTTCTGTTGCCCGCAGGCCCGGTTTGATCACGGCCCAAGCAGTTTCTTGGTTTGCATGCCCTCTGGCTCCTTCTCTAGTTCGTGAAGGAGAACCTTAAAATGATGAATTTCTGCGACGTTCAAGGTCAGAAGCGCCGATAGGCGGCAAGGAGTACGAGAGGATCTTAAAGTATCGAAGGGTGGGTAGATAAGGACAAGGGCAAAAAAAGTAGCAAGGAGTGAGGTTATTAAAAACTGTCTTAATATGAGCTCGAACACTTCATTACCGAGCCAAGGATTTTAAAGTGCAGGTGAACTGTAGCGCCAATCAGGCAAGAAAGTAGTGTTTAAAAACGTGGTGCAATAATAGGATAATAATAATAATAATAATAATAATAATATTTACACCACTAAAGGCGAACGATGATATAAAAAAGGTAATAAAGTGGGATGGGTTTTAATAGTTATAATGGAGAACATACTGTACTGTAATGTAGAAAGCCTATATACAGCCAGAAAAAAAAAAGAAGAAAATTCTACATATTGCATTACATAAATTATAGCAAAGATCGAGTGATAGATGAATGGAATAAAGATCAGCGTTGAACCTCTGACAAGTTCAGTGAAATGTCAGTGCCACTTCCCAGCCATGTGCTCAAGCTAATGTTTTAGATAATAGATTAGCGCTTATTTAAAAGCTCAGCTCTTTTTTTTTTCTTGGAGAACTCATTACACTTAAACCATGGACTGAGAAACCACAATAAAAACGTCTTTTTTCCCCCCTTCTTTTTTTAAATGAATTGCTTTAACTAAAGCTCTGTTCAGCTGCAGGTTCTCATTAGCGATCGATTAGTAGAGCTCCGACTTCAAACCAATACAGACTAATAGCAGTCACGGCGATACTGTGATTAGCAGCGGTGCGGTCACAGGCAGGAGCCATTAGCATGATTATCACTCATTAGTGTCAGAGACGAAGAGACTAAAGCACCAATATACTGAACTCCGGGACCAACCGCTGATCCTCCACATACGGCGGTGACAGGGGAGAGAAAACTCAGCCAAACAGAGACAGAAACAGGGACATCAGAGTGGCTGGTGTCTTCTGAAAGACATTGGTGTCTTGTTCAGTGATCTTTATCAGCAAAAAAAGGTACAAGAGTAGCACACAGCATGAAACAAAGACATACAGCCTGGAAGAGGAAATTCCAAGAATGTCTACGTAGAAATTCAGAGAATGAAAAAATATATAACAAAGCCTAAACGTTAATTATTACCACCATGAACATTCAACACTATACACTATATAGACGTACAGTAGCAATATAATTGTTATTATATTAATACCCAGG
>CM060109.1:6598654-6716154 GCA_030522415.1 Channallabes apus
CTAAAAAAAAAAAGAAGAAGAAGAAGAAGAGAAATAAAATAGCAAAGACAGCAGGCGTTATACAGCTTCTTGCTCTTTGCTTCTGCCGGTGAAGCTCGTACCGCACGGTGCATGTCAATCAAATCCCAGTGTTTACACTTCAATTAAAAGAATCTGCGTTTTAAGATAAGAAAACAAACATTTGTAAAAAAAAAAAAATAAAAAAATAAGTGAAATAAATTAAAATCATGAACGCTAGACATCACAGATAACCGACTACTGTTACTAACAATCACCTTCCCTCTGACGATCACAGACACTTCAGCACCTACGCTGGTGTAAAGTCAAGTGGTGACTACTTGGGTAATACTAGGGGATATTATGGTATGTACTATCATTTGCCACAATAAGATTACTTACAGGATACACATCAACACATTTAACGGTTGTTCAGCTATTAATATTTAATAAACAACATGGGAAATGTTCCGTCCGAGTCTCTTTTTGGTCGTTTTATGTGTCTCCTTTAAGTAAATAAAAGGGAAAACAGCAACAACAACAGATATAGACCTGGATGGAACGATACTTATATCCGTCAATTATTAATAGCTTGTGATCGACTAAAACAAGAAAACATAAAACATAAGGACCACCTTTCAAGTCTAATTAATAACTACCTACAGTATGACTACAGTAATGCACTAATTACTATGAGATACTGTACTGTATAATTAGGTATAAACACACACCTAGTGGCTAATAAGTGTGTGTGTATGTGTGTGTGTGTGTGTGTGTGTGTGTGTGTGTGTGTGTGTGTGTGTGTGTCTGTGTGTGAGGGGACACCCATCGTGGCCCTCTTGTGCCAGGAGAGCCTTTGCTGAGATTAGAGATGTGTCCTGGAATGCAAACTAGAGAGCTCGTTAGTCTAATGAGGAGACGAGGACGAGTCAAAAGGTCACACAGACCCAAAGAGGGCGAGAGACACTGGGAGAGAGACAGAGAGAGGGAGAGAGGGAAGGAGAGAGAGGGCCGGCTCTGTAATAAAGACGGATGATATAGCTGAGTCCACATCAGAAGCTTCGGCTAACAGATCATCCGCTCACCTGTCAGTCATTCCGGAGGGGGTTGCTAGGCTAATCCTGCAGCGCGCATCTTATTCACTCCACACACACTGGAGTGCTAATTGCATTTTGGGTTGGGATTAGCCAGAAGTGGGTTGAACCTAAGGTACCAAGGCTTTTTGGATGCATTCACACACACACACACACACACACACACACACACACACACACATACACACACACACACACACAGAACCAAAGGGGCCAGGCAGTCCTGGTTTTAGCTGCATACTGAAGCTGATAATAAGCGCCTGAGCCGATTCGTCAGCGGTGATTTGATTGGATGGAGAAAGCGAGGTGAAGTGGATTCGCTAGTGGAGGTGGCGGAGGAGGAGAGGACGGCTTATTTCAGATAAGACACCTGGACAGAGACAGACTCAGTAGCATCTGAAAGAAGAGAAATGGACGATGGCTTGTAGTTAGATATCGCTAGATAGCTAGAGGTGCATTTCTTCTTTAGTATGTTTGCTGAGAACTTGAGCTGTTAATCAGAATAACTAACAATGGAAAAGGAAAACATGGTCTTTGTTTTGTTCTTCTTAAATTACATTTTTTGACAATTTTCGAAATGGCATTTTCGCAAACTCCACCTCTGCTCTGTGTCCTTGGAGTTTGGACAAACTCGTAAGATAATTAGTAATTGTAATGAAAATGTAAGATTTTTGAGCGATGTCAGGATTTTGTACTGTAGAGGTTAAGAGAATTTTTGTATAAATAAAAAAATTTGTAAACATTTTAGGAAAATACATTAGTATTCTGAGATACTATATTATATTATATTATATTATATTATATTATATTATATTATATTATATTATATTATATTATATTATATTATAATATTTTGAGTTGATCCAGTATTTTGAAATAATATTGTAAATCTAAAATTAAAAAGTAAACATTTCAAGACAGGGCATAAAAAAAATGAAGATTAATGAATCTGCATTCTAAGGTAATAAGTCAAATATTTCGAATAATAAGTCGGAATCTGGAGTGAAATAGTCAAAACTTTTCAACATTAAATCAAAACCCGTGGACGTGAGTATTAATGTTGAGATTGATTACTTTTTGCCCGGAATCCCAGATGTTTTACCGTTAAAATTTATGCAAAGTCATATTTTTTTTTTTTTTTTAAGATTTTAACTACATTTCAAATGAAAATAACTTTAAGTTGTTTTATTTTTACTTTAAAACTGAAACCTATTTAATTTAAATCCTGTATGTTTTTAAAGAGAAAGCGAGTTTAAAACATACTGTAGTAAAGTCCATTTTTATATTTTAGAATAAAAAAAAAATACATTTAATGTTACATGTATTTAATTTAAATCCACAGCATTTCACATTTCTCAGCGTCTAAGCCTTACAGTAATATAGATCTACAAGTTGACCTCGGCCGTATCTCTTTCCGATATCAACGCTGTGGGTCCAGGCCGATGTTAATAGTCTCCATTTCAGCAGGATTGTTTATTTTACCTCTGAGGAATCGATGCCTCTGTGTAAACGGCGACGGCTCCACCCGCTGTGACCGATCGACTAATCAGCCGTTTCTCATGGAAGCAAATCAAAGCGGCTGATAGTTTTAGCTTTATCCCCACGCCAGATTGAGATGATTGATTGAACTGTCCTTTTTGCTCGGAGGTAAATGGAAGTGATTGACTGGGGTGTGATTGGTGTAAGAGATATGAGTGAGCGATTGATCGATGGCCTGCTATGAGCGGAACACACCGCCGAAGGGAAACTGAGACACAGCAGAAATAACGTGGTGTGTAAACATCTCTTCTGATCTGGACCTTGGTTACGGAGTCATGTTTCAACAGAATTCATAACACAATGTCTTGTCTTGATTAGAAATCATTTGATGAAACTGTAATCAGAAATGCGACGGGAAATGGTGAAGCCTGTGGGCAGAGAGGGAAAGTCACTTCCTCCTTAAATAACAGAGAAGAACCAGTGTTAAAGCTACAGTTAATGTTATTCAGACGGGGAGAGAAGGAAGGAAGAAAGAAAAAGGAAGAAAGAAAGACCAACTGGTTTATAATAAAAAGGATAAAAAAGAAAGAAGAACAAAAAGAGATCCAGCTGCCCTCAATTAAAAAAAGAAATAAAGAAAGACCAGATTGTTTAAAATAAAAAAGGGGAAAAAAGAAAGAACAAAGAGATCCAGATGCCTTGAATTAACAAAGGAAGGAAGGAAGGAAGAAAGAAAGAAAGACCAGATTGTTTAAAATAAAAAAGGAAGAATGACGAAAAAAGAGAAATCCAGGTACCATGAATTAAAAAAGAAAGAAAGAAAGAACGACTAAAAACAAAGGAAAACATAGAATATTTAAATGAAGAAAATGGGAAACAATGGGAGATAATATGAAAGGATAAGAAAGAAAGAAAGAAAGAAAGAAAGAAAGACCAAATGGTTTATAATAAAAGGATAAAAAAGAAAGAAGAACAAAAAGAGATACAGCTGCCCTCAATTAAAAAAGAAAGAAAGAAAGACCAGGTTTATAATTAAAAAAGGAAAAAAAGAAAGAACAAAGAGATCCAGATGCCTTGAATTAACAAACAAAGAAAGAAAGGCCAGATTGTTTCAAATAAAAAAGGAAGAATGACGAAAAAAAGAGAAATCCAGGTAAAATGAATTAAAAAAGAAAGAAAGAAAGAACGACTAAAAACAAAGGAAAACATAGAATATTTAAATGAAGAAAATGGGAAACAATGGGAGATAATATGAAAGGATAAGAAAGAAAGAAAGAAAGAAAGAAAGAAAGAAAGACCAAATGGTTTATAATAAAAGGATAAAAAAGAAAGAAGAACAAAAAGAGATACAGCTGCCCTCAATTAAAAAAGAAAGAAAGAAAGACCAGGTTTATAATTAAAAAAGGAAAAAAAGAAAGAACAAAGAGATCCAGATGCCTTGAATTAACAAACAAAGAAAGAAAGGCCAGATTGTTTCAAATAAAAAAGGAAGAATGACGAAAAAAAGAGAAATCCAGGTACCATGAATTAAAAAAGAAAGAAAGAAAGAACGACTAAAAACAAAGGAAAACATAGAATATTTAAATGAAGAAAATGGGAAACAATGGGAGATAATATGAAAGGATAAGAAAGAAAGAAAGAAAGAAAGAAAGAAAGAAAGAAAGAAAGAAAGAAAGAAAGAAAGACCAAATGGTTTATAATAAAAGGATAAAAAAGAAAGAAGAACAAAAAGAGATACAGCTGCCTTGAATTAACAAACAAAGAAAGAAAGACCAGATTGTTTCAAATAAAAAAGGAAGAATGACGGAAAAAAGAGAAATCCAGGTAAAATGAATTAAAAAAGAAAAAGAATGGCTAAAAAAAAAAGGAAAACATAGAATATTTAAATGAAGAAAATGGGAAAAAATGGGAGATAATATGAAAGGATAAGAAAGAAAGAAAGAAAGAATTTAAATAAAGGAAGAAGAAAAGAAAAAAGAGTAAATAAGAAAGGATAAAACAGAACGAAAGAATGGACAGATGGATAGAAGACCAAAAACACAGGAGAACAAAGTTAAATAAAGAAAGAAAAATGCTAAAGGTACAGTTTGGCTGTAAATGATTAACTGTATGAAGCTGATTGTTTTCTTTTAACAGCATGTCCTGAAGTGCTTTATTCCTCTTATACCACAACGATCAGTAAATAATCTCACTTATTTCTTATAGCAACAAGGCTCTTGTGTTCTTGCTAACAGTCTTAATGTTAAAAGCATGTACGTTTGTCTTTCCTTTTATTTCTTAATCCCTTCATCACTTATGTTCCTTTATTTCCAAATTTAAGTTTGAACACCTAAAAAAAAAAAAAAAAAAAGCTGGAAAATAGTTTAGCATTTAAAATGGTGCTAGTTACTACGCTAGTTACTAGCATGAAAATCTGAGCCTGTTTTTACTTAATACTTTTATTATAGCAGCTACTGTATAAAGAGTTTTCCCGTGACCAGTCTCTCTCTCTCTCTCTCTCTCTCTAAATAATAATAATACTGATGAAATGAATGAGTGTGCGAATGCCCCGTGATGGATGGGATAGGCTCCAGGCTTCCTGCGGTAATGTACAGCATACGCCGTATAAGAAATGAATGAATGAATGAATTTAAAATGTTGAGTAATACTTATCAGATATAATAGCCGTATAAACAGTCAGGGAATCTGATGTAATCACTGACCATTTGAATAAAGGTGAATTAATTAACCAGTCATCTAATTGGAGTCCCCGCTGGCATCCTTCCCACAACACGGGCACCGTGGCCCGGTGGCTCGGTGCCATCTCATTAGAAAGTGCTCTGTCAGGGAACGCCTGGGGAGGACGCACGGCCCGATAGCCACGAGTGAAAACCTCACACTAATGGCTTCTTCAGCACGGACATATATATGCATTCCTCCCTCATCATTAGCACCATGGACAGTGCTGGGGTAATTAATGATGAACACGACCAGGTGATGACATCTTCTAAGATCCAGATTCCAGATCATCCTGATGAGTGTCCAACCAAATAATCCACCAACCATCGAACTGATTAATTGACCAATCAATTAAATAACTGATTAAAGAAACATGGATTGGTCGCTAGATACTTTGGTATACTTTGGTAGAAAGAACAAAGAAAGAAGTAACAAATAAAAGAAAGTCGAATTGCGTTAATTAAAGAAAGAAATGAACAGATGGATGAACGGACAGATGAAAGATTGAAAACAGAAGAATTAATATTTATAAGAGAAAGAAAGAACGAACGTGCAGGGGGCAGGATAGAAGCTGCATGTGCAGGGTGCCGGGGCAGGTCAAGGCCTCGTCAGTCAGTGCTAATGAGTGAAGATTATCTGCAGCCACTTCACCCAAGCTACCTGACCACCAGAGCAGGAGAGCGAGCAGGAGATCACGCTGCACCAGAATAAGCACCGAGATGAAAACCCTGAGGGTGACTCCCTGAGACGTTCCTCTCTGAAACCTGGCGCTCTCTGTGACGTCTCCTTTCAAGCTCACATTCCTCATCACTGAAATAACCAACATCAAAAAGGGTCAACGTGAGCTATTTATCCCTCCACCTCCCCCGAGACCCGCCACACCTCCCCCCACACACGTGCCCACCTCGGCCCTGCCAATGCCCCAGCCTCGGACCAGGAGGGATCAGTTCAGGAGAGAGCAACCTCACACACTCCACATGCCGAGAGCTCGAATGAAGAGTCCGCGTGCTGAGAAACACTCTGTCCTCATATCCTCTTCTTCTTCTTTTATGTCATTCCTTAATTCATTTGTCCTTCTTTCCGTCTGTCTTTCTTACTAGCCCTTTGTCAATATTTCCTCTTCATGTACTACAGTAGTCCTTCTTACTTTTTCCCCTTAATTTTTGCCTGTCTGTCTTATTTATAGCCCTACGATGTTTTGTGTTCTTCCTATTTTTTCTTTCTTCCTTTTTGATGTACGTTTTGATGTACTTTTTGACTAGTACATCAAAAAGTGTTTGTCTTTGATGTACTAGTCTTTCTTTCTATATCAAAGACAGAGAGAAAAACGACGGAATGAAAGTAGAAAGAACAAACAAACAAACGATGCATGACGCTTTTGATGTTCTATTCTTCCTTTCGTTACTTCCTTCCTTCCCTCCTTTTTTTTCTTCCTTTCTGATTGATATTTCTTTATATTCTGTTTTTCACTTTTCACTTGCTCGATTCTACTTTGCTTTCTTTTGCTTTTTTTTTTTTTTTCATTCTTCTTGCTTGTTTTCTTTCTTTTGTATTGATAACTGTCTGACTTTCTGTTACTTTTCATTATGTCTTTCTTTTTCATACTTTCTTTCTCTGTTTCCCTGTTTCTACTGGACTATGTGTGTGTGTGTGTGTGTGTGTGTGTGTGTGTGTGTGTGTGTGTGTGTGGTGTGTGTAATAACTCTCGGTCTGCACTGAGGAATAATATTTGTCTACCAGAGTAGCTTTAAACACTGTGTGTGTCAGACGATGACCTTCTCGTGTCTGAGTAACGCTTAAACAGATCTGTCCTCACAGGCTGGTGGCAGTTCAGGGTCAGAGACCCGGCTCAAGGTTCGAACTCAGCTCTGAGGTCAAAACTGTTTCGCTCATTAGGAGGGAAAGAGAAACGCAGAGCTCCGACATTGTTCATCACTCTTACACCGCTGGCACTATAATGCCTTCTGTTATCTGTAGGGGGCAGTGAACATGTGTGTGTGTGTGTGTGTGTGTGTGTGTGTGTGTGTTTGTGCACGTTTTCCTGACTCTGACCAGCCGCCAAACTGGTTTCTCGTCTAGAGTGCAGCAGTGCAGAGATTCTGAAAGATCACGCTGCCCCCCCTCGTACCTGCTGAACAAATCTTGGCACCTTATAGCGGCCCGACTCGTTTCCAATCTCACACACACACACACAATTACAGGCATTGTTTGAGCCAGTACACATACACGCACACACCCTGGACCCTTTCCAAGCTGGGGATCCATCTGTTATCCACGACTTAAGGCAATGCTTCAAGAAAAAAAATCAAACACTTAAGTCGATCAGCCACACAGTTCAGTATTCAGCGCTGCGCGGTTACTCTACTCTGACGTTTCTCTACACCCGGGGTACTCAATAGGCGGACTCCGGTCCGCATCCGGACCCAAATACTGTTAAATCTGGACCGACGCCAAAACAAACATGCTAATGTAATCATAATCCAAATGAGCTCTCAATGAAGTGCGCAACTGTGTTTCCGCGCGGTATATATTTGAGTCGTCTAGTGACGGGTCGTTCATGAACGATTCGTTCTTTTTGAATGAATCATTAATGTGACTGAGAAGAACGAGTCGTCTCCGAGAATGATTTGTTCATTTTCTACTGGGCGCGCATGCGCAAATCATCGCAAAACCTCCGTAGGCTATGTATTGAACGGTTCTCAACGGATCGTCAAGTCCTGAGTTGTTCGTGGAAGATATAAGAGGTGAGCTGCTCATTCTGCTTATTATAATATGTCCTTAATATCCTAATGGTGTGCTCAGAGCTGGCCATTGATATAAGCTGATTTTGAAAACAGTGAATTTCCCCCTGTGGGAAGCAGAAAACCAATCAAAAGTGGTCACCTTCTCACCTTCTGGACAAAGATGGTTACTGCAGCAGGTGTTCCTGTCCTGCAGAAAATGGCCCTTCAAATTCTCACAATGTTTTCCTCAACGTACTGCTATGAATCTGCTGCATCTGCTATGAGCATGGGGTGAAAAACACATATCGCAGCTCCATCACCAATGAACATTTCCATCAGTGCCTCCACCTGGTCCTCACACCTTTTATGCCCAAGTTCAAACAACTGGTGGCACAAAGATGATGTCACCTTTCACACTAAAAGGACTACCATGTCATTTTTGGGTATTGTTCGAAAATTTGGGGTTTGACTTTTTCCTCTATTTGAAATTGGACCGTCATTTTTCCGGACCTCGGACTGAATAGAAATTTGGTAAGTGGACTTTTCGAATATATATTTGAGTACCGCTGTCCTACACTGTATAAACCTGTCTGCATTCACACCGTCGCTCCTTTATGCGCGTCTTGCTAACGCACCCCAACACATCTACACTGCGGTGTGACAGCAGCAGCGGCCGTGTTGTAGAGTAGAGCTTGAATCACATTGCAAGTGTTTGAGTCGTTAAAACATCGTTGCTAGGCAACTCGGAAACACCGGCGCCAAGTAGTTATTGTTATTAACAAAGGCTCATAAGTTAGCTAGCTAGACAGAACCTATCCGCTACGTCTTTTTAAATGGAAAACCATTCAAGTGTTATATATTTAGTGTGTACTGAGCGCATCATTTAGTCCTCGCATCACAACCATTAAAAGCAATCAGCGATAATGTCTGACTTTTCACTGAACCTTTGTTTTTGGTTGTTTATTTTAAGGATCACCTTAATTTATTGGTTTGTTTATAGCCGATTTACTCTAAAGCCAGTTTCTGAAATCGTTCCATACGGTGGTACCTCGGCATACGAGCATAAGACGAAGAACTTTCGCCTTAAGAACTGAAATTTTGTGAGAAATCTGCCTCGGCATACAGAGCGTTTTCGACGAACAAACCAGTGTTTAGTTTGTGTGTTTGTAAGACCTGACTTTTTGTTGAACACCAATAAACTACGGTACTGTTTTTCAGAAACATGTTATAGTGTAGAAATTGCACTCAGCATTTGTAAATGATCCTAAACACCTTTAGTGTCCTGGTAACACATTTGCTATACAGTATTATAGAAGACTGTGTGTATTATATTATATAATAAAGTCTATTTGTATTAACCACAAAGTGTACTTTATGAGTATTTGTAATTGTCCAGAAGTATAACAGCATGCTACTGCTGCAATAAGAATATACTCGTAGTACATTAATCATGTATTTGTAATACAGTAAAAATAGCTGTAATGTACTTATAATACATTAAATATATACTTAAATTATATACTTAAATTATATACTTAAATAAGTATACTTAAATAAGTATACTTAAATTATATACTTAAATTATATACTTAAATTATATACTTAAATTATACTGTCAGGTATGTACATTAGTACACACACAGCCATATACTTTAAGTGTACTAAGTATACTTAAAGTTGTTCCACTTTCGCACACAAAAGTATACTTAATACACTTAAAATTGTGCTTTTGTACAATTTAATTACAACTTAAATACACTTAGTACAAAATTTGTTAAAATTAGTTAATTAGTTAAATTTAGTCCAAAATAGCAAACGTCAAGTATACTAGTCATTAGTCTGGCTGCAAGTACATTTAAGTATGCGTGTGTATGTGTGTGTATGTGTGTGTGTGTGTGTGTGTGTGTGTGCAGTATTCACTCAGTAGTCTGTAAACCACAGACTTTATTTAGAAGTTATTCCAGAGTTACACACACACACACACACACACACACACACACACACACACACACACACGAGGTTCACCTAAAACAAAGGCGTGTCACACAGTTAACCACCAATCTGACCTTGGAGGTACGCCAAAGTTCTTTCTTGCACAATAATACCCCGAGTGAGGAACGGCATTAAATCCAGCGTCACTGTCTGACAGTTTAATGCGGTCGCAATGTGTCAGGCTGGAATTTATATTTTGGTTGTAAATCCACTGAAATCTGTGTCGAATCCCGTTTACGGCGGAGAGTAAATACATAAATATAACATCACTCTTGAAGTACTATTGTTCCTCCTCCTTCATAGAAGAGTAAGTCCAATTAAAGGTCACATATTATACATTTTTAAGCAAGCTTGCATAAGACATTGAGCTCTCTACAATGTGTGTGTGTGTGTGTGTGTGTGTGTGTGTGTGTGTGTGTGTGTGTGTGTGTGTGTGTGTGTTTTAACAATCCAGCTCAGATCCTGCATTCTTGACGCTTGACTTTCTTTCTGTTTCAGTCCTTTTGCTGTTTCAGTGTCTGTAGTTTAACTAACCTACAGTACCATGGACACCCCCCCCCCCCCACACACACACACTTTTGTAAAGTGCATATTCTCAGCCAATCAGAACACAGGAACCAGAATCGTCCAAAGAAAGAATAATATGCGAGAGCGTTAATTCATGAAGGCGATAATCATCAATACGATAGGGAACGCTATAAAAGTTAAAACACAGCTAAGAGCTAAAAATAAAGGTTAGGATCGCCTTGTGCCTCCGAGGCCTGGGTTCGATGGTCTCGGGTATGCAGATCAGACTAACTGGCGTTCCCAAGTTGTGTAGTGAGTGAGCGTGTGTGTCTGTCGATGGATTGGTACCCCGTCCAGGGTGCACCCCTGCCTCGTACCCCAAGTCTCCTGGGATAGGCTCCAGTCCCCCACAACACTGCATACTGGATAAAATGGTAAAGACGATGAATGAGTGAGTGAGTGAGTGAGTGTGTATGTGCTTGTACCCTACAATGGTCTGGCACTTCATCCAGAGTGTATCCACCCTGTGCCCTGGGATGGGCTCCTGGCACCAAGCGACCACGCTCAGAATAAGTGTGATGGATGCACCTTATTTTACGTTTTTCATGTTTCTAGACATATTTATAAAGTCAGAGTTCTAGACGATATCGATTAACCTCGTTTAGGATTTTACTTCTCAGGAGAATTACGCCAACTTCTCGGAAGTGAACCGTACGCTTGTGCTTTTAAGGCTCCCGGAGTTTATCTTTGTATAAAACTGGTGCATATCCCAATTCTGAACACCGAGACCTTTCCCTTGCATAACTCCATAATGTTAACCTGCCTTCCACAGAAAACCTAAAACCTGCAGAACACTAGGATCATGTTGCAATCGTGTCCCTGGCTTTCCTTCAGTTTATTTACTGTGTATTCTTTTGTACGAGCGCCACCATTAAGCTTTATTAAAACGGACGGATACAAATTTGGTCAGTGCTGCGAACAAATTATGACATAACCTTTACCTTAACCTTAATTATAATTCTAACCCTTGTTTATGGTGCTGTCTCAGGTTATTTTATCCAAATAAATTTGCAACAATAGTCTGGCTACCTAGACAGAGAGGGCACACACACACACACACAAAATGCAGTCTTTTAGTTGGTCTCTAGGCACACGGAGTAACAGTAAGCACTTGCAGCTGACACACACACAAACACACACAAAATGAAGTTGTCTAGTCTGTCTCTAGGCACCCAGAGTAACAGTAAGCACTTGCAGATGATCCGAAAAGACACACACACACACAAAAGTTGTTATGATAGGAGCAACTGATACTGCCAAACAGTGGCTCATTAAATCCAGAGTGAGTGTGTGTTAGTGTCTGTGCAAGTGTGTGGGATCACACAAATATCTCCGTGTTGCTCCTGACTCGAAGAGCTTATCATCGGACAGCACCGAGACAGCAGAGAGAAGGTCAGCGTCTTACCTGCAAAACAGAGAGAGAGAGAGAGAGAGAGAGAGAAGGAAAAACGTTAAAGCCCATCCATCACTGTCCGCGTCCTTTACGTTACTCCGCTAACACTGCTCAATTTCTGTTCCAGCAAAAACAATCTACAGGTCTGTTCTATCCGTGTGTGTTTGGAGACTTGAGCGTGCACTGTGGACCTGCCCTGACATTCAAGCACACCTGCGATTTCAGCTCAACACCTTGCTTTTTTACTCGAAGCAATCAGTTGTTTTTGTAAAGCAGTCGTCCCTAATCCTGGCGCAGGGGCCGTGATGCAACCCCCACCGCGGCCTTCGCTCAACACACCGACACGTTGCGTATTTGACTTGGCAGTGATGGTGAAATGCAATCTCGCTCCTCAGGTCTACAGGGAGACAGCTCTGGCGTTTAACACATCTGGACTTTCCACACACACACTCGGACATGGGGATAAATCATGATGGAAAATACGTTTAGCTTTCACATATAATACATGTAAATAAGCAATTATATTATTTATAAATGTACTGGTGTAAAAATGTATGGTTCAGTATTATGCATTTGTTTGTATATTTTAGATAAACACACAGGTTGTGGCTAATTTACTGGGACTGAAATGTACAAAGTGAATACCATGTAAACCAGGTCCAAAAGGTACAGAGTCTACACCTCCTTCACCAGGTCCAACTGGTAACAGAGACCATACCTCCTTTTCTGGGTAAGAAAGGTACAGAGGACACACCTCCTTTACTGGGTGGGAAAGGTACAGGGGACACACCTACGTCACTGGGTGGGAAGGGTACAGAGTCCACATTTACTTCACCAGGTCCAACTGGTAACAGAGACCATACCTCCTTTACTGGGTAAGAAAGGTACAGAGTCCACACCTACTTCACCAGGTCCAACAGGTGCAGAGGCCATACCTCCTTTACTGGGTGGGAAAGGTACAGAGGCCACACCCACTTCACTGTGTGGGAAAGGGACAGAGGCCACACCTCCTCCACCAGGTCCAACAGGTACAGATGCCAGACCCTCCTTCACTGGGTTCAAGAGCTACAGAGGCCACACCTCCTTCCCTGGGTTTGACAAGTACAGTGACAGCACCTCCTTCATTGGGTGGGAAAGGTACACCTTCCAGTGCCACAGAAGAAGTCACTATCTTTGTACCTTCCAGGTTCAGTACAAGAGGCATGACCTTTGTACCTGAAAGGTACAAAGTAAGGAAGCCATGTCCTCTATACCCTCCATTGCCAATGGGGCATGTATGGCTTTCTCACTGATTGAGACAGGGGCAAAGGTCATGCTTCTTACACTGAACCTGGAAGGCACAAAGACAGTGACTTCTTTTGTGGCACTTAAATGTACAAACACTACACCTGATCTACTAACAGGTACCATTCTACTAAGGCCACCATTTTAACCTTCTCAACTGGGTCCTACAATTACACGGACTCAACTCTGTTCACTGGGATTGACAGGTTATGTTTTCTTTTCTGGAATTAAATGGTACAAAGGCCAGACCTTGTTCACTGTATCTGACAAACACAGAGTTCACTGAGACTCAAAGTTCCAGAGGCCAAACTTCCTTCAGTTTGACTGACAAGCACAAAGCAAAGGCTTCTTCACTAGAAGTGACAGACCCCGAGGCCACATCTCTTTCACTGGGACTAATAAATATAGAGACCACACCTCCTTTTTCTGGGAGGCCATAGATCATAGCCTCTGTGTTTATTGATTCGGGGTAAATTTAATATTTCATCATCTGTGTATCGGATCTGCTGTCACGATGATGAACGAGTGAGCAGATGAGATGCGCCGAAAAAGAAAAACACAGTCGAGCAGTCCCGCATGCACTAGAGTCACACCGAGTTGCAGTTTACACCTGGACCTTTTGTCCATCCTCAGCTGAAAATTTATTTCAAGGATGGAAATTCTGTACAGAAAATGTTTATTTAAATAAAAACAATGATCACTTAACCCACTTCTAGAGACACATAGGCAGATATAACATTGTGTATAGGTGTGTTCGGTCATGTCTTTAAAACATCCTAATAATCTGTATTTCATCACTGTTGGTGAAGATCACAAAAAAAAAAGGCCAGATAATTTTTCATGCCAAATCCATTATTTGTTCAAATCAACAAGAAACAAGGGATAACCCAGGAAACCGATCAAAAAAGGTTTGGATATTTGATGTGATGTGATTCAGCTTATTTCTCTAGGGGAAATTCTTCTAAGTGGAATCCTACCACAAAGTGGTTTCCTTTTATAAAGAAAACCAGAACCATTAATCATCCAAAGAACCCCTGACAAACCCTTTAATCTAGGCAGGTAGCCTTCACCTGGAGCGTGGTTGAAAATGGCTCCCAAGTGGTATCACTGGGAGAGTGTGAGTCTGGCTGGAAGGCATGATGTGTTCTCTCTTCTTGTCAATCAGTACAACACTAGCATCTGTGAGCTCATGTATGTGAAATAACCAGAGTATTCAAGCTGACGTAGCGTGGGCAGCTACATGAAAGATGTGGTGGCTGGCTTATAGAAAGCACTTGCTCGCCTTCATCATCCCTAGTGCGAAGCTGTCGAGTGAAAGGAGAGAGCCGGCTAGGAATCGACCAAATTGGAAGAAAAATATATGATTAACATTGGTTTGAACTGCTCAGACTGGTCAAAATCAACGTGACTCACGTGTCAAACACTGACCCAGAAATATCGAATGTAGTAGAGCCGAAGCTGGAGCTGATAAACACAAACCGAGGTGAGTTGAGGCTATAAAAAAAGTCAATATAATCCCATCAATGGAACAATTGATAGTGTAATAAAACCACAGACATAGATAAGCTTCAAGCCAATTATTGTATCACCATCCTGACTGTCAATCTGTTCACCAACACAAAGCCAAGTTACGTGAGTTAACAGCCGAACCATTCCTATTAAGTATAAATATGATGCGTGTTAGAATTTGTTGGATCGTGATGGTATAGGAGGGGCATGGCAAAGCAGGCGGTAGTGGTGGTCACTGGTCTCATGCGTTAACAGTTTCTCAGAAGCTCGCTCTTCTGTGTGTCTGACTCGACCCCCTTGGATTTTGTGTGGTCACAAGCTTCCCCCAGGTTCCCCCCCACCTCCTGCTCCAGTGGTCTTGGATCGACCACCTGGAGTCACCTTAGGATTCACGTGTTCATAGGTTTCCCCCAGGATCCCTAATTCTCTCCCATCTCACATTTCTGTGTGACTGGAAACTCCTATCAGACTTCATGTGTTCACAGGTTTCCCCAGGTTACCTAGTTTTCTCCTACTTCCCTCTTCCGGTGTCCATGGATTGACACGCCCCCCCACCCCCAAGTCACCATGGTTTTCACATGCTTAGAATTTTTTTGTTTATCCCACCTTCCACTTCTGTGTACTCAGATGAACCCCTTCAAATCAACTTGGATTTCACACGCTCATAGGGTTCACCAGGTTCCCAAGTTTTCTCCCAGGTCCAGGTTGTTAGATTAGTGATTTCAAATTGTCCTTAGGTGTGAGCTTCCCTTCTAGGATATATTTCTGGCCATTTCCTGGGATATGCTCAGCATCTTACCAGGATAAAGCGCTTAATGTAGGTAAAAACAACAACAGGGTTGCAGTTGATCCTTGATGTGGTCTTAATGAGGTGCTATCAAAAAGCAAAAACTGCATATTTGGGAGAACGACGGGTTTTTATATTATTTGTGCTAGAACCATTTGAACCAACCAGTGAGTCCATCGCTGCCTGAGACCCATCAGGCTCAGACTGGAACTTCACTGAGGTCAGGGTTTAGAAGAAGAAGCACAAAGAAAAATAGAGAAAGAAGAGGTGGAGTAGAAAGCAGCCATCCTCTACACTTCCTATTGATTTTCCATTAGCTCACACCAACCTTGGTTAAATCAGTCCACTTTGTGTTCTCTACATCTCCGGCCATGCAATCTTAATTAATTCTGATTCAAGGCCATGGAAGTAAATTACTCTCTCTGCTCAATGACCGGCACTTAATTTGTCCGGCACAGCTTGCTTTTAATGTCCACTCAATCTCCAATTCCAGAGAACATCTCTCCTTCTCTGTTTATCACCGATTTTAAACTGAAGTCAAATCTGTTTAAAATCTGATGCCAGTGTTGAAATTACACATCTGATTTTGGGCAGTGTGTCCAGATTTTAATCAGGGGTGGTCAATGGTCTAAAGTGGGTGCAACTTTTTTTCCCCTCTTTTTCTTTATTAAGTATGAACCGTACACCCCAGAAGCACTGAGAAAACTCAGATCTATATATTTCAGCCTGGTGTGTGACTTCTGGCTCTGAAAGTTTATCAGCTGCTTTTGACAGAATCACACTTGCACAATTATTTCTTTTGTTCCTGGAATGCTTCCACGGTAACATCATAAAAAAAAATGTGTCATTAATATTCTCATCCATGTTTCTATTCTTTTAAAATACATTATCTGTTCATCCATACGTACCCATCAATGTATAAGGGGTGTTCAAGTCAAACCGGGACTTGTCATGAAGTCATGTCAATAGCGATTGTTTTCAAAAAAATTTAAGCACAGTACGGTGCTGAGACTCTTAGCAGCAGTAAAACACTTTAAACTAAAAGGTTTTAAAGAAGGCTGTATGTACGCAAATAGCGAACCCGGCCGAGGTGGCTCGGAGCCCACTGGAGTCGTTCTTCACTTGTCACCAACTTGCAGAAGAGACAAATCTGTCTCAATCATTGACCAACACCTTTCGCATGTTACAGGAACTTGACTGGGAGTTATTGCCACTACAGTACTGACAAGCCATTTTCACATGTTTGGGCCATTTGAGGATTTCCTGGGAGGCCAGCGTTTTAGATGTGAAGTAGCCTGTGCAAAAAATCTTTCTACCTTGATGGTGTCCAAGCACCAGTGAAACACTGAGATAAGTGCATTAGTGTAGCAGGGGGTTATATAGAGGAATAAAGTGGAGCTTTTACTCTCAGAACCGTGTTCTGTTAATCTGCACAATCAAAAGTCTTGCTTTGACTTCAACATATACTGTTTTTACATATACTGTATATTTCCCCCAGCAAATTTCTAAATTTAGGTCCAGAAGTGCCCTAAATTTATTAGCATCCTCAATGTCCATTCCGGCTAAATGAAGAAATTCAAGAAAATAAGCTAATATACTGTAAGTGTGTGCTTCCTAAGATCACACTACCTGTGTTTCAAATCAGTTTAAAATGATGGAAGAGGCTGGAAATAAATTACGGATCGATTCTAAATGAGTTAAATTGCAAATTCATATGATTGAACACATGAGGAAAGTGGTGAGAGCTGTCAAAGAGCTGACCTTTGACAGTAACGACCTGGACTAACAAATTATGGTACAATGTTACATTATTCAAAGACAAATTAGTTTTTCATCTCTGTAATTTTCCTTAATCCTAATACAAAGTCTTGCCTCACATCTAAACATAAATGTCTTATTACTGATTACATTAGCATTTATTTGCAAGTACATGAGGAGAAAAAAAAAACAACAGCAATATGTAAAGAAGAAAAACACTCAAAGCATGCTGGAATATTAAACGGACCCATGACGGAGTGGTGTGAAGTGGCACGACGTGAAGCAGGTTACACCTTCCCACCCTGGAATTGATTAGTTTTTAATAGCAGCACATCTCTTAAAGAGCTCTATTATTTCCGAAAGCAACTTGCCAATGACTTAAATTTATTAATTCACATATTAGACCAGATGCATTAGTACAGTCGTATGAATAGGATCACTGCCGCGAGTACCGCCAGAGCTGGGAAAACTGATCGACGACTTCTGACCAATCGGAATTCAGAACTCAACATCGCCGTCACATTGCACTTCACTTTCCCCTCCCCTAGCTTTCATCAAATCATTACACGCGCACTTTCATAATCAACACAACAACAACAACAACCCTTCCAGTCCAAACCGGAACCAAATGAAGACGTCCGTTTAGACGTTTTTCCGAACAGCTGGAAGAGTTTGGGTCCTCTGCTTCTTATTGCCTGACCTCTAGGGGCACTGATGCTTAGCGCAGCCACTCTATTTGGCATGACAACAGCAGCGAGATGAAGGAGGCAGGGCGAACTGTGATAAACTGGGTAATAACTCCTGCTGTGTGGGCTGCAAAGGGCAAGCCTTCACCTCTCACCAGGAACGGTGCCAATATCACCCAGCACTACGCATCCTCCCGCTCCTAATGGAATTGGCTGGCTGCAATAATAATTTGAATTTCACGGCCCGCTGCTCTGGCCAGGACGAACAGGCTGGGACCGGGCATAAATTAGCAGCGCCGTGCCCAGTGATCAATGCGGGAGCCGTTCAGGACCTATCGATCCGCCGTTTGCAGAAGGTAATCAAGGTACTAATATACCACACTCACCTTTATGGGCGGAGCTAATCTGGGTGGCGGAGAGAGCTTAAAAAAAATCCTAACAGCAGAAGAAATGATTTTTTCGCATATCCTAGTTAGAAAGCTGGGGTCAGAGCGCGGGGTCAGCCAGGATACAGCGCCCCCTGGGGCAGACAGGGATAAGGGTCTCGGTCAAGGGCTCAAAAGTGGCAACTTGGCGGCGCTGGGGCTCGAACCCCGGACCTTCCAATCAGTAACCCACAGCCTTACGCACTTGGGTCACCACTACCCTACTCATTATTATTCAGTCATGAGGTCATTATTATGTTCTTTACTTGAGGCAAATCAGATATAGTTTCCCATTTATATTTTTAATCCTAAGCGCAGGAACAATAGAAAGCCAACTGTTTGGAACATGTGGGGGGAAAAAAAGTCTAAATTGTATATAGACAACCAGATAGAAAAAAAAGAAAGAAAATAAGAAAGAAACAATGAATATAATAGACAAATAAGGCAAAAAAGAAATAAAAAAATACAAAGAATTGAAAAAAAGCAACAAAGTAACCCGAGAAAACAAACAAATAAACAAATAAAGAACAAAAGAAGAACACTATAAGAGTGAACTACTCGACTGCAATTGACTTTTTCTTTAGTCTGTCTCGCTATACAAGCTTAGCTTAGCAGCGCATCTCTTGTTTACTTGTCAATTATTTCCAGAACTGTGTTTTGTAACAATATTTACAAAAGTGTGAGTTACATGCAAAAATGTATTTCTATTAATAAATCCAAACGTGATAACGATGTTATAAACAAAAGATCAAAAAAGTAACTGCCGTAAAAGTAAAAACGCACTCGTCAAAAAACTTTTGTGACCAAAACAGCGCTACCAAAGCTAGTGAAAAATATATAACCTTAACTTTAAACGTCGACTGGAATGACAAATCAATGTCCTGCGATGGGTGGCACCACACCCAGGGTGTACCCTGCTTCGATCTCCAGGCTCCAGGCCCCCTGCGACCCAACTGAGACGCGGTGTAGGTGATGAATGAATGCACAGATTTTTTTCTTATATACAGTATATTTTTTTAAGTGCTTCAGTACTCAAGGTTTCAGTACCAGTAGGGAACCGGCATCAGAAATCAGTACCGTTTGAGCAGCTTCTGCACCCAGCCATGATAAAAACATCGACAAGGTTTCGATGGAAATGATAAAAATTAAAAAAAACTACAGATCTGCTTCTGACAAAACACTTCAGAAGTGCTACGATCTGACCACTTTGATCATTCCTATCAAACGCACAGCTTTTATTCCGAATTTCAGCATTAAATCACAGTCTTGCTATCGCAATTTCAAAGCAAGACACCCCGAGGCTCTTAAAGACAGCGGTGCCTCGAGGCAAGAGCACCAGAGCTGCGTGTCTCACGGTAGAATGAGGCCAGCTTGGAGGATGAAGAAAGCGGAAAAGAGAAGGAACGAAGACGGCATGGCGTGGCGTGACGCGCGACTCTCTGCGCTCGGCGCCTGGAGATTCCGTTACACACTAAAACAAATGGCGTGTGCGCACAAACGCTAATTAACTAAGTTTCCCGAACGAACCAGTGCGCAGAAATAAGTGCGTCTGGGAGCTCGTTCAAAGCAGCGATGGCGCAGCGGCACGCCGGGGATGGCGAGAGCTTGCCAAGAGGTACGCCATTAAAGAGGGAAGAACCAGAGAAAACAAGCAGAACTGCAGTGGAACTGACACGGCAAACAGGAACTGCAAAAAATCTTTTGGGAGTATAGCAAGAAAGCGACCTTTGACCTGCAGCTCTGACCTGTGACTTCTTAACGACTGCAGGCATTCGTGGATGATAATAAAAGAGATCGATTCAGAATGTCGGTCTATATTGAAGACAAACGGCGGATCGATGAGGATGGAAATGTGCATGGAATTGCATGCAGGACAGCGTGTTCATGATTCTCCCGAGACACAAGCGAATTAAGACCGGATCTGGGGTTAAGCCGCGTCTTATTGAGCACAGATCGTTTTCGGATCGGATTCACACCAACACGAGGCTTGATCTAAGGAAAGATATTCGTCAAGACGAATCGATTCATTACGCATTTTAAACGAAGGCAATATTGCAAATCGACAGATACGTACTGTATCCTAGCACATGTTACCTTTTCCCGTAAGATCTTAAACATCTAGGAAAGGTTTCATGCATCATCTAATTGAACGACAAAAAGTATGCATCATTAGGTAAAGGTGTCACATCTGAGGAGAGGAAGTAACAGCCGAAGAGGGCGATTGGTTAACAAGGAAAAAAGAACAATAAAACTGAAGAGTTTATGGGGCGGAAAGAGATGCTGAAAAACGAGAGAGAGATGTGATGATAAGAAAGAAGAACACGAGAGATCAAATGTGGTGATGAGAGAGAGAGAGAGAGAGAGAGAGAGAAATCAAACAGTGAGTGTCTCCTCCCTTGGAAATGCCCAGTGCTAAAGCGAGAGGGAGGAATCCCGGCTGTCGTGCCGCTCCGTGGTAATGATTCTGATCTCGGCCCAGTTTCCCTCCATCTGCTGTCTTCACCCAACCACATCTAACACGACACCCCGATCCCGACTCTCCTCCGTCGATCATTCCCTCTAGCACGGCTCCTTTGTTAAAAACCTCCTCAGGGCCTGAAATCCTCCACAGACACTCGGTCCTGAACCCGCTGCCACGCTTCGTGCCCACTCGAGCTTCTTGGCCAAACAAGGAAATAAGCCGGAGGATTTGCTCGGGTGCGAATCTGATACGTGCACCGATATGATAAATGCACGGTTTACACAAAATCGACGATTACATCATGACCTATTATGTATTTTCCAATAACATCACACTGTGAAGTGTGTACAGTATATAAACAAACATTCCATTAAAAAGTTACAGCGTTTTTCATTTTTGTACAAACAAGCTAATTAGGTTTTTTTTCCTCTGATGCGACCTCATATTAGTTGAGCCCATCCCCCGGCTTGTTGCTCAGCTCTGCTGTTCTCTGAAAGGGGGTGTGGCTCAGGAGCAGCTCATTTACATAGACACAGAAGTGGCACATTTGGGGAAGGAGTGGAATAAAGGGGGTTTGAAGTTTAAGTTCTTTCACAACTCAAGTATTAACACACATACACACACATACTTTGATGGAACTTTTTGGAGAGATTTATAGTAAGCTCTTAAAGAAATAGTAAAATATGAGACCTTTATTTCTTACAAAGTGCTGCCTCTGGAGTCGTATTCCGTAAATACTAAATAAAAATGTTACCACGTTAATGATTATGTACTTTTGTCGCTTTTATGTATTCATGCATAATATCCACTATACAAGTATCAGGGAATGAGCTGCTACTATAGACACAAGTGCATAACATAAATAATAACCTGTACGACTGTCAATCCGAGACTGTGTATAACAGAGTATTATGTCTCTCTTTGTATGTAAGGTGAAAGTGATAAGCGCTCTGTTGTGCTGGTCTCAGAGCACTATAAAGCATTTTAATTCCCCTATTAAATAAGCTGATGAATGAACGGATAAACGAGCCTCTTTATGCTTCCCTCGCTGGCTGGCTGACGGCCATGAACCGGTCGCGACATCATCGCGATTAATGAGTCCTGCTCTCCAAACGAGGACGCAACAAGTGACCCAAACATGCGCACGCGACAACAAAGCCGCCGCCTTCGGCTTTTCTGCCATATTTGACTCGTGAACTATCGTTTAAAAACTGACACCATTCATCCCCCTTGTATCACTGTTAATAATAAGAAAAAAAAACCAGAGCCATCTCTTTATATATTAATTTATTCCCAAGAGACGGCGGTGAATCTGTAAAACCACAAGGCAGCGCGCACTGACGTCGGACACGGCTCCCCCTCTCACTTATAGACTCACGCCGATATAAGGACGGAGGTGAAGGAGACGGGGGGTGACGTGTCGATAAGCCCCGTCTCGACTAACACGTCCTTGGAGTTAATCGGTTTCAACTGCAGCAGGTTGCTGTTACTTCGTGCCAAATGTGAACAAATTAAATGAGGCAATTAAAAGCTGAATAAGCCAGCGTTGATAATTGTGACCTGATATGCCAAGCCCAATTATAATGAAGCCGGTTCTGCTTCACAGGGTTAGCCATGTTGAGACACACAGATGGTAGTTAAGCAGAGAGAGAGAGAGAGAGAGAGAGAGAGACTGAGGAAGTGAAAACAAAAATTATTACGGTGGCAGATTCAAGGGAAAGGGAGAGACAGGAAAGACTAGTAACCAAAATCTAACAGCATTAAGTAACTCGATCCCCGAGTAAACAACTTGAGTTGCTGGAGGTTTATAATCGCACATTTGGTTCTAGAAAATGTACATAAATAACAGCAATAACTGTATTTTCAGTGCTAGGAGGTTACTAGATTATTACCTATATACAGTATGCTTCCATACTAGATCTCGTAGTGATGGATCGTTCATGAATGATTGGTTCTTTTTGAACGGGTCTTTAACATGACTCGGAAGATCCAGTCGTCTCGGAGAGTGATTCGTTCATTTTCTACAGGCCGCGCATGCACAAAGCATCGCAAAACCTCCGTAGGTTATGTAGAGGAAACAGAAATGAGTAGTGAGTGTACTTTCGAGTCTTGGTCCAAGTCATACGTTCTTTCGTCACGTGACTCCCATAGACGCTATGCAGTGCAGTAGATTTAAAAGAGCGAACGACTCATGACGAACGACTCACTGTTTAATTATCTTTCCTGTGTCCAGCGTCTATGAGAGTCACGTGACAAAAGAACAAACGACTCGGACCAGAAGATACGAGAGGTGAGCTGCTCATTCTGTTTATTATAATATGTCCTTAGATACATTGTAATATTTTCATTACTGGAACTATAGACAAAATGTGTGTATGTAGATGTGTTGGGGGTCTGTTTATTGAAAATATAAGATTTTATTTTATTTCTGATCAAAAGAACGAAATGAACTAAATGACTCAAAAAAAGATTAATTCATTTTGATGAACCAAGTTAATACATTTTCCCCATCACTAATACCTACAGTAGAGTTCACCAACAGGGTCGTGAAGTGTTTGATGGCATCACATTCATTTGTTTCCAGTGTTCTAGAGAAAGCATATCTTTTTACAAATTTAGGAAGCAGCCCTTAATTCCTCAGGTAGTGGAAATTAATCCACCATCCAACCAGGATCATATCTTTCCAGGTTCATATATTCCCAGAATTAATCGTCCCCACTATAATCCACAGGGGCTACATTCCAGGACCCCGTGTTGCCCCAGAAAGTCTCTATGTTTTCAATGCTCTGGATATCCAAGTTCCATGTTCATAGTTACTATACTGTACTACCCTCTCAGAGGACCATCCGTCTTCCCAGAGTCCAAGCCTCCAGGTGTTCCAGATTGTCTGAAGGACTTCTTGTTCTGATGTCACATGTTCCCTACACCCTATATGACAAAAGCTCTATGGTCCTGTATCCCAGGTCCTATATCTCTAGGCTACACTCGTCTCAGTGCACTATAGTACCCGAGCCATATTCCCAGAGACGACTACTTCCAGTGTTTTAGATTCCCATTGCCATTTACAACCCAAGTCCACATGTTCATAGGTCTGTGTCTTTTAGCCCTACATTGGACCTATTTGCTTGATTATCACCTTTACCTACATTACTGTGGAAAGGTCTCGAGCACCTCCTCATTTTTAAAAAAATATTTTGCATCCAAAGAGTCTGACTTTCTAGTCTTAAGGAATAGTTCTCTAGGCTTTTCCAGTCCTGAGCAGTTTCAGAGGAATGTTTTTTGTTTGTTAAACCACACAGTGACCTATGAATCGTTCAAGCATCTAACTTAAGTCCTGACCCAGTGATAATCAGGTGCAGATGATCAGGCTGGTGATTAGTAGACTGCTGATGCTGAACGCTGAGTAGGTGGAGAGGGGAAACGAGGTTGCTGCTGAGGTTGCGACAATAAAACAATCACTTTTGTGAATGTGCACAGCACTGTATATTAGAAAACATACCCACTCTAGCGACAGGAAGTCACGTCACCTGCAGTCCTGTACGTCGACCCTACAGTACGACCTTGCAGGTAGAATTTGCTTAGGCAGGTTTTTAAACACTACTAACGAAGCAAAGCGTTCACACACATCCACATTCTCACGCGCAGGTTTTCAGGTTCAACCTGTTTACCGGCAACGAGGCTTACATAAGAGCCAAAGTGGAATATTTTTTTTTCCTTCTTTTTTTCCCCCTTATCAAGTCTGTTTACTACGTAACTCCGGTTAACGGTTTCCTACGTTACCCACAATGCCGTGTGACTACCTGCTGATAGCGGGGCCACTCGAAATTAGCCCTGACTTCAATCCTGCCTAAAACGACGTGATGCTGTAGTGATTCAGTGTTTTCTTCATCCAGCTTTCCCGCTCGATCATCCGTAGACTCGTCTCACACAGATCTGCTTCAAAAGGGTGTGTACAGTACATCTGCATTGCACTCTGGGAATTTAACAGCAGCATCCGAGAGGTGAACCGAGTTCATGGTGCTATATTCGGGCGTGTTTTTATCTTCTTTTATTTTATTTTATTTTATTTTATTTCATGCAGCAGTAATACAGTATTGGAAAAAAAAGGAGCACAAACGAGGAACGAATGTGAGAAAAAGAGCGCGTTTGAATATTTTATGGCCTAAAGCAATGAGTATCATTTTTACAAACGCAGCTCGACATCGGTCTTCTACGACTGTTATTACATTACTGATTGCTTCCTTATAGCTGCCAATATAGAGCTCCTTTCACCGGAACGCGGATGACTAACGTCCGTCCCCGTAACCCACACTGCCGCATAATGGTCGCACTCGGGAGCACGGATTAGATGCCTCCATTTGTTCTAATCGCCGATAGAGAAAGAAAAGCAATTCTACAGTGTGAATAAATGACCACATTCATGGGTGTTTCAAGTGGAACGCAAGCAAGTTTTAATAGACTGGCCTCCAGATGCATTAAAGGCCTAAACGGGATTTCAAACATCCACAGCATTTCTCAGATAAACAGCCACGATATATACACGGAAAAGTGTTTACTATTCAGATCACGCAGAAATATCAGCTTTCTGTTTGTTTGGTTTCCTGGTATACTAGCATGTGATGTTACGGTATTACTGGCAACTTGAATCCACACCTCTGATCAGCGTAACGCTGAGAACTACACTACAGCTCTTTTTAGAAACAGTAGAGTGGGAATGACAGCAGTGGATGATTTTTTTTTATGTTAAAAATACTACTTATTAAAATATTCTTTATCCTGCATTCAGGGTCGCGGGGACCTGGAGCCTATCCCAGGAGACTTAGGGCACGAGGCAGGGTACACCCTGGACAGCGTGCCAATCCATCGCAGGGCACACACACATACACACACATTCACACACTACAGGCAATTTTGAGAACATCAATTAGCCTAACCTACAGGAGGAAACCGGAGTACCCGGAGGAAACCCACCGAACATGCAAACTCCATGCACACAGAGACGGGAATCGAACCCGGACCCTGGAGATGCAAGGCGACAGTGCTAACCACTACACCACCGTGCCGCCCTATTAAAATACGATTTATTAAAATAAATATGTAATAAAAAATAAAAATATCAAATGTTTTTAGATGTGCTTTTTTCAATATGAAATGACCCAGAGCAATTAACTCAGCGTCTTATTTATTATTATTATTATTATTATCTATTTTTATTTTTTATTTCTTTTATTGGAACTCACCTTTTTAATTGTATTTTATCCCCTCCTTGTTTTTTTTGTGTGTATGAAAAATAAATAAATAAATACATGAATAAATAAAAAATAATACCAATAATTAATGTATTATAATAATTGCTTCATTGTTCATTTCTTTTTTTTGTCCTTGTTTTATTATTATTATTATTATTATTATTATTAAAATACTGTTTTGCTGATATTACGAAAGTTGTTAAGTTAATATTATATTAACTATATGTTACACTGTATATTATTTTAAATTATTATTCTATTTTTTTATATACTTTTATTAAAGTTTATATATATATATTTGTTCTAGCATCCTTCTTGCAGGTCGGATTTCTGGCACGCTAAGACAATGCGGATTACAGAATGTAGCTTGCGTGATAGATACTAAAAGTGGGCGTGGCACAATGATTTGAATCAGGTTTGTACAAAGTATATCCAATCTAATAATGCTGATTTGTTAAATACGTAGCTTCAATTGGTTTATATTCATACTGCACAGACATTAGCCTTGAAGCTCCAGCACAAACATAGCGTAATTGTTGGGAAACGTAATGCTGCAAACATGGGGCCTGTTTTCTTTCCTCCTTTTTCCTCCGTACAGTTTGTCAGTCATTGAGAAGAGAGAGAAAAAAAAGCAACGACTCAAAAGGGCCTTAAACATCGCTGATCCATTACGGCCTCGTCTTTCTGTTCCCTGCGCCGACTCTAAAGCTCCGTCTGATAAACACTTCATCACTGGTCAGCGTTCTTTCTTTCGTTCTTTCTTTCTTTTCTCTATGGCTTTCTCTCTCTCCTACCACATACACTCCTCATTCTGCTCAGAGTTTGTACGACCTCGCTCGGTGCTCGCACGGGTTGCACACGCCAAGCACACGTGTCTCGAACCCACATGTCTGATCACTGTAACCCTGAGAACGACTGCTCTTTTTGAAAACGGTGAAATGCGATTGAAAGCAGTGGACCATATTTATTTATTTATTTTTTTTTTAATAAAATAAAAATAAATACAACTAAAAATAACACTGTAAAATGGTTTTAAAGGTGCTTTTTCTCAGATAAAATGAATAAAAGTATCAATTAACTGAGATTTACTTTTTTATTAGAATGCTACTGTTTTGTTGAATTTTTGATTCCTTGTTTTTTTTTTTTTTGTATTTAAAAAACGATAAATAAATAAAATAATTAAGGGATCATGAAAATTGCTTTGTTGTTTGTTTCCTATTTTTGTGTATTTTTTAAATCTAAATGATTATGATTCATTTAATTTCATGAATATAAATTATTGTTGAACTACTGTTTTGCTGGTGTTATGAATTCTGTAAAGAAGAGCGGGCCAAAATTCCTCCAGAGTGATGTGAAAGACGCACTGCCAGTTATCACAAACACATGACTGTAGCCGTTACTGTGAAGGGTGGCACAACCAGTTACTAGGTTTTAGGGGGCAATTACTTTTTCACATAGGGTCAGAAGGGTTTGGACAGATTTTTTTCCTTGGATAAATAAAATCATGATTTAAAAACTGCAGTTTCTATTTAGTTTCTCGGGTTAACTTTAAAATTTACTGGATGATCTGAAACATTTAAATGTGACAAATATGACAAAAGTAGGATCTCAGGGCTCTACAGGTGAGCTGGTGTTAGAGGAGCGTGAGACACTGAGAGTCAGGAGTGAGGCTAATAAAATACCAGATGAGATGAGGGACGCTCAGGATCCTCGGATTAAGATATGGAGAAAGGAGAGAAAATGTAAAAAGAAAGAAAGAAGGAAAAAAAGGAAGAAAGGAAAAGAACTGGTGCTGTAGTGGGTGCTGTACCGGTGCTGTAGCGGGTGCTGTACCGGTGCTGTAGCGGTGTGCTGTACCGGTGCTGTAGCGGTGTGCTGTAGCGGTGCTGTAGCGGGTGCTGTAGCGGTGTGCTGTACCGGTGCTGTAGCGGGTGTTGTAGCGGTGTGCTGTAGCGGTGTGCTGTAGCGGTGTGCTGTAGCGGTGTGCTGTAGCGGTGTGCTGTAGCGGTGCTGTAGCGGTGTGCTGTAGTGGTGTGCTGTAGCGGGGTGCTGTAGCGGGGTGCTGTAGCGGGTGCTGTAGCGGTGCTGTAGCGGGGTGCTGTAGCGGTGTGCTGTAGCGGTGTGCTGTAGCGGGTGCTGTAGCGGGTGCTGTAGTGGTGTGCTGTAGCGGTGTGCTGTACCGGTGCTGTAGCGGGTGCTGTAGCGGTGTGCTGTAGCGGTGCTGTAGCGGGTGCTGTAGCGGTGTGCTGTAGCGGTGTGCTGTAGCGGGTGCTGTAGTGGTGTGCTGTAGCGGTGTGCTGTACCGGTGCTGTAGCGGGTGCTGTAGCGGTGTGCTGTAGCGGTGCTGTAGCGGGTGCTGTAGCGGTGTGCTGTAGCGGGTGCTGTAGCGGTGTGCTGTAGCGGGTGCTGTAGCGGGTGCTGTAGCGGTGTGCTGTAGCGGGTGCTGTAGCGGTGTGCTGTAGCGGGGTGCTGTAGCGGTGTGCTGTAGCGGTGTGCTGTAGCGGGTGTTGTAGCGGTGTGCTGTAGCGGGTGCTGTAGCGGTGTGCTGTACCGGTGCTGTAGCGGGTGCTGTAGCGGTGTGCTGTAGCGGTGCTGTAGCGGTGTGCTGTAGCGGTGTGCTGTAGCGGGTGCTGTAGCGGTGTGCTGTAGCGGGTGCTGTAGCGGTGTGCTGTAGCGGGGTGCTGTAGCGGTGTGCTGTAGCGGTGTGCTGTAGCGGTGCTGTAGCGGTGTGCTGTAGCGGTGTGCTGTACCGGTGCTGTAGCGGGTGCTGTAGCGGTGTGCTGTAGCGGTGTGCTGTAGTGGTGTGCTGTAGCGGTGCTGTGTACCGGTGCTGTAGCGGGTGCTGTAGCGGGGTGCTGTAGCGGTGTGCTGTAGCGGTGTGCTGTAGCGGGTGTTGTAGCGGTGTGCTGTACCGGGTGCTGTAGCGGTGTGCTGTAGCGGTGCTGTAGCGGTGTGCTGTAGCGGTGCTGTGTACCGGTGCTGTAGCGGTGTGATGTAGCGGTGTGCTGTAGCGGGTGTTGTAGCGGTGTGCTGTACCGGGTGCTGTACCGGTGTGCTGTAGCGGTGCTGTAGCGGTGTGCTGTAGCGGTGCTGTGTACCGGTGCTGTAGCGGTGTGCTGTAGCGGGGTGCTGTAGCGGGTGTTGTAGCGGTGTGCTGTACCGGGTGCTGTAGTGGGTGCTGTAGCGGTGTGCTGTAGCGGTGTGCTGTACCGGTGCTGTAGCGGTGTGCTGTAGCGGTGTGCTGTAGCGGTGTGCGGTAGCGGGTGCTGTAGCGGTGTGCTGTAGCGGTGTGCTGTAGCGGGTGCTGTACCGGTGCTGTAGCGGATGCTGTAGCGGGTGCTGTAGCGGTGTGCTGTAGCGGTGTGCTATAGCGGGTGCTGTAGCGGTGCTGTAGCGGTGTGCTGTAGCGGGTGCTGTAGCGGTGTGCTGTAGCGGTGTGCTGTAGCGGGTGCTGTAGCGGGTGCTGTACCGGTGCTGTAGCGGTGTGCTGTAGCGGTGTGCTGTAGCGGGTCCTGTAGCGGGTGCTGTAGCGGGTGCTGTAGCGGTGTGCTGTAGCGAGTGCTGTAGCGGTGTGCTGTAGCGGTGTGCTGTAGCGGTGTGCTGTAGCGGGTGTTGTAGCGGTGTGCTGTAGCGGTGCTGTAGCGGTGTGCTGTAGCGGTGTGCTGTAGCGGTGTGCTGTAGCGGGTGTTGTAGCGGTGTGCTGTAGCGGTGTGCTGTAGCGGTGTGCTGTAGCGGTGTGCTGTAGCGGGTGCTGTAGCGGGTGCTGTAGCGGTGTGCTGTAGCGGTGTGCTGTAGCGGTGTGCTGTAGCGGTGTGCTGTAGCGGTGTGCTGTAGCGGGTGCTGTAGCGGTGTGCTGTAGCGGTGTGCTGTAGCGGTGTGCTGTAGCGGGTGCTGTAGCGGAGCTAGAACACGCGTTGGAGGAGCGCCGTTATTAAAAAACGATTTAGTCAGGAATATTGAAGACGAGATGTTCTTTCACTGTAATCTCTCGCTCCTCCTGTAAGGTTCTCTCTCCGGGTCTTACCGGCACCTCGAGAACAACGCTGCACTAATATCGCTCAGGATTAACGTTCCTGACAGATACCAGTGACTGGAGGAAGATCAGCCTCTCTCTCTCTCTCTCTCTCTCTCTCTGGGTCAGAGGGTATAAACGATGTAGAAGCCATGAGTTCTGCAGATTAATAACTCAGGTGTACTGGACTGTAGAACGCAATGGGTCAGTGTCAGAGAGCCACTCATTACCATACCAGACACACACACACACACACACACACACACACACACACACACTTCAATGTGACCCCCATTAGTGTCAGTGCAAGCAGCAGAGTGTGAAATTATGTGTGTGTGTGGTATGGTAATGTGCTTGTGTGTGGGGGTGTGGCGGGGGGGCTCATAATGAGAGAATCCACATACACACACACAAACACACAAGAATGAACCTTACTGAAACCTTACGGAATGAACCATAGCTTGTGCTTATGTTAGTTCTAATAAAGGAGGTGTGGCTTGTTAGTCTCAGTCATAATAAAGGAGGTGTGGCCTATGTGTCTCAGTCATAATAAAGGAGGTGTGGCCTGTTAGTCTCAGTCATAATAAAGGAGGTGTGGCCTATGTGTCTCAGTCATAATAAAGGAGGTGTGGCCTGTTAGTCTCAGTCATAATAAAGGAGGTGTGGCCTGTTAGTCTCAGTCATAATAAAGGAGGTGTGGCCTATGTGTCTCAGTCATAATAAAGGAGGTGTGGCCTGTTAGTCTCAGTCATAATAAAGGAGGTGTGGCCTGTTAATCTCAGTCATAATAAAGGAGGTGTGGCCTATGTGTCTCAGTCATAATAAAGGAGGTGTGGCCTGTTAGTCTCAGTCATAATAAAGGAGGTGTGGCCTGTTAGTCTCAGTCATAATAAAGGAGGTGTGGCCTATGTGTCTCAGTGGAGGTGAGTTCCGATCGGCCTTCAGTTCAAAGGGAGCTGCGAACAGTGTAGGGAACGAGTGAACAACGTCTTCACTTGGCCAGAAAAAGGAATGAAAAATTTCCCATCAGCCACTGCGTCTTAAGTGTTTTTATGCGAGCATAAAAATAATGGAGCTCGAAAATGGATTTATATATTTATTATCATTATTATCGAGGACGACATCATATTAAAAGGACACAATTTTTTTTTTTTTATTAAATCAGGAAATCCTTAGTATTATATAGGGTAGTGATTTGTAAAAAAAAAAAAATAATAATAATTTTTTATAAATCTCTGTACATCTTTAATTAATTATTATTATTAATCAATAATTGATTTACAAGTTATACACATTTCAATAGGGTATGTTTTATAACTATCAGTTTTTGTTTCAATAAATATTCTATATTAAATGTCCGTAGTGTCAAATTTCCACGGCAGCAGCGACAGGTATCCCAAGTGCTTATGTTACCATGGTAACGCGTGGAGGAAGTGACATCAGCGCAGAATGTTCAGAATGGTGGATTTTGGTCGAGGGAAGTTCCCTTCACTAAGCACCCCATGAAGAACACTGTAGGAGTGTAGGAGGTGTGGCCTGTATGGAGGAGGTGTGGCCTATGTACAGTAATCTCAGCAGAGGAGGTGTGGCCTCTGGGTGTTTGTTCCAGGGAAAGGGGTGTGGTTTCCATGCTTCAAAGCTAACAAACACACTTTTTTCCCCCGATAACTAATATGCGTTATTTCCTCCACACGTCAGATCGTGTTCCCATATCGAGATTTTAATCGTAACATCATGACTAATTCAAACTGAAGTAAGTGTGTGCTATAAATCCCATCTGAACAAGGAAGTCTGTCTAATGAGCTCTAAATTATTTAGCATTAAAGCCCGAACACCACGTTTCCGTCGTTCTCCATCATCAGAACCTAAAGCACTGAAAACACTAATGAAGCTACGGATACAAAAAAAACAAAAAAAAAGCAAACGCAAATGCCAGTGACGGTCTCTAAGGTCAGCACACTGATGTACATGGTGAAGGCACACACACACACACACACACACACACACACACACACACACATGTAACCACAGCAGCATCTGCTGCTGCTTCATCAAATCGTGCAGTGAGCGCTAAAAACAATTAAGGGCTCTAATTAGCTCTGTACATCAGATCTCAATATGCTGCCCATTGGTTTGATAGAGTGCACATGAGTTACGAGCAGCCGTAATCAAACAGCTCCACGCAGGAGGGGGAGAAAACGAGCGAATGACCTGCTGTTATGTCTGGCACACGCTGGGGGTGGATAAATCTCTCTAGCCCGTGCTCAATCCATCTCTCTCTTTCTCTTTCTCTCACACACACATACACACGACGCGCGGTATTTCACACTGACACGCACGTTGGTTTCTGAAGGTCCCTTTAAACCTCCTCCGGTCAATAGCGAATCGATGGTAATCAAAGCTTTAATGTATCGTTCAGTCGGTTGTCATCAGAAGGAGAGGACGAACTGACGAATCAATTTTTAATTCAGGATTTACAAGAGGGTTTTGTGCAGCGGCCGGTGTATTACAACACTGGCACAACAGCGATCTGGGAACTTGAATCCTCCAAACTGCTCCTGTTAGAGGGTCGCCTTTAGTGGAGCCTTAAAATTAGCACAGTGCTTTATGACGCAACACTTCCTGCTTCCAGATGCTGGGTTTCGGGAATGCATCGGACCCGGGCCACCCACATGGTACGCCTTCCCAAATCCTACAAGGAAATCCTAAGAGAAACTTCGATAAACATCAAATGAAGAAATACTGTTGCTGAAAATAACTCCAGTATTCTTGCATGGACAGAAATGACACCTAAAAGTTACACCTAATCATCGACAGTTATAAGGTGATCTACAGTACCAGTCAAAAGTTTGGACACATCTTCTAACACCATGGTCGTTCCTGCGACACTGTGAAACGATACTGAAGCCGTTTATCCAAAAAATACACAATAATCTCCTTTTGAACAGTTGATATTGAGATGTTTATCTGCTGCTTCTGCTCTGTAAAGCTTCATAACGGCTCTAATCTGAGGTGCTGTTTGAGGTTAATTGGTGATTTCTGAGGCTGGTGACTCTAAATGAACGTCTCCTCTGCAGCAGAGCTCAGTTTTGGTCTGGCTTTCCTGGGAAGGTCTTCATGAGAGACAGTTTCATCATGATGGGTTTTACAAACGGACTCGACACGATGCTGTTCTTGCACGAACTGTTCCAGAACAGCTGACCTTCATGACTTAAAATAACACCTGACTGTTGAAACTTGTGTCCAAACTTTGGACTGGTACTGTAATCTACTGTATAGTTAAGGTAAAGGATCGTCAGGACTAAATGAAATATACGGTATAAATATACATACAGGTTCGACTTTACTAATCTAGAGGATGTAGAACCAAAATTCCAATCCAAAAAGCTGTTTAAATCCAGGCCTGGAGAGCCAGCGTCAAGCACAGTTTGGGGATTTTTATGCATAAACTCAGCTGATTCAACTAATCTGCTAATTGCTAGCCTCAGTGAATGCGTTTAAGTGTTGCTGAATTACTAACTGTGCTGGACACTCGCCCTCCAGGACTGGACTTGAACAGCCTCGGTCTAGACAAAGCTGCAATCGATAAAAGCGTTCGCGCTGGAAGGCTGATGTAAATTCCATTTAAATGAACGTAATGTTGCTGACCGAACGCTTCGCCCGAGATTCGAGTTTGCCAGACAGACACTCAGCCTCGCTCGCAATCTCCTCGCAATCTTCATTCCTGATTAAAACCGTATTCATAGCCGGCGTACTTGTTTATTGGAAACCTCAGCCGTATTAATCCACAGTGATTCATGCAGCCTGGAATCAAACACTCATCGAGAGAAGCCTCGCTACAAGGTCTCCTGACACGAGACGTTTTTCTTCAAGTCTTTTCCGAGCGAGAGCTCCGGGGCCGACGGCGCTGCGCCGCGTGGCTCAGCGGTTCAGTCAAGCGCGGTTGTGCTTTAGAAATAAGAGGAGGTGTTATATTACAGAGATAAGTAGAGAAACAAGATAAAGTCGAGGGAACGCCACCAGGCCGGGGTCCTTATCGTTTAGTGCCTGAACAAAGCCGGAAAGTGAGAGATACTACATAGTGTGTGTGTGTGTGTGTGTGTGTGTGTGTGTGTGTGTGTATTAGAGCTGCTGCCACTACGTGTAAAGTCACAATTCAGGAATGACAGCAGGAATGCTCAGATCTGACACATAGCTGCATGAGTGCGCACACACATACACACACACACATAAATGTGCAAACACACACACACCTTTATATACACTTCCTTATATATAAATATATACGAAGAAACAGTGTTACAAAAATAATGTAGATTGTGTGTTACTTTACATCAGATTTTCCATTTAGGCAGAACAGAGGTCAGTGCCAGCTGTGTCTACACCAACATGTCACAGGTAGCATCAGGACCTTGGTGTAACATCAGCATCTCCAGACAGTTGCATCCATACCATAGAATCTCATCTTCACATCGTTTTCACATTTTGCACGATTGATTTGTACCAGGAACGATTCACATTATTTTTGTTCTCCGTTCTCGGGTACACTTGCGCAATTCCAAAGCTCCAATACAGCAGGACACGGATGTTAACCTTCACGCTATACCGTTTCTCGGGAAAACTGTAACAAGAGTAATGCTCTCAAGTGTCTTCCTACTGTATCAGTTATGAAAGGATGAGATTGGCGTGCGCTACACAAACACAGAGATTTCGGGGGAGACGACCTGCGTTGTTGACGTCGCGTCTAAACAGCGATCTACTTCTGCTCTCAGATCCGATTCGATACGTGCTCGATTCGAAGACGTTGCATCTTTCTTAAGACCACCAATTCAAGCGGACTCAGGCCTGGAACGATTGTGTCCTCATTGACCAAAATGAACCAGACTTGATTTAGGATCACGGGGCCCTAATGTGAAAATGCCCTTAAGGTCCCTGGTTTGATCCTGAGCTCATGTCACATGTTCTTCATATGTGTTGGGTCCATGTTGGGTTCTGTTGATGGTGACATGGCGACACCCAATTTTCAAAGGATTGTATGTAGATCTCCAGAGTCGAGGGTTCTAGGACTACCTTCTGAACTCGGGTCTCTAAGCAGGAAGTTCTCATTGTGCTTGGGGGGGTTTCCTCTGGTTTCCTCCACACAGTGCCGTTTAGGCTAATTGGTGTTTCCAAATTGCCCATTGTGTGTGTGGCCATGTTTGTGCCTTTAGATAGATTGGCACATGGCCCAGATTGTACCCTACCAAGTGCCCTTGGTTAGGCTTTCTCACGACCCTGTACAAGAGAAGCGGTATAGAGAGTGAGAGAGAGTGTTTGTGGATCCACTGTGACCCTGACCGATCCAACCCAGAGGCTATGAATCTTCCGTACCAATATAATAATACTGCTACATGCTGCGTCGACCTCATAATGTGGCTGAATTCATATTTTTGACCATCACTACTCCATCGTGACTATTCCGGTTGACATAAAAATCGGTGACAAATAAACTACAACCCTAATGTTCACTGCTTTCAATTTAAGCCACTTCTTTTTTTTTTTTTTTTTTTTTGGATGAAAAAAAAAAAATAATTTGAAAGAAAGTTCAGAATCATTAGAGAGTATAAATCCTTCTATTCTGAACTTTTCCAAGCATCACACATAAATAAAGACTCCAGGCAAGCCGAGTTACAGAGACACGAAGCAGACATCAAAGGCCTCAACGCAAACAGAGAGGCAGACGTGCTAATAATGCAGACCGGGCACTTGATTGGGGGAGGAATAAATATACAGAGAAAAGAAAGAGCGATGTTTTATATATATATATATATATATATAGCGTGAGATATTAGTATATCCAGTGTCACTGATATTCTGTAATCTTATCCCTGATGCATCTGGAATCTGGTCTGCTTTCTGTTTCTTTAGAAATAACTTGAGTATCTTCATACGGCTCTCATTCCCCAGAGGTGTACGATTTGTCTGCGTGCACACTACGACAAAAAAAGAAAAAAGAAAAAGTAGAGTAGAAACAGAGAAGATGGCAATATAAAGATACGAAAAGAGACACTGTGCCAGAACAAATCTTCATCCCAAATCTTCTGCCATCTCATGTGGCACATCCCTACAATAAAGCCGAGAAATAAAACACCAATAAAAGCCTTCAAACTGAGAAAACCCAGCAAAGCAAGGAGGCAGCTAAGAGCTTTGATGTCTGTGTGTTTGTTTAAGACTGAATCCGAACATGCGGCGCATCCTAAATTACTGTGCGCTTGGGGTTTTCAAGGGCTGAGCAGATGAAGTGGGTCACTGTTTGTGCTCATTAGGGCCCTGTATTCCTCAGGGTTCCTGGCTGTGTGTGTGTGTGTGAGCTGTGATACACTCCTGGAAGCTCAGGCTTTTAGAAACAGAAGCTGAATTACTCCATCCACCTTAAAGATAGTTCACACACCTTTTAACAGGTGGCCTTCTCCCTGTGGATTAATGCTATTACAGTACATCGTTAAAAGGTTAGACTGTAATTAGTGACCTTGATGGAGGTTTGATGTTCATGAGCCTCCAAAGAAACTGCTAGTGCATGTCATGTCGTTTCATCCACCACGATTCACAAACAAGTCGAGATACTTTCTGGTCCTCATTGGTTTAATGTTGGTGAAACTGGGTTGTGTTACCGTAAAGACGCTACCATTGGACACAACTTCAAACTCCATGGTCTTTCCTGTTTTTTTCCTTTCCTTATTTCTTTCTACACGGTGAAACATTGCTGAAGGCGTTTATCCAAAATATACAATAATCTCCTTTGAACAGTTGATATTGAGATGTATATCTGCTACTTCTGCTCTGTAAAACTTCATAACCAGGGGTAGCTCAGTGGTTAAGGCATTGGACTATGGTTCGGAAGATCCCAGGTTCAAATCCCACAACCACCAAGTTGCCACTGTTGGGCCCTTGAGCAAGGCCCTTAACCCTCAACTGCTCAGATTTGTAATGAGATAAAAATGTAAGTCGCTCTGGATAAGAGCGTCTGCCAAATGCCTAAATAACGGCTCTAATCTGAGGTGCTGTCTTTGTGAATGGAGCTACTCCTGAGCCACGCCCATCCAGGAAAGATCAGAGCTGAGCAACAAGCCATGGGACATGTATCTTCTTATATGAGGTCACAATAGGGGGAAAAGGCAAATTGACTTGTTTAAGGCCTGGGCCAAGAAAATGGACAGAAATGAAGGATTTTTTTCTTTTTCCTAGTGATCCATCTGAATATCTAAACATGAACCCTTTGTCGAACTAATAAGACAAAACCATGCAGCTGGTCATGCTAGCGAGAAACCACAAAGTTGAAGACCTACTGATTGTTACAAAGCACCGATACTAAAGACTCCTTCCTTACAAATTAAATAAACATCTCGTCTCATAATAGAATGCATCGCCCCATCTACCTACTGTAACACTCCTTACAACGCTTGGGTTTGTTCTTCTTTTAGTTTTATTTATTAGTATCTAACTGGAGATCACGCTCTGTTCATCTTTAAATAGTTGCACCAAATCTTCATGAGAACATTCCCATACACACTGGAATAGTGTGCTAATTTAAGCGCCGCTCATTTTGCCGGGAAAGTCTTTCAGCTGCGTCGCTATGTGCTGATCAAATTCTCGTCCAGGAAGGCCGCGCTGGTGGGACGGACAAGCTCGCTGTCCTACAGCCAGAGCCTGGACCCTGGTATGGTTTAGAACTACAGGATCAGAATGCGTAACACCCATCCCTCCTCCCTAATGCTTCTCATTCCTCTCCCCTCTCTCATTCCTCCTCTATATTTACGCCCACCATCCATGAGAGTCACATGCCCTCCTGCCTCTGCCAGGCGCCCTATATTTAGCCTCGCTGGTGTTTGGCAGGCCTTCTGTACAGACCGACAGGTGGAGGAGAATTCCCCAGCCAAGCGCCAGAGCTCCAATGCGCACAACTGTCTCCTATCAACAGCTGGCTCAAGCCATTATGGAGGATTAGGAGTGTGGAAAAAACACCCACCCACACACCCTTCGCTCAAGCCCCAGGGACAAGACTTCACACATGGAGCCTTTGACCTTGACCACGACTCATTTGTCTGGCTTCCTACACATCTACAGATGAAGAGATGAAGGCCATGCAAATTGCGATGGCGAGTGAACAAAGGGTCTATAAATACGGCCCAAAATCACACCGGTCTTTCAAAGTTGGCCTGAAATGCGTACATCATAAATAACAGTGCCGTTGTGACGGCATTGAGCTACTGAAATCTTTATGAGGTTAACATTTATTCTCCAGCTGATGAGTTCTCGAGCAGACCTAAAGGTTAGGAAACAGCTTCCTTATGGCGCTCATGAGCTCATCTGTTAATTAAATCAACAATCAAACCTATTAAAATGATTAAAAGACTGACAAACAAGTCTCATCATCGCAGGAACGGAGGATGCTTTATGGACGATCTGCCACATGGAAAGGGCACCAGCAAAAGTTCATCATCTGCTGAGGAAATTCATAAGCGTCTCTCTGTTCAATGACTGCGAAGCTTTTTATTAGGAGAAAGGACATTGCTAGTAAAGCTTGATGGACTGGCTCGAGACTGCTATAGCACAAGTATAATGATATCTTGTCTAGGATAAGAGCATAAAGGAACAAAATGTTCCTTGAGCTAATGCAGTAGATCTGACTAGTAGACCTCACTCCGGTTGTTAGAACCACATGGAACCAAGTGCAACTCTCAGAAGAGCAACATTCTCATTAAGGCATCAGAAAAGCCTTTAAATTGACTTTGGATCGCTGTGTGTTCACGCAAACACGCTAATGTGGTAATCAATGAACAAACCGGTGAAAGCTTCGTTTGCATAATGCAATCCGAGTGACATTAAAGCCTACACCCAGCTGTCGTTGAGGCCGTCTATAAACATGTGTTCCTCGTATATAGAGCAGGTGCTACACTCCCGGACGTATACGCTAACGATCAGGCTCATTTTCCGTGTGGGGCTTATACATGTACGACTGACATATATAACCAGTAGGTGTGACAGATGTTAGCAATGCAGCTAAGACAAAACAAACTGCCGCGTAAAAGTTCGGGTTTCAATAATAAACGCGCGGTCTGAATTAGTCTAGAATCTAGCGCTGCATTCCTGCTAGAAAAAAAAAAGTCCAGAAAGTTCAGTCTTAGCCAACTCCGCAGCATGAGACGTCAATTTCATAATATTGACTGTCTGAGCAGGGGATGGAAAAGCAAACAGCATGGTGCCGTGTCTTCTGTCACCTTCTTGCTCTCAAAACAAGCCCGAGAACAAGAAGACTGGAGAGCGTCGGGATTTGGAGTTGGATGAGAAGAAGCGCGGGGCTCCTCAGGAGACGAGTACTGATGGAGAAAGATTATATAGACGGAATACAGTGAGATGATACAGGAGAGATAGAGAGAGATCTAAAATCTAATAAAAAAAAAGTTAAAACAAGTCTCAAAGGTCCCCCAGAACTGTCTGTTAACGCTCCAGCTGAAATACCCCACATATTTTTTTATTTAATACCTCAATCTGCCTTTATTGGACTCCTCTGCCAAATGCGCCATTTCAGTGTCTATGCAAATGAGGTACTGCTGAGCCACGCCCCTCCAAAAACAGCAGAGCTGAGCAACAAGCAACAAGTGGTATTTGTGACAGTGTGTGCGCTCTGTCATATCTTCTTTAAAAGCTGAACTATTTATGATAAAATACGACACATCTATTTGAATTGTCTATGTTTTAGTACACAGGCTATTTCCCTTCATGTGATGCATCATGTTTGTGTTTCTTTTCAATGGATTTTGTGATATTGGTTTGTTTGCATGCAGGATGTTCTCCTGCCTCACGCCCAGTGCTCCCAGCACAGACGCCATATCCACCCTGATCAAAATAAAGCTCTAACTCCAGATAGAGGAACGGAGTGTTCGAATGTCGGTTATGAATGTTAATGTCCTCCCATTAGATCTGTTCTGATGGCAACAATAAGACGAGCAGATGTTCAGTCTCTCAGTACCAGTCAAGATCAGTGAAGGTCTTTTAACACGATAAATATGCAGAAAATGAAGTGAATGTGTCAGACATTTAGCCGAGGAACTTGCTTAAACTAAAATCCTCCACACATCACCGGTGCACTATTGGCGGAGCTGAGCGACCTCGAGTAATTGCGTCTTTCAGACATCGCAAGTAATTTTCGTGTTGATCTAACGGCATTGAGTTTAAAATGCGACAAAGAACGTCTTAAGTAGGTATGAGTGGAGTTCGTTCCTTTCATTATGTAGAAGCTATAAAAAGTAATTCTGCACCAGTTAATAGTTTTTTCCTTTAGGTTTTAAAGGTCCTGTATTTTACTCGTACTTGCATGTTACTCCTCAAACTCCATTTATTTCACTCCCCCTCCAGATGTGCTGTTTCAGTCTCTATGTAAATGATCTTCTCCTGAGTCACGCCCCTCCAGAGAGCAGCAGAGTTGAGCAACAAGCCGGGGGAGGGGGCTGCTCTTATATGAGGTCACAACATCCTCCACACATTGTGTAGAAACATCAGTGGTATGCTTATAAATACAGATGTTAAATAAACACTGCGAAGAACTTTCGTGTATGTTTAATGGAGTTAAATGACTCTGCGGAAACAAACACAACAACAACAACAACAACACCACAAATCCGGCCTGAATGAGGAGGAATAAAGAAAGGAAGGGGCGGAGCTAGATGTGAGGACTGAATATGATCAGGGGCTTCACTGACAAAAGCCAGCAGGTGACATAGAAGGCTGTTCTAAAAATACCATGACCCTTACACCAGAAGCAGCGCTACAGTACCACACGCACACACACACGCACGCACACACATTCACACCACAGCATGTGGCAAACATTCCTACCAACTGCTCGGCTGGCGCTTAGTCACACAACTTTAAAATGCAGCTTGAGCTTTACATGAGAATTTCCCCCCCAACTCCTTGATTTAAAGTCTGGCTTGGAAGATTTTCCCAGCACAAACTCACACAGAGTCAAAAGCCGTGGCATCCAGAGCTCGAGCCCCGAGGGCACAGAGCGGCACCCCATGGCAGATCGGGGAAAAGGGGAGAACCCGAAGCCGCAATCTGGGCTCCCACTTGGCAGGGAGAAGAAAGCCTGGAGAGATCTAGGGGACTAGATCATGCTCGAGTCTCAAAGAGAATCAGAACCTCTTGATTCAGCCAGTGTAGAGAATTAATGTGGTTTCCAACAGAGATGGGGAGAAATAGATGGAGTTATGAATAGCGATTCTTTTGTGTGCTGATTTGTGTATCCTCACACTGACTCTAATATCTACATTACTTTTAGTTTTTACATTTAGAACAAAGATGCGGCGGTGATCTGAGCTGACTGTTTTTTCATCAAGAAAAAGAACGCATTTTATGACGCAACATTGTGACAAGTTTTAAAAAGCCTGCGATTTTTTTTCCTCCAAACGTTTTTTTCTAGAGATTTACTCATTACACGCTTTATTACAAGCCTCCAAAAACCACGAGCACAAATTAATCTCGAAACACGCGAGTAAGAAGCTACGCGCACACTACTGCTGAACACGCGTCCAAGCCTTTAAAGGTGTTTGAGGCGGTAAAACGTCACCGTTTCTTTATAATCCTACAGGACTACTACCCACTACAGGTGGTACATTCTGAACTATTCCCGGACACTGGCATCTTTGTGTAGTAGAAGTGATCTATTTGTTTTAAGTGTGTTTAGAAGTAATAATTATGATGGATGACAGAGATACGCGCTGCTCAGTAACAATGTACTGTAGCTTTTTGTTTGATTTAGATGTTGCATTTTGAAGTGAGTTTGTATCGTTTAAATGCCTCACTTGGGTTTTAACCGAGAAAACTGATGTTATAAGGAACGATCGTGTTCAATTCAGGCGTGAAACTGGTGAATGAAACTAACTTTTCTTTTGTTTAATAAAATGGGAAAAAGCATGATAATTAATCGAAGATTAAAAAAAAAATCAATTAATCGAAGTATTAATTGAATCGGCACGTAGGTATCTCAAATTCCTGTTATTGGCTCTTGACATGGTTTTCTGCTTTTGCACTTCAGGTTCCTCCATGTAATCCTTTCTGAGATGCTTTTCTGTTCAGCACGCCATTAAAGACTTGGTTGTTTGAGTTACCGTACCCTTCTTCTCAGCTCAAACCCGTGTGGACGGTCTTCTCTGACCTCTCTCATCAACAAGGTGCTTGCTTTTGCTGCCATGTGACTGGCTGATTATTGGATAATTGCACGAATGAGACGAAGCTCCAGGAGATAATGAGATAATACAATAGTTTAGACCTATTAAACAGTTCCTGGGTAATTTCACCGGTAGACGCGAATGGAAAACAGAGTAATTTTCGAACCCTTCTACCGAAACGTCTCCTCGTGTTTGCGTAACCTGACTCCATAAAAACGCTGCTCTCAGAACAAATCCCAGAACTGGCACAGTTTAATTTGTCAAGATGTGTTTTTTACGGTGCAGTAAGTGAATCATCCAGAGCATGGAGGTTTTTAATAATGCCAGCGTCTCTGGCGGTTGTATTTTGGCGTGACAGGCAGCTGTGTTCACACCTGAAATTGGCAGCCAGATAGGCGGCGGGCATCTGGCAAACCTCCTGAAGCTGTTCTCCTCAGAGGAGTCAGCTCTTCGCTTCTGTTCCCTAAGCCGCGGTCCCAGCTCGGGAACGGCGCGCGATGAGGATCGTTCTGCTGTCAAGTTACAAAAAGCAATCCGTCCTGCCGTCGCTGCCAATACGCGATCTCCCATCATCCCGCTGGCCGCCTCAGGCCACAAACTCAAGATCATCCTCACAGATAACTTAAACTGGCAGAAAAAAACTACACTTTTCCCTCCTCACTGCACATGCATTTTGTTATGTCTCACCAACACACACACACACACACACACACACCAAGACGAAATAAAGACCAATCGCATCAGGGATCCGTGCTGCTAGCAAGAAAACTATTTACTAAAATACAGTTTGGGCGTCTTGTCAGTTCGATTTTACTTCTAGTAAAGGCTGAGTGATGCTACCTGTTCAGTTCCTGAAATAGAAAAAGTCGAAAAAATAAAAGTAATAAAAGACCCAAAAGCTTTCCTCTCATTATGACGCGAGCTGTACTCAGATGTTCGTTTAGCCATCGGCAGTCAGGGCTGCGCTGCGTGAGTGTGTTTTCCTGAACGGAGGAGTCGGGACTCCGGCTGTGTCACACCACCACATCTCCACATCTCATTCATCAAATCCGGCCTCGTGTGCATAATTAACACGGTTCATCACAGCTTTAATAATGAAAAAAAAACATTTTTCTTAAAGCAATTCATGCTTGTTTTATTTTATTTATATTCTTTGTCGTTTTTTTAGCTAGTCAGTATCTTTCTAGGAAGGATGTCTAAATAAAAAATACGTTCTAATATACAGCTCAGGTTATCTTCAAGCATAATTTTATATGTTAAGTAACATGTATGATTAAATTTAACTTAATTTGGTAGAAGACGGTTTAATCCAGACTGACTTAAAATACAGAACCAGTCAAAAGTTTGGACACATCTTCTAACTCCATGGTCGTTCCTTATTTTTTTCTTTCTACACTGTGAAACAATACTGAAGCCGTTTATCCAAAATACACAATAATCCCCTTTGAACAGTTGATATTGAGATGTATATCTGCTACGTCTGCTCTGTAAAGCTTCATAACGGCTCTAATCTAATCTATGCAGATAATAAAAGTGTAAAGTTGGCGTGTCTGTACATTGAGGATATTTGTGAAATAATTATTTGGGGTGTAAGATGGGTAATAGAACACAATCAGACGGTTTTTGGAATTTTTGTCTGTTCGTTTGTGCACGCATCACATAAAAACTACTGAACGAATTTAGTGGGGTTTTCACAAGCGCATTTGGCCGAACTTGAGGTAACATATAGGCCAGGTTTCATCACAATCGATCCACGGGAAGATAAAATTCTACTTTGAATTTTAAATGGAAAACGCCCTCATATCATAAAAAAATAACACCTTGAAAAAAATCATCAACAAAGTCGCGGGCACATCATTTGTATAAATAAATATTGGCAAACATTGTGTTAACATGCTAATTGGTGCCATATTTTTCTGTTCGCGTAAGTAAATAAGCTTGAGTAAAAAACCAAAAACAGTCTGATCCATAGCACATACCCAAAATGTATGAAATTTTTTTGTGTGCTTATTTGCCTTGATAAATAACATTATACATAATACAAAGCATTTTTTTTTTATCAGTAATCCTTTTATTTATTTATTTATTTCCTGTACTTCTCGTTCATGCTTCCCAGCTCTGTACAATCGAGACAGGATACAACCCGAGCAGCTGAAGGTTACAGCACTTGCTCAACAACACAACACTGGCATCTCGGTGAGGCCGGGATTTAAACTCTCATCAGAATTGTTATAGAAATCTGCCAACCTAACCCTGAGTAGCTGCTCAGATACGGGTGACCAGCCAGGCCTAACTGAGATCCAGTGTTTAAGAGGCCAAATGCTCAGCAAAGGCGGTGAGATCTAAATATAACCCGGCGCTAAGAGCCACCGAGCGTCTGCTCTGAAATCAGGACTCGTCTAGAGTTTCCAAAGCAATTATGCCTCTCTCTGAAAAACACAGTGACACACTCCATCGCCGCTGAAATTAATAAATCATAGCTCCACAGAGGCATGGATGGACACGAACTATATACTACATACGGCGCACATTCGGCTATGACGGAAATCTCCCCAAGCAAGCGGGATTAGCGTCCTGTGAGACGCGGTATCCTGTGCACTCTTAATGCTGCGTTCATCGGCCAATCGCTTAGACACTCAGCACTTCGGCATCCTGGGCATAATTAGATGATATCCAAGACTAATCCATTTGCTATGCTTTTTAAATCGCTTACTCACACAGCCACACGAATGCCAGAAAGATGATTATTGTTATTAATTTTTTACTACAGTGGAAAAAACTTCAGGGATTTATTTTGAATATTTTTTATTTCCTTACTATAGAAGACGGTGAATAGTCCTTCGTCGGACAATGGACCAGCAGGCGCTATTTTGCGCACAGGTGCAGAGAGTGATAAAGAAAATATGTGACGCGTCATACATTTATTAGCATCAGACAATGACCGAGAGTGGGTTATGGCCTTAGGAGGACTATACAGTGGCTACCGGTTCTGTTGGGCTCCGAGAAGTTGAGACGGTGTGTGCAATGTTTTTACGGAGTGTTAACTAACTGGCCACCAACCGACTGCTCTGAAAAATTAGTTCAATGTGGAAGTGCTCATACATGCAATGCCTTGAATTGCCACTAGGGGCTCAAAAAGTGAGTCATTCCCATAGAGCTCCATGATAAACTATGCAACTTTTTAAACAGAAATTAACATGTTTTCTGCCTGGTGCTAAAACAGTATTGGTCTAATTTTCTAGATAAATTTCCCAATGCATGACAACTGGATGGAGGTTTTTATTTATTAATTTATTTTATTTGTGAGTTAATTATTTTATCCATAAAATTATGCATATTTATGGGGTGGGTGGTTTGAGTGACAGCTCTAATGTAGTGGCCAACCTAGCCTGTCTGCTAAGCATCACTTTAGCTAACAACTGGAATTGTTGTAGTTTAACGTACCAGAAGAACAACATGTGGGTTACAGATGACGAGTTCAAATGCAGCATTACTGTGTTTAAACGACATTACTGAAGGTTGTAGGATCAAGTTTCACTGCTTAGTCAGAATTTTGTCATTTTCTGCTCCCTGTGAGTTTTTCAGAAATCTTCAGTAATATACTGTACAGTTTTGTGGGCGTGTAAATCAACTGTGCCGTGAACATGCTTGCTAATTTTATAGCTGACTGGCGGTCATCATCATCATCATCATCATCATACTTACTGTACATGAGTACAAGCAAAATTAAGCATTAAGGAAACTTTTGTTTAAAAAAAAAAAAATGAAAATCTTGCATGAATTCTCGTCTCAGCCAGCTGATCTCCTCCCCGATTCCCCAACACACTAAGCTAAGAGCTGAAACAGAAGTTCCTACTTGGCATGCGGCCTTGTTCGGGCTTAGTTCTGATTCAATCGTAATATGTTTTGAAACTAATAGTGCGAAACGGATGAAACACCGTATGACTACAGGCCACATTTAGTGATGACACTGCAGCAATTTCGGCAAATAAAGTGCAATGTGGAGTCCTGACAGGACGCACGCCCGCTATCCTACTCTACTATTCCTATCCAGGGCTAATGTTTTACATACAGTAGGATACAGTAGGACGATGATGATGATGATGATCAAGTTAAAACTGGAAGCAAACCATAAAGACGTACATGAGTACAAGTGTACATTTTTTTCATAGTTGTCATTACTGCCACCCAGCACCGCGACAGAATATAGCACGGCTTATTGTTAGCCTAGGGAAAAATAAATAAATAAAAGTTTATATTTTATTACTATTGAATTCGTATCACATTCCCAGTATCATATAAGTCAAAATTTGCAAGTGGAACCATCGTGCCCAATACCGATATCTGTAACGATACATCCTGAGACAAAACGATGAAGGTAATGCACGTGGGGGCGGCGTTCGAGTCAAATTGGGATTTAAAGAAGGCCTTGCGCTCTGTGAATGAAGATCCTGGCCGAAGTGGTTCGGAGCAACACTGCAGTCGTTCCCGTGAACATTCAACGACTGATCCCCGAAAATCAACAAATAAACTTGTCGCCAACTTGTCTTTAGGAACTGGACACACAATCATTCACCAACACCACTTGCACGTTACAGGAACTGGGCTGGGAGTTATTGCCACATTCCCTGTCCAGTCCTGACCTCGCTCCAAGCCATTTCCACATGTTTGGGTCAGTAAAGGAGTTCCTGGGAGGCCGGGGTTTCAGACGTCAATCAGACAGGCAACTACGATCATGGCTCTGGAGTACTGAGAAAACGTTCTACCTTAATAGTGTCCAAGCGCTAGTGAAACACTGGGGTAAGTGCACTAGTGTAACAGGGTATTATATAGAGACATAAAGTTTCATTCTCATAACATGCTTTTAAAAGTCTCGGATTGACTTGAACGTCCCTAAGAGAACGTGTTCGCTGTATAGTGAAATATTATGCCATGTCATTCTGATGCTGTGAGTGTGAAGAACTTACAGTACATTTTCACAAACGTCCTTTACAGTAAGAAGAAAAATTTCCGGACGGACTTTTTATTAATTTTCTTTGCGTCTGATTTGTGGTCAAAACAGATGAACCATGTTTTTTGTTTTTTTTTAAAGGAGTTTTTGGCCCCAGGTGCCACAGTGATACGTTTGATTGGCCGAGCTCTCTGAGAAGAGAGGGACGAGAGGCAATTTATCACTCTTACATCAATCGTAGCTTTAAGCCAAGCACAGACGTCTTGTGAGCTCACACGAGCTGAAGGAGCAGAGGAAACATGTGGTAGTATTCGGCCCTCCCTGACTGGGCGTTGTAGCCTTGATGGGGGAAGTGCACTAATGATGGTTGGGTGTTGGGTACAGTTAAATTACAAAACAAAAGGAGTTCCTGGGAGGCCAGCTTTTTAGACGGGAAGCAGGCGGCCGAACATGAGAAAACCTTCTACCGTGATGGTATCCAAGCGTATAGAGAAATAACGGGAGAATTCTGTTATTCTGCACAATCGACAGTCCCGCTTTGACTTGAACACCGATAAACAGAACTCTGCTGGTTCAAGTAAAAACCTCAGTAAGGGAGCAGTCTTAATAAACACACCTGCTACACGGAACAGTGGGATTGAACAGACAGCATTAAAACTGTTCAAATTAAGTTAAAAGCAAGCAATGAGTAGAGACATATGGGCACGAAGCAACATATATCTGGAGACAGAACATCTGGAGGAGCATTAATGAGAAAAATGGAGGGAAGGAAGGAAGGAAACGCTTAAGGGAATGATAAAGCTGTGCTACTGTTACGACACGCTGGAGGTGATTATTTTTCTAGAACGGCGTGAACTCGAGTGGTTCTTCTGTACACTGATAACATGGAAACATAGATCACGTGGAACATCTACTGTACCATGTCCGTCCGAACAAGTTGTACATTAACCTAAAAAGTCAAACATTAATTTACCATTTTTTTTTTTTTTTACATTTTGTATTTTGATTGGAGATACAGCATCTTTTACGTGCTCCAACACACTCGGCACACACACACACACACACACACACACGCACACCAGGCCCAATATCTGCTGGTTCAAGATACAATGTTTGCCTTGAGATCGACACGATGCTCCTTGCCGTGTTGCCATAGCAACGTATGGTTGCAAGCCATTGGGTGTTTAGGAACCTGCTACGACTTTGAGCGAGCCTGCAAGCCCCGCCTCCCTCGTTTCACTGTGACCCCTTTTGGAATCCCTTGGATGGTAATTATAGCACCACTCTAAATTAAGAGGTCCTTTCTGGGGAATCGAGCATAATCAGTGTCTGTTTACACACACACACACACATTTATAACTCCTCTTCCATAATGGATGGAGCGGTCAGATGATATATTTGGAATTCTTGCTTCTGGTTGGTCAGTAGTTGTCGAGTCATTTTCTAAAACACTGTATGATGAGATTTTGCGTAAACAATATCTGTATAACATTTTATGGAAGGAGCCTCCTGTGTTAGAACTTATTACCTGTCTTATTAACCTCAAGGAAAAGTGAGGAAATAACTTTTTATAGCTTGTTAAGAGGGTGGCACGGTGGTGTAGTGGTGGCACTGTCGCCTTGCACCACCAGGGTCCGAGTTCGATTCCCGGTCAAGCTCAATTCCCGTCTCTCTGTCATCTGTGCTTGGTGGGTTTCCTCCGGGTACTCCGGTTTCCTCCCACAGTCCAAAGATATGCAGGTTAGGCTATTTGCTGTTCCCAAATTGCCCGTGAGGTGTGAATGAGTGTGTGGGATCGACTCCAGGTCCCCGCGACCCTGAATACAGGATAAAGCGGTATAGAAGATGAGTGCGTGAGCTTGTTAAATGTATTTTTTCACGTTTTTTTTCCATAATTTTAAACTTCAATCCTGCCCCGTATGCAGCAGTACAACCGTTTGGACACCAAGCAAAAGGCCAACAGGAGGAAGAAAAGGATAATAAAAAAAGACTCTGAGAAAAACAGGGAAGCACTTAGCAGGGAGCATGAATCAAAACATAACCCGACAGCTCCAACACTCTGTCTGCGTTTATCGTGACAAACGCTAACCCTTTTAAAGGTGTGACACCGCTGGAGAGAAACAACACGGCAGCCACAATTCATGCGGCAAATGAGTTCACTTCTGCTCGAGTGAGAATCAAAGAGCAAGTGCGAGAGAGCAGACGGTGGCGCGCCGCTCCTTCACCGCCTCCGCTGGATTACACACACACACACACACACACACACACACACACAGCCGCTGAGACAGAGAACAGTCGCGTAATTTCGCTTCCGCTCCGAGCACGCTGGCGGGTTTAGCGTCTGGACCTTCAGCTCACCGAGACGCACATATCAATCATTTAAATATCACCTCCTGATAATAACACTGAAAAGTACATTTAAACCAGTTCTATATCATGTGATGCATCAAGTGCTGCTGGATTCTCCTCTCTGATTGGTGGGAAGGCGCTAATTTGCTTCTAGAGCAGCGGCTCGTACAAGCGCATAGCTGCACTGCACATTGTAGGTTGTCAAAGGTCAAAGGTCAGAATTAAAGGTCCTGTGTTTTACTCTTTATTTAACAAGTGAACATATCACACTCAGAGCTCCCCCGGTCTGTGTGTGTGTGTGTGTGTACAGTGTGTGTGTGTATGCTCCCTCAGATAAAAGGAGTTCGGATAATAACAACCATTCTGTCACTCCTCCAACGGACGCACTGTTTCTGTGTCTATGGAAATGAGCTTCTGCCAAGCCACTCCCTCTCATTTTTTAGTTTGACCACGCCCACTTGTGACCTCTCTAAATATGACTGAAAAGTGGATTTTAATCCAATATGCCCCCTGTACTATACTATACTATACTATGCTAATAATGCTAAACTAATAAATATTTTATATTATAATAATGATTGAGTTTGTTCTGATACATTACAAAAAAACAACAACATGTGAGAACTTACACATACTCGTTCTATTTAAACGAATAAATAAACAAATAAATAAACAAACAAAATAAATATGTAGAATTGTTGATATCTTTCTTCTTTGTTTTTGTTTTTTTCCATAAGAAGATGATTAACTGTCATGGATGGAGTCTCCAGCATGCTTCACTTTGCTCCATGAGATAGACTTACAGTATGTTTGTGTTTGCTTGCGTTTTCTCAGTAACATAAAAAGCTGATATTTTTCTATTTACTTAAAGAGAAATAATAACACAACTGTGTCAAGCATTTATCAAGTATCCAGACTAATAAGGATAGCTAACCTACTGTTGGGTTGTCCAGGTCACCACTACATGCCAAATGAATAGGTTTGGATTTTCTTCAGGCCTCATGTTAATAAACAGCATCACCCTATCGTGATGCTACCATCACCGTGCTTCACAGTGGGGACGTTCTCTCTCCAGGGTGATGTGCAGTACCAGGTTTCCATAAAACGTTTAATCAACCTACAGTATTCTCTGTTCTGGTTTGATTTTAACATGAATGCACAAACAAGTGCATGTTTTAGCGGAATATTTTAGTGTAAAAATAAGATTAAAAAAAATAACGTGGCAAAATAATAAATTACAATAGAAAAATTATAATAAATATTGTTTAGATGTCCCCCTAGGCTGAAAATTAAATACAAACAGCTTGGGTAAAACATTTATTGATGAAACTTTATAACTACCTGTTTTGACAAAGGATTTCCATTATAGGTGAATTTTGACATTTTTCCACCTCGCTGCTGGGAAAATAATGAAAGTCTTGTTCATAGTAATCGTACAAGAACTTTAGACGATTACAAGAGAAAATATGTTGAATAACACTGGTGTACTGTTATTTCTTTAAGGAATTAAATGCAGATGTGCAAGAAATCAACAAAGTCAAAGTAATTGGAGGGTAAAAAAAAAAAAAAAAAGATGTTTTTTCCCCCTGACATGTACTGTAAATAACAGCAGGGGTGTGTTTTGGGGGAAATAATTAGCGATAAGGTGTCCCAGGGAGCAGAATTCCATAACTGCACATGGTGAAGTGTTTCAGATTTCTTCAAGAACAACAAATTGCCAAGGATTATAATAAAAAAATAAAAATTGCATCTACAGTAGGAAATGGCTGTAATTGGGTTAAGAACCAACCGGACCAACTTAGGAAACAATCACAAAAGAGTGTGTCCATAATAAAACCACTTGTTAGTCAGGCTTCAATTCATTAAGGAACATAAAGACTGGACTTTGGACCATTGGAAAAAGGTCATGTGACCTGATGAGTCCAGACTGACCCTATTCCAGAGTGACGGGCGTGTCAGGGTAAGAAGGGAAGCGCATGAAGCGATGCACCATCATGCATAGTGTCCACTGTACAAGTCCTCTGGAGACAGTGTTATGATCTGGGGTTGATCAGGTGATCTGGTCGAGACTGAGTAACGTTATGGGACAATAAAATGAAGTCAGCTGACGACCTGAATGTACTGAATCACCAGGTTATCACATCTATGGAGGTTTACTCCATATTCCAGGAAAGAGAATTGAAAAATAACATTACAGAGTAAGAAGTAATCAAAGGTATTGGATGACTTTTAGCTGGAAACTACTATTAAAGCGTTTGTTATAAAATTAATAATTGCCACCTTCTGACCGAAAAGATTAGAAAATGTAATAATATCTCAAAAGGTCAGTTAACAAAATGTGTCCAGTTTCATCTCACGTAGCAAACAAATCTCAGAAATAACCATTGTGGGTTCAGTAGAAGCGAAATTGCTTCACAGTTTGTCTCATGTCTTTCGCCTTCTGTGTGCACTGGCCTTAACACAGCGCTGGCGAAGAAAGCCGAGAGAGCCGCAGTGGGGAAGGTCAAGAGGACGGCACTCTCCAACAGAGCATGAAGGCTTCGGGGCCCTCAATACATCCAGCCGGCCAATAAAACTCAGAGAAAATATGAGCCACATCATACAGCACTTCACAATAAAATCATCCGCAGGAAAAATATCTCGCGCAGCCACCATTTCCCCCCCCCCCCCGAGTCTCAATAAACTTTTCAATATGTCCAAGGATAAGCCTTGAGAAATTTCAATAAGGATAACGGATTGTAGGGGAAAAGAGGCGACATTATTACAAAAATTTTTATTATTTTTTAAAAACAAACCTTTGTTATTGCCCTGAAAACCATTTAGTAGCTATTCCTATAAAATGGGCGTTTTAGTCATTTAAAAAGCCTATTAAAATAATGTCAACACATCCTTATTCTCTAGATAGGCTGTACTGGGATCAATGAATTCACACCCCATAAACTCAAACCTCTTCATCTATCTGCGATCCAATCCTTTTTTTTTTCTCCCCCAGACAAGAATCTCATTGCTTTTAATTATATATTTCCCGCGGTATTGACCTATACTTCACCATCCGGGATGTCACATCATTAAGAGCCAGCGGAGTTTGAAATTGGTCAATATATTTCACAAATGACCTCCACACAAGAGCTGCTCGCTTCCTCAGCAACTTCACCCACCCATCGTTCAGAGTGGAGGATGATGATTACGATAATGTCCTCCCAAATCCTTCCTGTTTTCTCATAAAAAAAAAAAAAAAAAATGAGAGGTGACGACAGCAAGGGATAATTCTTTACAAAGGACAAACAGTGGACGGATTACACCGCAGTTCATCTAACTAATGCCAGGATCACCGTCGTCGAATTAATAACAACCGTTCACGACAAAAGAATGAGGTCAATATCTCATTAAATATAACGCAAAATAAAAAATTATTTTAAAAAAAGCATAATAAGACAAATTTCAAAGTCAAAGATTTAGTCCTGGTAGAAAGACTTCGTATCTCTCACTGTCCAGTTATAGTAAAAGTCTCGGTACAGATGTTGTTTTGTTCCCAGCAGATGTGGCAGACCAGAAACAGTTCTCGATTAACAGTTCATCGCGACTTCATCAGTAAATTATGATAAATGGTCTCCTATTAAGACATAAGCTGCGAAAGACTGTCAAACAGATAGAGAGTGGGAAAGAGAGAGAGAGAGAGAGACACTTAGAGAAAAAGCAACAGCTCATATCATGTGTCATTTTCATGAGTTCCAACAACCCACAAATACTGGAGAAATCTCAGATGGAGAAAAGTCGGTCATGTCAACATGGTGTGGGAATTCAGTCCTTGCAGGTTCAGATCCTCAACCTCAGCTTCATTACTCCAGCTCATATATGATCTTAACATCTTAGAGATGTGTACATTTGTTTATACACATCTGGAAACATGTTCTAACAAACTATGTCGAGTATGTTTCAGGGTACATTCGTAATATTGACATATTGACTGGTGATCGGTAATATTGTTTGTGGGATCACTGACAAGTCATTGAGGACAATCGTGATTTGTGATTGGTTTTTAAAAATGGTGAGGATCAGTGATTGGATGTTGGGGATCCTGGTGATCAATGATTGGTCTTTGGAGACACTGGATTTTGGTGATTAGTCATTGGGAACACTGGTGATCAGTAATTCGTCATTGAGGACCATCACCAGTTGGACATTTTGAGGCCCTGGAGTTCAGTTATTTGTCTTTAGGGACAATGGCGTTCAGTGATCGCCATTCAGTAGCGGTAGGTGATTCCTAATTAGGGGGACAGAAGGTCAGAAATTGGCCACTGGGACACTGGATTACAGTGACTGGTCATTGAAGACACTGGAGTTCAGTGATTGGTCATTGGGACAATGGTCATTAGTAATTGGTCATTGAGGATGATGGTTCATCAACAGTTGGACATTTTGAGGCCCTGGAGTTCAGTGATTTGTCTTTAGGGACAATGGCGTTTGGTGATTTCCATTCAGTAGTGATAGGTGATTCCTAATTAGGGGGACAGAAGGTCAGTTCAGTGATTGGTCAGAGGGAACAGTGTAGATTCTGCTTCTTGGGAAAACTGGCTTGAAAAAGTGTGACCCAGACAGGCTTTGCACGATGGTGGTGAGTCACGAGAACCTACTTTCTCAACCAAACGATAAGATGTGAGCAGGACAGGGGTCTACAAATGGGCCAAATCGAGTGACAACGCTGCTACGTTGGCAACACAGATTTCAGATTGTAACAAAAGTGAAAGCCTGTTATGTGAGTGAGTTTCTGTCCCCCTATTCATACGCGTACTGTGTCCAAGCTGAACGACGCACCATGGGACCCTTTCATGCCCTAGCTTGGCCTTTCACCAGCGGAGAGTCAAACACTTTGGCTAAATGGCGAGACTCACAATAACACGCTGCTCTTTAGTGTGTGCTTCAGTCAATACTCTGTACATGCAGTGAAATACTTGGAACTGCTAGAAGAGTGTGAAAAGGAGGATATTAATAGCTGGGACCACAAGATTAGCGGGGGGGCTATTGTCTCTTCTCTGGCCATCCGGAGCCATAAATCTACACTGATGACTCTAGTCTTTCCAAGACACACACTCACACTCAGGCTCACACACTTGCAGCCAAAACATCTAAAGCAGGAGCCACCACTAGCAGAAGATTAGTCATCTTAAACACCTGGGAATGAGGCACTTTTGGTTTACTGCAGCCTGTCACACGTCCCAGGGCTATCATTATAAGATCTGTATAAAATGACTCGGAGAGGGAATGAGCATCTGGGAACACCACCTTCCTCTCCATGATGCTATTATTATTATTATTATTATTACTATTATTATTATTATTATTATTCCGTCTAGCAGAAGCTTCTTAGTTCAGGACATTTAATCCCATTTCTTTCTGAATTGAACCTTCTTCTTATTTTTTTGGAGAGTCACCCACTCCTTCAGCTCGCTCGATCTCTCTGGTGGCGAAAACACTCTGGTGGCCTTCCTCCTCTTTCTTTTTCTCTCCCTCCTCAAACACGATTCAATGACCAAACTCAATTATGCGCCACATTTATTGTGTCCGAGGGCTCTCTCTGGCCCTAGGGGTCATGAATAAATCTTTACCCTGGGTCAATAACGGCTTCCAGGGGCCCTGTGTTGTCATTAGGAGCCCTTTGGTGTGAGAAGAGAGAAAGAAATAAAGCTCCGGCAGTCATCAGTCTCCTTAACGGCCCAGTGGTCAGAGTTCATTAGATGGTTTAATACTGTTATCCGCTATATCCTTCCAATATAGCACCGTAAAGTGGCCTTGACGAGCACCGGGGCTGTGACAGGAGGGGTTTCTGGACAAGTCGAGCATGCTTCTTGTCTTGTTAGTAGCAGATATTAGAAAGACAGGAGGATAGTCTTATTTATTTGTTTACTTTATTTTTGTTTTCTGACCACATGCCTGTCTTTGGACTATGGGATGAAACCAGAGGTGGGAATCGAACCCAAGACCCTGGAAATGCAAAACTTTTCTAATAATACTGTACACTCCATAGACTAGCTTAAGGTAATTTTCTTCTATCAGGATTGCGCATTGCTACCTCTGCAAGCCTTTTATTTCTCATAAGTTTTATAAATCTAAAAATTGTAATCCTGCAAAACACAGTTTGTTTAGTATGGAGCGATATCGAGGACAATATTCAATAGCATTTGCAATTGCGTTTCCCAGATGTGGACGCACAAAGTATGCCATAATTCAAATGCAATTGCAAACTCTGCATTACCGTTTGCTGATTCGCCTTTGCGAGCGCACACTGACTGCCAAATTTCAAATGAAAAAACAAAGTCCATTTGCATTTGTATTTCCCAGGTCTTACACGTCATGAACCTGTCATATTTAAATATCAAAATCAATCACCACGTTTGCTTTTTCACTTTCTCTGCGCCGCGCGTCAAGCCGGCCAAAATTCAAACGCAATCGCTAATCCATTTGCAATTGCATTTCCAACACGTTACACAGAAACCTGTCAATCAGCGTCAGGGGCGGGTCTATACTGTGGGGCGGGATTGTATGGGGAGTGACGTCACTCGCACTCGCCGACCAAGAGGGGGATGTTTGAGCACTGGAGGTGAACCGAGATTATCTCATTTGTTTATCAAGAAATAAACACACAAAAATGACAAATCGCATATTTTCTTGCTCCGGAGTGCACAGAGAAGTTTTTACAAATAAAAATATTTTTAGATCTTCTCCTGTTACAGCCTGCTGGAGCTAAATCTTTCAGAAACGCTGCGTACCGGTGTTATGCGCTAAAATGCCTCCCTGCCACTGATTGCCCCCCCCCCAACATAACCTCTATCAAATATTATATTACAACATAAATTAATAGGTTTATGATTTACAAATTGCACCAAACGAATTTGATTATAAAATAATCTATATAAAAAAAAACCCACATGTAGTATAGGAGGAAAATATATTAATTATATATTATTTTCATATACAACCCCTGGCAAAAATTCTGGAATCACCCTCTCAGAAGATGTTCATTCAAATGTTTAATTGTGTAGAAAAAAAAACAAGCACATACATGCCACAAAACTATTTTCACTCAACAATCCAAACTTCTGGCTGTATAAAACACTTAAAAAAAACAAAGAAAGATAACTATAGTCAACGACAACTGTTTTAACAGCTCAAACAGAGGAAAAAAATATGGAATCACCAAATAAAAACACTACTTGTACTTTGTTGCAGCACCTCTGGCTTTTATAACAGCTTGAATTCTCTGAGGCCTGGATTTAACTAATGTCCAACAGTAGACTTCATCAGTCTGTCTCCAGCTTTGTCTTATTGCAGTTGCCAGATCAGCTTTGCAGGTTGGAGCCTTGTCGTGGACCATTTTCTTTCATTTCCACCACAGATTTTCAATTGGATTAAGGTCCGGACTATTTGCAGGCCATGCCATTGACATTATATGTCTTTCCTGTAGGAATGTTTTCACAGATTTTGCCCTATGGCACGATGCATTATCATCCTGAAAAATGATGCTACCATCACCAAACATCCTTTCAATTGATGGAATAAGAAAAGTGTCCAAAATCTCAACATAAACTTGTGCATTTATAGAAGATGTAATGACTGTCATGTCTCCCGTACCTTTACCTGACATACAACCCCATATCAATAATGATTGTGGAAATTTGCATGTTTTCTTCAGGCAGTTGACTTTATAAATTTCATTGGAACGGCACCAAACAAAAGTTCCAGCATCATCACCCTGCGCAATGCAGATTCGTGATTCATCACTGACTCTAACCCTCATCTAGTCATCCGCAGTCCAAGATTGTCTTTCTTTAGCCCACTGAACCCTTGTTGTTTTCTGTTTAGATGTTAATGATGGTTTTCTTTTGGCTTTTCTGTATGTAAATCCCATTTCTTTTAGGCGATTTCTTACTGTCCGCTCACAGACATTGACTCCACTTTCTGCCCATTTGTTCCTCATTTGTTTTGTTGTGCATTTTCTGTTTTCAAGTCATATTGCTTTAAGTTTTCTGTCTTGGCGCTTTGATGTCTTTCTTGGTCTACCAGTACACTTCCCTTTTACAACCTTTCCATTTGATTTGTACTTGGTCCAGATTTTAGACACAGCTGACTGGGAACAACCAACATTCCATGAAGATTTACCTTCTTCAAGAAGTTTGATAATTCTCTCCTTTGTTTCAACTGACATCTCTCGTGTTGGAGCTATGAGTTATGTCAATCATCTTGGTTCAACACATCCCTAATGTGTGCAAGCACTCTTTTTTAACTGTAGACTAATTAGCAGTTGTAGAAATGCAAAGTGCATGGTGATTCCATATTTTTTTCCTCTGTTTGAGTTGTTAAAACAGTTGTCATTGACTATAGTTATCTTTCTTTGTTTTTTTTTTTAAGTGTTTTATACAGCCAGAAGTTTGGATTGTTGAGTGAAAATAGTTTTGTGGCATGTATGTGCTTGTATTTTTTTCTACACAATTAAACATTTGAATGAACATCTTCTGAGAGGGTGATTCCAGAATTTTTGCCAGGGGTTGTATATGAAAATAATATATAATTAATATATTTCCCCCCTATACTACATGTGTTTTTTTATATATAGATTATTTTATAATCAAATTCGTTTGGTGCAATTTGTAAATCATAAACCTATTAATTTATGTTGTAATATAATATTTGATAGAGGTTATGTTGGGGGGGGCAATCAGTGGCAGGGAGGCTTTTTAGCGCATAACACCGGTACGCAGCGTTTCTGAAAGATTTAGCTCCAGCAGGCTGTAACAGGAGAAGATCTAAAAATATTTTTATTTGTAAAAACTTCTCTGTCCACTCCGGAGCAAGAAAATATGCGATTTGTCATTTTTGTGTGTTTATTTCTTGATAAACAAATGAGATAATCTCGGTTCACCTCCAGTGCTCAAATATCCCCCTCTTGGTCGGCGACTGCGAGTGACGTCACTCCCCATACAATCCCGCCCCACAGTATAGACCCGCCCCTGACGCTGATTGACAGGTTTCTGTGTAACGTGTTGGAAATGCAATTGCAAATGGATTAGCGATTGCGTTTGAATTTTGGCCGGCTTGACGCGCGGCGCAGAGAAAGTGAAAAAGCAAACGTGGTGATTGATTTTGCTATTTAAATATGACAGGTTCATGACGTGTAAGACCTGGGAAATACAAATGCAAATGGACTTTGTTTTTTCATTTGAAATTTGGCAGTCAGTGTGCGCTCGCAAAGGCGAATCAGCAAACGGTAATGCAAAGTTTGCAATTGCATTTGAATTATGTCACACTTTGTGCGTCCACGTATGGGAAACGCAATTGCATTTGAATATTGTCCGCGATATCGCTCCATAGTTTAGTATCGGTATGCGATTAAATAAACGATATGATTTAAATCAATTATCCAATTTAATCAATCTTCTCTTGATAGTTTCGATTCTTTGAATTGGTGTCTCAGATCTTCGATTCGAATGGATTCACATTTTTTTGTAATTATTTTGGCAGACTTACAAACGTTTCGGAAATTGATACATTTACTGAAAATATACCACAAAATACAAAAATAAATAAATAAACGCTTTCATCTTTTGCAAAGAACATGCAAATACTCGTATTTTGTGAGAGTATCGATTCTTTTTCCTCATTTTGTGTTTATGATTGATTCGTGCTTTACTGCCACCTACTGGACTGGAGAATCAGCAAGTGGGGAAAAAATCTTAAAGAATTCTTATCGCTTTGGTATGAAACATGACACTTAAACCATTCAACAACAAAAGGTTACACATTTCACTGTTTATTAGATACTTTGAGATACTTTTTAATTCTACAAAACAAGACAGTAAATATTAGTGCTATTGATTGCAATGAAATTGAAAATTGTAATACCTATACACTGACCTGAAATGACGGTCTACCCATGATTCACAGCGCTATCATTTAGGAATATCAGTCCATAAAGCTGGGATATAACGTTTGCCCGGTTCTATATCTCAAGAATACTCATGAACAATCTCGCCACGTACGACCGCACAAACGCAGCCTCTGTGTCGATGCTCTTCACAGACGCAGAGTTGTTTCCAGCGAACGGCTAGCTAAGAGTGCTAATTAAGTGTGGAGTAGGCGCATCACGGCGAGGGGGGTTGAGTTCTGGCTACGCCAATAAGTTTCATGAAGTGCAGACAAAACAGGATAATGAGGCTCTGCTCAAGTGTCTGAGAGACCTGTCAACTCAACCCCCCCCACCCCCCCCCCCCCCACACCACCTCGCACCTTCGCATCTCTGTGGTGACAAGAACACGCAGGGAGACGGGACACACGGGCGAACGCATATTACAGAATGAAATTGCCTTCAATTGCAAGAACACGCAAACTCAATTACACACACACACACACACACACACACACACACACACACAAATACTAATTATCTCAAAGTCAGCGGAGTACTGGAAGGCAAAACAACCTGCAGGAGTGAACTCGAGCAGCGTGAATGGCCCGATTGATGCGAGTGTGTTCAGTATTCAGAGAGGAAACACAAGCGAAGTGAAACTCCACCACATGCACCAAGAGCAGCGGGAAACCTTTTACTTTTTTTTTGCAAAATGCAACCTGTGCAAAGCAAAAAGCATAACAACATTTTTAAACCAGATCTCACAAAATTTGAAAGAGATTAAAGAAATCACGAGTACATCTTACGACAGGGAGTCCGGGGGGGAAAAATAAAAAAATTTAGCCAAAAATGACTCGATGTGACATACTGTACTTTGACACATTTTTTGTTTGTTTTCTTCCCCTAAACAAAACAAATTGTACAATATGTATTTATTATATTTTACTTTTGTATAAAATTTCGAGAAAGAACATTTACAATCTTTCTGAATCCAATGAATGCTCGCTAGGACAAAATACATAGAACAAAAATGTATTTCAATTGCAAGATCTCGCAAAACTTTCCCGCCTTCATCTGACCAACAAAATTCAAGATGTCTTTGTTTCTTCAGTACTTGGACTAATCCCACTCATTAAAAAATAAATAACATAAAATACATCCCCTTTCCAACTAAGCTCGACTGATGGCACTTACGTAGTTACAGTACGATGTGGCGCCCCCTAGGGTGAAAGAGACAAAGCCAAAGGGGAAAAAAAAAAAAAAAGAGCTAACCTCGTGTTAAAGAATTTTCGTAAGATCTGAAATTTATCATTGAATTTGCCTCAGCGAACAAACCGAGCAGAACCGAATGCCGGCTCAGACGCTTGACGTTCAAATCTAACAATAAAAATAAAATTCATTTTAAATATTAAACTACTGAAATAACCATCACACTCACTCTAAACTTTATGAAACTATTTTTTTTTACTTTTTAAATAACGAAGCACTTTAAGAAAATGAAGAGTGTTCAACATGGTACAAACAAACAATAAGTCCAATGTAAATCTAATCAAATCTTGTTTTACTGTAACATCATAAAACATAAGGGCCAATCAGGCGACAGTATGCACATGATGCAAGCGGAGACCATACAGAGCTCTGCATGTTTGCAATTCGAATACAGATTCTTAACGAGTGTATTTTTTGACCCCACATGCAATACATGCAATATTTCATTAAAAAGAAATATACATCCAGTACTATGGGGATGTGATACACAACAGTCTCTCTCTGTCTCTGTCCTTCTCTCCGAGACATGTGACGTACCCTCCGTACAAGCACGAGAGTTATGTGCTTCTTTGTGTTCGTGACCCCGGTGCAACCCTGACACACTCGTAACCCAGCGTCTCGGTTCACTTCACACACCATCGCTCAAACACAGCAGTGGAATCTGAACACATGCAAGTGTCACAAAAGGACATTTCATGACGGATGAGTGACGGCAGGTTATGTTAATGCAAACGTTAAGATTATTTTACTATCATGGAGTTTTAGCTGGAAATAAAGTATTAGAGTGATGTCTAAAGCCAATGAATAAAAATCTATTAAATATGAATTACTATTAATTACAGCATATGATCAATAATCAGAGGGCAAAGTGCAGGAAATTAATATTCTCTGTGTTTACGAGAGCTGGTTAAAACCTTTTTAAAATTGGATGGTGAGTTTAATTAACAAACATAAATGTATTTCATATTATTATTTTATTACTAAGCCCCTAATTTTTTTCATGCAGAAGAAGTGAACAATATCATATACAAAAACTAAATAATAATAATAATAATAATAATAATAATAATAATAACTTTTACATATTGTTTAAGAAATTTTAATGTAATTTATTAATAATTAAAATCTATATTTTACATTATAAGGAAATTAGGTTATTACCTTTATTTTGACTCAAACTAAATAATAGTCATAATAATAATCATATATACTGTATCTGTGTTTAAAACTATACATATAAAAAGTGTATATTTAAAATAAATAAATCAGCTAGTCTGTCAGACACTGTCAATATTTACTTTGGTTCAATACCTTTAAGACATTTAAGATTTTTTTAAGAGCAACAACAATTTCGATCGACTCACGGATCACATTAGCTGATTGAAGTTGCTGTAACTGTAACTCTTCATTTTCTGAATGAAGAACCTAATCAGATCAATCCGAGCACTTAAACCAGACAATACGCTCAGTATCCCTCATTTCGAGCTGAGTGTGTGTGTTCACGTATGTGTGTGTGTGTGTGTGTTAGTGTTTGGGGTAGAATGTAGAAACACAGCTGGTGGTGCCAGTAGGAGCACGTAGCTGAGAAACACAATGAACAAGGCCTCTAGAACCCAATGAACTGTCTGTATGTGTGTGTACGTGGCTTTGCTCTTCAATAATTTGATACTATGTATATATATATTCTAGATTATGTTACAACTTTAAACAAACTTTGCAAATGGTTTAGAGCACCACCTGCAGGCTCATAGCGGTACGGCGGCATTTTGACGAGTGGAATGTCGCGGTGTATCGTGTGTATCTGGGAGTTTTGGGAAGTTCATCGGTATCTGATCTGATGTCATGAACCGCACACAACACTGTCTAGTCGGCTCGGCACTTCTCTATAATTTCTGCCTGAAAAGCCGTTAAGCCTTAAGCGCCCCGCGAGATACCTTAGATTAGCATCGTGAGCAGCTTTTCAGTTTTAAATGCCTCTTTAAGAAACCTGGCTTCATGGTTTTTAATTAGAAAGTCGATCCAAACTCTCCAATTTCACACACAGTTACAGTAAAAAGGGAAAAATCTGAAAAGTTTTGTGATTTTTTTTGCTATTTATATAATAAGATAAGCTAGATAATGTCGCCTCGCCCTTCCAGGGACCGGGTTCGATTCCTGCCTCGGATTTCTGTGTGCATGGAGTTTGCATGTTCTCCCCGTGCTTGGTGGGTTTCCTCCGGGTTCTCCGGTTTCCTCCCACAGTCCAAAGACATGCGGGTTAGGCTAAATGGCGATCCCAAATTTCCAGGCACTTCTCTGTGTGAACCCTGCAATGAATTGGTACCCCAGCCAGGGTGTACCCCGCCTCGTGACCGTGTATACAGGATATAGCGGTGTGTGAAACTGCTAGTTTGTTCTTCATTGTTTATTACTACTTTTAATTTCTGCAACACAGTGGCATTTCCATTACAGCACGTCATTAGCCAGTGTTTTGTGTGAAATCAAGGACACTCCCGACAGCTCTCATTCTGTTTAGAAAGAAAATGAAAAAAAAAAAAAAAGTTAAATTAGTTAAATTAGTCCCAGGTCAGTGAAATGAGTGAACGCGCTGCCTTGTAAAATGTCAATTAGCTGCTTTTAAAGCATTACGGGTCGACGAGAGCGCACTCCACGCTAATGTGTGGATGTGCGATATAGCGGCATTGATTCGCCAGCTTTTTGTGTATACGTGTGATAAATGGCGCTTGAATAGAACAAACACTGCAAACTGAAGGAAACTAGTAAAGCTCTCAACAGTTACAAGGAAACAGGCTTTCCCTATAAAGCCGCGCTAATCAAAAAGCCTGGCGTTTTATGAGGCCTCACATCAAACGGTAAGCACGCGGCAGCAGCTCTCCTACAGCCTGGCGGTCGGACGTCGGGGTTTTCAGGGCGCGACGGAAACGCTACGCTAGAGGACGAATCTGATGAACGCTTTAGGGCCACAGATTTATGAGCGAGAGCCCGAAAACAGCATTAATGCGACTAATAAAGAGTAAAAGCCGCTAGCTACTGATTACCATTAAGCAAAGGACTCTTTTACACAGTGGCATATGTGAACACGTAATGCGTATTACGGCACATTCTTGGATTTCTAACCTACTGATTATTGGTTTTAATGAAAGACCATCTGCCAGGTCTCAGCAAGCAAGCGGCAAAACCATCAGAGCGTGGACAAGGATAATTACCGTCGTCCCCGGCTTGGAGAGCACGGAAACCAGTAAACGTGTCCCCGTATGTTGAAAAGGCAATAAAAAGTTTAGATTCTCTACTTTTTTTTTCTCTCTCTCTCTCTCCTTAATCGCAAGACCAGAGCCAAAGTTCCTAAAATGCAAAACAGCTTGAACTGTGCTGAGATGCCATCGAGGAGGCACATGTGAGTGTGTACGAGAGTCTCTGAAGTCTTCTTTTAAAAACGCTCCTCGGTGCTGCTGAGTCGGTCAGAAGGTGTTGATTAATTTTCCATAAAACAATAATGCACTGGCAGATGCCAGATTTGGGCAGGATGACAAAAATATTACACGATTCTTAAAAGGGATTCCCAGGATATATGATATGCATAAACGTTTGCTCATGAACTGCCAGCATTATACGAGGGGCGTTCGAGTGAAACCGGGATTCATGGTGAAATTTCTGGGGAATGGAGGCGTAAAGACTGATTGATATTTACAGAAGACTTCAAGCACAGTATGGCGACGAGACTCTTAGCTGCAGTAAAACACTCGAACGGTGTGAAAGACGATCCTGGCCGCAGTGGCTCGTTCCCGTGAGCATTCGGTGAGTAGAACGTCTAATTCATTACAGGAACTCGGCTGGGTGTTATTGCCACATCCCCCGTACAGTCCTGACCTCGCTCCAAGCTGTTTCCACACGTTTGGAAAATTTAAGGAGTTCCTGGGAGGCCGGCGTTTCAGACATAAATCAAACAGGAAGTCCGATCATGGCTCTGGCGTAAGGAGAAAACTTTCTACCTTGACGATATCCAAGCAGTGGTGAAACACTGGGATAAGTGCAACGTCTTGTCATAACTGTGCTCTGCTATTCTGGACAGTCAACAGTCCCGGTTTGACTTGAACAGCATGCTTCATGCAAGTTGTTTTTATTAATGCCGAAAAAAGGGCGAGAGAAATAATAAAAACGTAACTATTGGCGGCACAATCATATTGTTTGAGGGGGTATGTTTGTTTCCAAAAAAACAAAAAAAAAATTAGCAAATGAAGACACTGGAGAACAAGTTTACAATGTGTGTGTGTGTGCGTGTGTGTGTGTGTGTGTGTGTGTGTGTGTGTGTGTGTGTGTGTGCTGCTCTTGGCACCGTGATGCTTGACCTTTCCAGCAGATGTGTGCACATATTGAAGTTGTGCGATCAATGTCGAAACCAAACACTATGAGGGCCATTTGAGGGAAAAGGAACCTTGACCCCAGTGAATGATGCCCAGGGCCAACAAACACACCACACACACACACACGCACACACACGCACGCACACACACAGTGTGGCTGTGTGTGTGTGGGGATCAATATAACTTGCAGAAGTTCATTTGTTGCCAGTCAGTCACTGGAGTAAAACTCTCCAGAGTTTACAGGAAATATTTATTCTCACCCAGGATGCGAGTTTACACGACCAGGACGGAGGAAGGACACGTTATAAACCTTATACATGTCCAAAATATGAACAGAGTGTGTGAGGGACGTACTGTACTGTAGGTGTTGCAAGGCTTGTGACCGGAGAGTGTTGTTTTTGCAACGGTCGCTTTATTAGCAGTTTAAGCAAAACGGATGAAAGCGGAGTAATTTGGAAATTAATTCCCTATCTTAATGTAATATAATGTATATAATAAGGGAATTATTTTCCAAATTACTCAGCAAAAACAACGCTCTCCGGTATACTGTATAATTTTTTTTTCATCCTAAGTATATATATATATATATAATCATTAAAATTAATATTTTCAATATGGATATTATACACTGTCAAACACACATTCAACAGTGTATGATTTAATACTATATATATATATATATATATATATATATATATATATATATATATATATATACACACACACTCACTTTTAGCCCACAAATTAATTAATTTGTTTATTCTTATCAATTAATTAATTATTTAATTAATTAATTAATTAATTAATTCATACTAGTAACTCTACAGTACATGTAGGAAAAGAAGGAAAGAAAGAATGTATTTTTATAGATAACTATAGGCAGAGGTTGAAAGAGTAATAAAATTGTGTACTTAAGTAAAAGTACTGTTACGTTAGTGAACTTTTGCTGAAGTACAAGTAAAGTTACCCTTATAAAAATCTACTCAAGTAAAAGTAGAAAGCTCATTAAAAATTTACTCAAAGTAAAACTTACTGAGTTCCTAGTTTTTTTTTTTTTTTTTACTCAGTAGCGAATATGATTTAAAATGTAGTGAAGTACAATACTTTAAACAAAACACACTTAAGTAAAAGTAAAATTACAGATTTAAAAAATTACTTCAAAAAGTAAAAGAAGTACACAAAAAAAATCTACTCAATTACAGTAACGCGTGTAAATGTAATTCATTACTTTCCATCTCTGCCTATAGGTTATACTGTAGTTAGAGTAAACTATAATAAATAAAGAAAAAGGATAAGAAAAGTATAGAGGAGAGAATGAATACGAGAAATAATGATCTGATTAGATAAATAAATAAATAGATAAATAAATAAATGCACAAGTATATAAATAAATGTATACTGCAAATGAATACATAAATAAAGCAAGTTGATAAACATCTACAGTAAATGTACAAACAAACAATAAATTAAAGAATAAATAAATACTTCCAAAAATATCAGCAAGGCGTATTTATTAACAATGTACCACTTATCATCACTTCATTGAACTGAATGTTAAAAATGTCAAAGGCACCGTTAGCCTTCCTCCACATTTCAAAATAAATCAATCACCATAACTCTTTCAAATTCATATGATTATAAACTGTTTAGCAGAAATAAATACTTAAAGAAATGTCAGAGTTCCAATAATTTTCGTTAATTAGCTGTCTTCAAACAATCAATTATTTATCCACAAAGCAATGATCCTATTAGCTACTTACTACTGTTTTACTCCACATCATCATGTAACTATAAATGGAAGAAATAAAGTGCTGTTTACTGAATATAAAATAGTAATTGTTGGCATGGAATTAACTTGGACATCACAGGAAGAAACACTTTGGAGCACGATGCTAGTGAAAAGTCAAATAAATAAATAACACTGCATTCTGCTTCATTACACCTCACCTCTGCTGATTAATTATTACATCTGTACACGCACACTTGTTTTATTTTCTAATATACTGTAATTATCGTGCTCTAAAATGACTCGAGCTTTAAGCATGGAGCAAATCAGGTTTCGAAAACAGTCGCACATTCCCCGCTGGTGACTTCTCACTGGAGCGTTTCTCATGCATGCTTCGTGTCGCCAGTGTAACATGTGTTTGTTCTGTGATAAAAGCCATGATTTCACTGCAGTTATAATATGGATTAATTGCAGAACGTGCGCGGTTGACACGGCCTGTCTCGCTCGTTATCGACCCGAGCAAACAGAGGAGACAGAAAGAGGATAAATATTAACCCTGAGGGAGTATGTGACGCACGGCGCATTTCGTACAAACCCTGTACACAGGCATACCAACACACACACACACACACACGCACATTTTTGCTAATCCGCTTAGCATTTATAAGCTAATTCTTCGGGTTCGGGTATTTATCACAAAGCCAATATATATATCAGGGTTTGACATTAACTTTTTTGCTCACTGGTCGATGTGGCTAGTGGATTTACGGAGTCACTCGCCATTCAGCCTTTTTACTAGCCACAATTGTGTTACCGGAGGAATGGTGGTGGTGTAGTGGTTAGCACTGTCGCCTTGCACCTCCAGGGTCCGGGTTCGATTTCCCGGTCAGGCTCGATTCCCGTCTCTGTGTGCATGGAGTTTGCATGTTCTCCCCGTGCTTGGTGGGTTTCCTCCGGGTACTCCGGTTTCCTCCCACAGTCCAAAGATATGCAGGTTAGGCTAATTGGCGTTCCTAAATTGCCCGTAGTGTGTGATTGGGTGTGTGAGTGTGTGTGTATGTGTGTGTGCCCTGCGATGGATTGGCACCCTGTCCAGGGTGTACCCCGCCTAGTGCCCGAAGTCTCCTGGGATAGGCTCCAGGTCCCCCGCGACCCTGAACACAGGATTAAGCGGTATAGAAGATGAATGAATGAATGAATGAATGTCTATAAATGTGCCTCTTTCAGCAGACATCTTCAACTGTCCTGTCTGGTATGACATCATTTCAGGCAAGAACAAAATATATACAGTAGGAACAATTTTCCATAGCTCCCCCTCTAGTGTGATTCCTTTAGGCACATTTTCAAGGAAGTTCCCAATTCCTGCATTCTGATTGGTTGGAAAAATATACAGGGAAGCAATGGGGAAGTTTGTGTCATTTGCCTTGACACTGAACCGGTGTGTTGGAAAGAAAGAGATATGAAACAGGAAGAAATGCACGGAGTGCACGATCGGAGTGATATTTCAACTGGAATGTAAAAAGGCATGTTTTGTAGACCTCTATAAACTGATATGATGTACGAGCAAGGACACTCCAGGAGATGATGTTACAGAAAAGTAACCAACAGCAACTTCACATTATGACAAAACACCAAATGTTGTTGATTATTATCCTGTAACATCACACCACACCTTGAGTTCTTTATTAGTTCTTTATAGTGTTAGCGTGATCTCTACAGCGTTCAGGACTGAGAATGACAAGTGAAGACTAAACCAATGACCTGCACATGTGTAAACGTTGTTCCCAGGTCTTGCAGCCAGGCATGTGATTGGAAACCTTACTACATGAGCTGTTTTGTTAGTTCCTCCCAGGGGAATGAAGCTAGCTTGCTACTCCTGACATCCAGGTTCATTACGCTATTGTGTAAGCCTGTTATGACCACTTAGCCTCTGCTGTTTTCTGCGCGTCGTCTAAAAGAAAGAGCTAATCTGTGTGGAATGTGAGGGGGAAGGTCGAAACGCAGCCACCCATCACACCTCGTGTTGAGGAGAGTGTGTAATCACACTACTCCCACCAATCAGGCAAAGGGCAGGTACGTGGATGATGGATGCGTCATGTTATCCAGCATGAGGTCTGGATGTTCAGAGTGCCCATGACTGCAGAAACAGGTGAATGCCACGACGGCAAAGTCCAAAAGTAATAAAAAAAATTCTCTCTACACAAAACCAGTGGGCTTTATAAAATATCTACTGTAAAATCTGTAAGAAAATCCCTGCTGGTTTTAGTTAATGAACTCAGGAGCAGATGATTTCTTCCTCCATAGGCCTATGAAAATGTTCGACGAACAAGTCAGATTCATAAATAATACATCATAAGTCCATCATGAGCTGAACATGAAAAGAAAGCAGTTTTAGCCATAAAACCCCTTATCCTACGTAGAGTCGCCGGTGTCTAGACCCTATCCTAAGGACGTTAGGGCAAAAAGTGGGATACATCCTGGATGGTCACAAGCCAACCCATTGCAGTGCACAAGCACACACACTCACACACCCAGTCACACACTACCGGCAAATTGGAAACGCCAGTCATACTACGCTGCATGTCTTTGCACTGTGGGAGGAAACCGGAGAACCCAGAGGAAGTCCACCAAGCATGGGGAGAACATGCAAACTCCACACGCTCAAAGCAATGGTGAGATTCAAACCTCTAACCTGGAAGAGATGAGATAACAGTGCTAACCTCCATGCAACCAAACTACTACTAATTCCATCCAATTACTGTAGGTTAGTAGACCGCTTTTTGGCATTGGACACTTTTGCAAAGAAATAAAAACTCCAGAGATAAATTTTTTTTTAATTAATGCAAACATTTATAGATTTATTGATTCGTCCCTGTACAGTAGTTTGCATGTTCTCCCCATTGCTTGGCGGGTTTCCTCTGGGTTCTCCGGTTTGCTCCCACAGTCCAAAGACATGCAGATTAGGCTAATAGGTGTTTCCAAATTGGCCGTAGTGTGTGTGTGAGTAAGTGTGTGAGTGATTGCATTCCCTACAATGGATTGGCAGCTGATGTACCCCACCTTATGCCCCGAGTTCCCTGGAATAGGTTACAGGCTTCCACCGACCCCGAACAGGATAAGCAGTATACAGTGGAAAAGTGAGTGATTCGTAATTAATGAGGAAGCTCAACAACCTCCCTGAGAAGACATGAGGAAGAAACCTTGAAGACAAAAAAAAAAAACAGACTCTGATAAATAAGAGATAAATAAATCTTCTTAATAAATATTCGTTGCAGTTTCAGTCTGAAACCTATCATCATATTGCATCATAGTAAAACAGTTCATCAAATGCAGTCCAATGCCATCTTCATGGTTTATAATTGGAAAGTAGAAGATGATGTTCAGTGACCGCATTCGATCATAGAGCTGCTCTACTGACAGACTCAGGAAATCTTTTGTTTCCACGACACCTCTTCACATGATGGTCCCTCAACCACCCACCACTCATCCTCGGCTATACAGGTACGTTTAGCTTCTCCTTCGTAACAGACTTACACTCATGTTTATCTACTCTTCAAGTGCCCTGAACTTGTGCATTGACTTTCATTACTCACATTTTTGCACTGCTGTCACGTTTAACTGCTATAACTTGTTGCACTGGTTTTCTCAATTTGCTGGTTGTGTCTTGTTGCAACTTGTTTCAATTGGCGCCAGTCTGTCCCGTGAATATTCAACCTCATTGCCTATATTTGCACATATTTATCTCATTCTGTACATCTATTCCGTTGAATCATTGGTCATCTCCCATATGTTCCTTTTTTACAATTTGGAATCAATCAAACAATATATCAAGCTATCAATCGATCGAAGATGGATGGATGATGGACGGACGTACATCCAGTAGTGGTATGAAATCATACACCTCTACTACCTCGTATCCTAAAAAAAACTAGCCACAGACACTTGGACAGGGCCTCAGATACAGCAAGCAAATATTCAGCCTCGGCTCTGCAGGCCAACCGATGCTGTGAAAAAGTCAATATGAGAAGGCTATAGGCATGGTCTTAATGGGAGGTTGGTGGACCCATAAACATAAAAACCTTTCTCTCTCTCTCTCTCTCTCTCTCTCTCTCTCTCCTGCTTGCTCTGACTCATGTGATTGTTGTTTAGCAGGATGCTGGTAAATGAGGCATGGCCCCCTGACGCTGTGGTTCTCGGCATTACGGTAGCCGGGGCTATTCAGGGTACGGGGTCAGTCATGCGGAGGGTCTGCTAGGACAACATGACTCACTCACGCACCTAATGAAGAAGAAGAAGGAAAAAAAAGGCAAAGCATGTCAGTTGCCATATGGGCGACGAATCTCGAGGTGAGTTAAGTCGAGTTCATGGATATAACGAGGTCTAAGTGGTGCCTCGGCAAAGCAGGGCTTTAGGGGCTTTCGAATTCATCAGCTGGATAAATGATGACGTCTTGCATTTTATTTGTGCTGCAAATCGCAGGATATTTTCCGAAGTCCAATTTAATTAGTCGTGCGACACAATGTAATGCCAATGGTTTAAAAAGGACAAAGGAAAGCTCGAGCCTGATGAGAGCTCTGAAGAGACGATTTTCATTAGTGTGTTAATCCAGAAAATCACAATGCACAACAATGACAAAGTCTAACCGTTTGTTTTTCTCCCCCCCATGTCTAATTCATGCTTTTGTAAACGACTACAAAAAGAGAAAAACGCTGATGTTCAGAATTGGCGGCACTTGACATTTCATGAAAAAAAAGAGACGCCCTGGCTTTAGAGAAGACGACAGGACAGTCGAAGAATGAGTGGGATGCTGCTGTGAATGAGGCGTCTATTGTTATTACACCGACTCTAAAGATCCATTGGTCTGTCGAGAGAAGGTACAGAGAATTTATTTTTTTCCCTTTTCTGGTTTTTCATCATCATGTGGCCTTGATTCTTCGGCTGACAAGAGAGGGGAAAGGCGAAATTGTAAGTAAGTATCTCTACAGTCCTGACATTGTCCCACTGCCTCCTCAGTTTCACTTTAAATAGATTATCTCAAGGACCATTACCCCTATTTTTCTGGGGGCCCCCGTCCCGATCAATGGGGCCCTTGTTTGGCACCCCTCCTCGCTTCCCGTGAGAAATCGGGGTGAAGGGCGAATATTGGGAGAGGCGGGGCTGCGTCATGCCTCTGATGCTCTTCATAAGAGTCTCACGGTGTTGGAAGAGCGCAGCACCAGTCGACTAGAGCGCGAAGAGGCACGGTAACAAAGGATGCATTAGGGCCACACATCGCACCGCGAAGTGCAGAGGAGGCCCGGAGGCTGAGTGCTATTCACCACTCGAACCGTTAGTGTCCAGGCATGGGGATTTATTATAATAATGCTCTCCATAAGCCGCTGCTCTAGTCAGGCCTCCCACTGCTGCAGTAGGTGAAATAAAGCATACAGGAAGTCCATTACGCAACAAGCGACGGAGACACTCCTGATTTATAATCTTACGGAAGGTGGTTTACTCTAGTATCGTTGTCCAAGGGTTGCATCTACTGTACATGATAGGAAGAGCAAAGATAACCGTTTGTTTCCCGGAATCCAGCGAACGACTTTCTGATCGATACACACTCATCTGCTGAACGACTGCAGTTTACTCAAGGATGATTTATTTCACTTTCATCCCAAGCCACTTACAATTCAGAGAAAACACAATGCAAGCTGCTGAGAGGCCAGGATCAAGCGCAAGGACCCAACGGTGGCCTGGGATCTGAACTTGTAACCTTCCAAACACTTTGTGTAAGTCATTAGGGCTGTTGATGCAGTCATGAGATGCAGTTATAATGGATAAAGTTTATAGATCATGTGTATTTTCCCCACATTTAGGTCCAGTTCAAGTCTACGAGGAATCCAAAAGCCACCACTAGAAAAGGGCAAGAAAAATAACAACCAACAACAACAACTGCTGCTGCTGAAAAAATAAATAAATAAACAAATCTCCCCACAAATGACCACTGAAAATTATTAAAAACAAAAATGACCCCTGAAATGAAACCACCAAAAAAATGACAGTTGAAATGTAATCACTCAAAAATTTCGGAACAAAAAAAAAAAATTTTTTTAGATACAGTATATACACACACACACTACCGTTCAAAAGTTTTAGATCACTTTTTGTTTAGTGATTTATTTTCTACATTCTACAACAATACTGTGGATTTCAAAACTATAAAATAACACATATGGAATTAGGTAATTACGTAACAACAACAAAAACAACAGTTAGTTGTTATTTTAAGACACAGAGGTCGGCCTTTCTGTAGTAGTTCTTGCAAGAACAGTATCGTCAAGTGCATTTGCAAAATCCGTCCAGCACCATAATGAAGGCCGTCCCAGGAGGACGAGACCAAAACCTCCCTCTGCTGCAGACGAGAAGTTCATTTAGAGTTATCAGCCTGAAAAATGACCAATTAACAGCAGCTCAGATTAGAGGCGTTATGAAGTCTTTACAGAGCAGAAGTAGCAGAAACATCTCAATATCAACTGTTCAAAGGAGATTCATGCAGTTTTTGGACGCCTTCAGCAAAACTTTACAATGTAGTTAGAAAGTGACCACAAACTTTTGAACGGTAGTATAAAAGTTTTTTATGTATATATATATATATATATATATATATATATATATATATATATTATTATTTATTTTTTTTTTTTTTAAATGACTGAAATTGAAAATGTCCATCAAAACACAATGGAGCAAAAAAAAAAAAAAAAACACAAAAAAGGTAAATGCCAACCAAAAAATTCCACTGGAAAAAAATAAATAAAATGACCCCTTGAAAAATATAAAACTACAAAAAATATAAAACCAAAATGACTACGGAAATTAACATCTAAAATTAGTAAAAACAAACAACAACAAAAAAAAAAAAACAACATACAGTACAGTATAAAGCAAAAAGGCCACTAAAATTAGCAACAAAAAAAAAGTTTTATTTTTTTCAAAAATGGCGAAATCGGAGACATACTGTACTAAAGAAACCAAGAACTGGCACTGGAACAAAACACCTGTTGTCTTAATGTATGGACGCGTTTTCAACTTCGTTATGATGGTAAAACTAAACTTTAATCTGTTTATTAGAAAACTGTTTTAATTGTCTGTTAAATCACAGTTTCATGGGAAACGTACAGTACGATTATATGGAACTGTAATATCTCTCCTGCCTATACTGTATACTGTACGTACTTCCCGATGAGAAATTACCACCGACGAAACGTGGGATTCAAACATTATAACCTGAGATAAATGGATTTTCACACACCACCAAGAAACCGCAATGCTCCTGAGAAACTAAGACATCTGTTCTCGCTGCTTGACGATCGATGAACGACACAAATTTACAAAACCCAAACGTCTCCCTGGTGAGATTAACACTGCTGGAAAAGGCCACGTCTGCGTCATATGCTGTTGCTTAGCATTCCTTATCCAACACATGCTACGTGCCATCGGTCTCGCGGAGGCCAGACAGGAGTCAGTTATAACTCTAAAGACACTGTATAGGAAACTGGACGAGACTCTGGAGGAGACTTCTGAAGATCGTAGTCCTTGCCTTGTCCTACTTCGGAAGCCGTCAGTGATACGAGACTACATTCATTCTGCTTACTGTCTGGCGTGTGACAGAATGAGGTTGAACGCGACCCCAGGACCCGGACCCGGGCCGCGACCCAACGCGGCGTGCGGTGGCATTTCATTAACGCCATGAAGCAGAACCCTTCCTGTTCACTAATGACGCCATTCAGAGAAAGAACCGCAACGCCGCTCCGCGCGTACACTTATAACACATTCGATCCACTTTCTGACATGACATCATCTCGGCAGTCCATTCATCCCGGAGAACCGCGGGACGCGGCACTGCTACGAGCACGCACGTCGTGTTTATCCAGCAGGACCGACGGGAGATTTCCTGCACCGCTGTGACTGCGCCAGATCAACTCGGAGCTCCCCTGGCGCCAGACGCGGCACGGACTCGGCTCTTTAAAGATGCTAATGGAAGCGGAGTAGAAGCCTGATTAGAGGGACACGTCCTCCTCTGAGACCAGAGACACCATTTCCCCGTCATCTCACTCAGAGCGCTCACAGAGAGGAAAAAAAAAAAAGCAAGCGAGGAACAGAGGGGTCTGATAACGGAAAAGCTAATTAAATTAAGCCTTCTTTAATAAAAGAGGAAGTTAGCTTAACACTATAATCCCAACTACTTCATCAAAGGCAGCAGTAAGAATATAAAGGCGAAATTAAAATACGCCGTTCCTGCAGTTATGGATTTCACACAGAGCCGAGAAGCGTGCAAGGTTAAAAAAAAAAAAAAAAAAAAAAGTGAAGAAAAGTAAATTAGGAAAAAGAAAAGTAAGAAAGTACATGCAGCATGAGTGAAGGGTTTGGTTAAGGGGACACGGATTCTACTGTATAGGTGGGATTATTAAGAAGGTAAAAGATTCTAGTACATAAAACACACATGAAAATGAAGGTGAAAAAGTAATAAGTAAGTAATGAAAAACAAGGAAAGAAAGAAAGAAAGAAAGAAAGAAAGAAAGAAAGAAAGTAAGAAAGAAAGAAAAAGAAATGTAAGCACTTGAGAGAGTCTCCTGAGAACAAAGAAATTAAAAAAAGGAAGCAGGGAAGGAAGGAAGGAAAAGAAGAAAAATTATTTAGAAAGAAAAAGAAAGTAGAACAGAAAGAGGGGAGGAAAGAAAGATGCAACTAAGAAACTACGAAAGTGACAGAGTTGGGACAAGAAAGAAAGAAAAGGAATGCAAACAAAAAGCAAAATGAGAAGATAAGCTCAGAGGCAAGGAGTGGGATAGGTGGAGGGACAGGGACAGGTAGAGGGACTGGGACAGGTAGAGGGACAGGTAGAGGGAGAGGGACAGGTAGAGGGACAGGTAGAGGGACAGGAAGAGGGACAGGTAGAGGGACAGGGACAGGTAGAGGGACAGGTAGAGGGACAGGAAGAGGGACAGGGACAGGAAGAGGGACAGGTAGAGGGACAGGTAGAGGGACAGGTAGAGGGACAGGAAGAGGGACAGGTAGAGGGACAGGGACAGGTAGAGGGACAGGTAGAGGGACAGGAAGAGGGACAGGGACAGGTAGAGGGACAGGTAAAGGGACAGGGACACGTCCTGCTACAGACATTGGGTTGTTTTATATGCTGTCAGCCTGAAACTTTTTTCTTGTCCTACGTTTTCTCACTTTTTCCTCATTTCCCAGCATGCTTTGCTCTGAGCAAACACACACACACACACACACACACACACACACACAGCTGGTGCTCATGAAGGCCTGACTGGCTGTAATGCTGAAATATGCGCATGTCAGTGGAATATAAAGCAGCTCCACACCACCGTCCCCGAGTCGAATAAATAAATAAATAAATAAATAAATAACACGGGATTATCATACATTTCCATCTGTGAACACAAAATGCAAAGAAGATCTGAACATAAAAGTGACGGCATGTCAGATCATTTAGCACACGATGTTAAAAACGAGCGTCTCAGTGCTCGCAGATATAAACTGCTCCGTCTCTCTCCGTCTCTCTCTCCGTCTCTCTCGGTCTCTCTCTCTCGGTCTGTCTCTCTCGGTCTCTCTCTCTCGGTCTGTCTCTCTCTCTCGGTCTCTCTCTCTCGGTCTCTCTCTCTCGGTCTCTCTCTCTCGGTCTGTCTCTCTCTCTCGGTCTCTCTCTCTCGGTCTCTCTCTCTCGGTCTCTCTCTCTCGGTCTGTCTCTCTCGGTCTCTCTCTCTCGGTCTCTCTCTCTCGGTCTCTCTCTCTCGGTCTCTCTCTCTCGGTCTCTCTCTCTCGGTCTCTCTCTCTCGGTCTCTCTCTCTCGGTCTCTCTCGGTCTGTCTCTCTCTCTCGGTCTCTCTCTCTCTCCGTCTCGGTCTGTCTCTCTCTCTCGGTCTCTCTCGGTCTGTCTCTCTCGGTCTCTCTCGGTCTCTCTCGGTCTGTCTCTCTCGGTCTGTCTCGGTCTGTCTCTCTCTTCAGTGCCTCATTCAGGTACACTCTTCTGAAACACTCACATGAGCGTTTGTCTTTTGCCTTCAGGCTGATTTGAAGTAAAAAAAAAAAAAAAAAAATTATTTCAGTCTCTTTTATTTTTCTCTTCTTTATATTCTCCTTTTTTGCTTTTCATAAAATATTTTTTTCTTTCTTTTCTTTCAGTTTCACACTTGCATCCTTTCTCTTTCCTTTTTTCCCCTCATTCCTGCTTGCTGACGCTTTTTTTCCTCTCCTACTTCTTTTTTTACTTCTCCCTCTCTGCTCATAAAATACTTTTCTTACCACCGTTCTTTCTTATTTCCTTCTTTTACTTTTTTTCATCCCATTTAACATTTTATTGCTTTCTTCTTATTCCCTGTTATAAATCATTTCTTTCATTCTATCTCTTTGTCATTCTTTCTATCCTTCCTCTAACTTAATTTTTGTTTCTAACTTTCTTTTTTCCTTTGCTAATCTTACTTTATCTCTTTTTGTTATTCTGTCTTTCTTTCTTCTTTGTTATTTCTTTGTTATTCTTTCTTTACTTTGTTTTTTTCTTTCTTTCATTTGCTATTCTTTCTTTATTCACTTCTTTTTGGTTTTCTTTCTTTCCTTTATTTGTTTTTCTTCTTTCTTTTATTCTATTTCCCTTCCTTCCTTCCTTGTTGTTTAACACACCAGTATTAACATACAGTATAAATGTATCACAGAAATTTGATATAATATTTTTGTCATATCGCTCTTACTTACACTGATGTTTAATAACCACACACACACAAACACACACACACCCTCTATAATATTGTTAAAGTATTATAGTATTCCAGTTCCTCCTCCTGGGATGTTTACAGATCAGTTCTCCGTCTGCTTTGCTCACATTAATGAACACGTCCAGGTCACGCGGTTTATTAGCAGGACGACACGCGCTAGCGATCCGTCGCGTGTGATCAGATCAGACGCAGCGAGCTGGAGCGCGAGGAAAAGGGGTGCGTTACTGTGAGACACATGAAAGGAGAGATATTCAGTGATGAGAGATTGATGCGTAGTTAAGAAGTGGAATGGATAGATAGATAGAAAGATAGATAGAGAGAAGAGACTAAGATTTGAAAAGGAAAAGTCTTTATGTAAACGAAATGCTAAATATTCATCAAGGTCCCGTGAGAGTTAATTACCAGTAGCTTCCCAAGCCTAATTGGCTGATTTTGCCATTTCTTCTCTCTCTCTCTCTCTGTGTCTCATTTCCATACAGGATATTTTTCTTCTAGTTTTTTTCTTCTTTTTGCACATCTCATAATCTCGCCTGTAAATATTCTCTCTCCTCCTCCGAGAGTTGCCAAGTTTTTCACGCTCGATGCTTAATTTGAGCATCTGCTCCAGCTGGCAAAACACCACACACCAGATTTTACAAATCGCTAATTCCCGCTATTTGGCTGGACTAATTGCCATCGGATGAGGAAGAGAAAAGGTTTGCGCGAGAGAGGGCGATGCGTCCCTGCGACGGAGTGGGAGGACCGTCCGCGCAGACGGTATTTATAGCGAGGAAACCGTAGCAAATTATGAATTACAGCACGTGCTGGAGATGAGCGACGGTACAATTAAAAGCTAGTTTGTTCCAAACGGTTGATGTGCGTTGGTTTGTCGCCGCGCGGATTCCCTCAGCGTGACCAGGCGCTAACGCTTTACACCATCTCGCTCGTGCCGTGGGCCGGACTGTCCTCACTGCGTTTATAAACTACTACATCTATTCACACAATGCTAACCGAACCTCGCTAGCTCATGTGCCAGGAATAAAAACCCTCAAGAGTGGCGCTGTTATTAGAAATTAATAAACAATTGCTTATACAACTGGTTATAGAATGAGAATAGCAGCATTTATTATTTTAGACCTAAACACTAAGGTCGCGGTCACACTGACACCTCAGATATCCGACACTGGAGACTCCTTCCATGTGCATGCTGTTGCTATAGAAACAATATCACACTACAGTCAGAACTTTAATATCAATTGTTGATTTAGTCTGGACTATTTAGTCTAAAGGGGTTAAAAAGGAGGACCTTTACCATTAATTTATTTAGTTGTTTGTTTGTTTAATATTATTTTATTATATATTACATCATATTAACTACTATAATAAACACTTACAGAAGACCTTCTCTTTTTTTTATCTAATTTTATTTTCAGGTACAAATTACATACACAATTCTCACTTTCTTTCTTTCTTTCTTTCTTTGTTGTTGTTTCTTTCTCTCTTGTCAATTCAATTTAATTCAATTCAATTTTATTCATATAGCGCTTTTAACAATGGTCATTGTCTCAAAGCAGCTTCACAAAAATTTTAGAAATTTAACAAAAAAAAAAAAAAATTATATATTATATATATATATATAGAATAATTATATATATAATTGTCATCCTTCTTTCTTTTTCAGTCATTATTTCTATTTATTTATTTAGCTATTTTTTGTTCAAATTACTCCTTCGTTTATTCTTTCGTTCATTTCTTATCTTTTTCTTCTTCACTTACTGTTTCTTTCCATTCGTTTTTTTCTTCTTCTTCTTCCTTTATTTCTCCGTCCTCCCCACAACAGAACTCTTTTCTCTCGTTTTCTTTCTTTTCCTTATTATGTCTTTTTTTGTTGCTTTCTTCCTTTCTTTCTATCTTCCTTGTGTTGCAGTTTTACTCTTCTTTTAGCTCTCCTTTTCCTCAGTCTTTCATTAGCTTCGTTTTTTCTTTTTATATTAGATTATATATTATAAATGTATATATTATTTTTCTTTATAGTTTTTTTCCTTCAATAATTGTTTCCCCTCCTTCCTTTATGTCCTTCATTACTTCCTTCCTTTTCTTTCTTATTATTCTTTCTTTCTTCTTATTTTTTTTTTCATCAACATAATGTTCATCGTTCCTTCTTAAAAATCTTTTCTTTTTCTTTCTTCCTCACAGTTTTTTAAATGTAATCAATAGCTACTTGTTTGATAAACCAATTTAAATCTCATGATATATATATACAGTATATACACACTCCCCTTTCTTTTTAACTAAGCATTCAACTCATTTTTCTTTAATTCCTTTCAGGATAATGATTTTTAAAAATACGGCTTCATGGTCATTAACATTAGTCTTTAGTTCATTACCTTAAAACCATTAACCTCTCATGAGCTCTGCATTAGTAACAATACGAGGAATAATATCTGCCTTCTCTTCACTAAGTGCTTAATGTGTAGCAGACTCACTCTGTGTGGTATAACTCAGGCCTTTATACGAGCCTGTGTGTGTGTGTGTGTGTGTGTGGGAGGAGTGATGTTGACCCGTAATGAATGTAAATGAATGTATTCATGGAACTCCTTCAGCGCCTCCTGGCCTCTCCGCCTCCTCCGGCAGCAGGGTCGAGAGACCGGCACGCAACGCAGAAGCCGTTAGACGTTTAATTAAACGACAGTCAAGAGATATAGATTATGACCCAGGCAGTCAAACCTGAAGCATTACTGCATGACAGAAGCCACACGCGAGACCACGGGCCGCTGAAACGCTGAGGCAGGGTTTTCCCTAAGCGCGTTTCAAACCCTGCAGTCAGCTAAACAAAAGGAGGAAATGCGCTTTGTTGACAGTCAGGGAAGCAGCACCCCGAGCAATTAAACAGCACACCCCAGTGGGCGGGATATTGGCAGAAGGATAGCTGACATCATAATCCAAATGATGGAAAAAAAAAAAAAAAAACACGGTTCCTTGAGGGCGACTGGTGTGCACATGTAAATTAGAAGATTAATATTTAATGAGTTCTCATACTGTACTATAGTACCTACAGCTCATTCACAGGTACAGAGGAAACACCAAACGGCTGTGGTACTGTATGTTAGGAACGACACCAATGAGTGTGATCACGTTGTGTTATTTACAGTCCTTAAGTGTTTGTATTTCATCAGTATGTTCAGTACGAGTCCACAGGTAGATTAAAAATCCAATTCGTCTATCAATTAACTCACTTATCCATCCATCCACCTAATTATTTATTCTTTAATCTACTCCGCCATCAATCCCTCTATCCATCCAAATATCTATATAACTACCCACTCATCCATCCATCAGTCCATCTACTATTTCATACATGTATTCATTTATCGGAGTGGCCGGTGGTTAAGGTGTTGGATCAGGAGATCCCTGGTTCAGACCCTGACACAACCAGGCTTCCACTGATTGACCCTTGAGCATATCCATCCATCTACCATTTCTTCCATCTATTCATTTATCAATCCATCCATCCACAATTTCATCTATCTATTCATTTATCAATGAATTGATTTATCCATTCTCATCATCTATCCATCCATCCATCTACCATTTCACCCATCTATTCATTTATTAATCCATCCATCCATCCATTCAGCCTTCCATGCATCCATCCATCCATTTCACCCATCTATTCATTTATTAATCCATCCATCCATCCATCCATCCATCCATTCAACCTTCCATGCATCCATCCATCCATCTACCATTTCACCCATCTATTCATTTATTAATCCATCCATCCATCCATTCAGCCTTCCATGCATCCGTCCATCCATCCACAATTTCATCTATCTATTCATTTATCAATGAATTGATTTATCCATTCTCATCATCTATCCATCCATCCATCCATCTACCATTTCACCCATCTATTCATTTATTAATCCATCCATTCAACCTTCCATGCATCCATCCATCCATCTACCATTTCATCTATCTATTCATTTATCAATTCATCAATTCACCCATTCACATATCCATCAATTCATCCATTTATCCATCTACCATTTAATCTATCTATTCATTTATCAATCCATTGATTAATACACTCTTATCCATCCATCCATCCATCCATCAATTTATCCACACATCTACAGTATCACTTCACCCATCTATTCATTTATCCAAACATCAATTCATCCGTTTATCCATCTACCATTTAATCTATCTATTAATTTCTTAATCCATTGATTAATCCATTCTTATCATCCATCCATTCATCCACCAATTTATCCACCCATCTAGAGTATCACTTCATCCATCTATTTAAGGATATTAATCAATACATCAATTTTGTTTAAAACATCAATTCATCCATTTATCCATCTACCATTTACTCTATCTACTGTATTCATTTATTAATCCATTAATTCATGCATTCCCATCCATCTATTCATCCATCCATCCTGGTCAAGGTTGTGGTGTATGCGGTGTAGCTATCTTTGGAATACGGTACACCATGGATGGGATTCCAGTCCATCGCAGTTCCTTTGCACACTTGTATATTATTGATTATGATTTATGACTATTGGGATCAATACCATTTTGTGCATCTGTCTTAAAAATGTTTTGCCCAATTTGCAATAAAGAAAATGTACAATCATAGGCAGTCCTGCACTGCTTTTAACCTCTAAAAGTATCTATGCATTTTTATTTACATAATAATGTGCTGATTCACTGAAATGAGCTCGATAAATGTCCCGTAACCAAAATCCAGGTCTCGGCTCCGCCGTTCCTCAGTCACTGCACATCCACCTGGACGCTTAGAGATAAGAGCAGTATTTAACGCACCCCGTTTCTTGACGAGGAAAGGGCTGAGAAGTGAAAAAACCGTGTGAAGGATGAACACCCAGCACTAAGTAAAACAACAACAACAAAAAAACACATTTAAAAACAAGCAAATAAATAAATAAAACGAGGCAACGGAGTTGAATAAGTGCTGAGACGAAATGAAAAGGTCTAAGGGAAATATGAAATCAGGCGGATGCCTAAAAGCAGGCGGTAGAACGGGCTTTTAAAAGCTTTAATAAAAGGCCGCGTTTACTTTCCACTGGCTCGAGAGGTGTTCAATTTTGCGCATTAAAAAGACGACAAGTGTCATACAGAACAATTCTGTTCATTTGCGGCAAAAGGGTGATGGATGGTGCTGTATGAAAAAGGATCCGGAGTGGATGAGGTTGAGTGAATACACTCGCCCCTGATGCGATCAGCGGCCCATCAAACCCAACCTGCACAAATATACATACGTTATAAAGAATGAGGTTAGTGCAGGAGGATTCATTTTCACTTCACGCTTTGTACGGAGGTGAGTGACCTGACCTCATCTCATTCACACAGCTCAAACGCTCTCGCGCTTTTCTTTATCAGTGCGTTTAACCAGCAGTAGGAATATATGTGTGTGTGTGTGTGTGTACTCTTCTAATAATAGCATTATACGCTTGTTGCTTTGGCAATGGCCAAATAACATGCAGCAAAACCTGGACGAGAAAAGAAGATCCGGATGTCCAACGTCAGTCAAATCACTCAAACGGTCTTTGAGTCGACGCAGCTGTTAAAGGTTTTGCACCAATGCAGAGGTAACAAGCTGACATGAGATAAGATGGTAAACTCTAGTATAGTAGAAGCATTAATCAATGTGATCACATTAGTGATCCGTCACATCAAATCAGGTATTACGTCACATTCCAGTTTGCATACTTTATGATTGCTGGTTCATTAAGCTCCATTTTGATACCAAGTTTATTACTCTATCATATCCGGTTCCTGAGATATGGACAGTGTGAGTTTGTTTACTAAAAGGGCTACAGAAAAAATCTGTCAAAATGCTATTTTTAAGAATATTTAAACAAGGATTCCGTGGCATATTAGGAAAGAAGGAACCCTAAGCCTAATTGTGATACCAGGATCTCCATGCTAGACCTAGAAATGTGCTAATACTGTGGATTTATAGCAAACTAGAAGTGCCTGTGACTTTGTTCGCATGGAAGTAAATTTAAGCACTCATTCCGCAGCTTCTCATGCGCCATTTGTTGAATTTTGGAATGAACAAAAAAAATTGTATGTGTTATCGTGAAGTGCACAGAATGAAGGTCGCGTTTACTCTCACTCATAAGTGCGTATTAAAAAAATGTACAGCGCCATCTGTTGAACTAATGATTTTTTCATGACATAAAGGCATTTTTCATTTAAATTTCAAATTACCATATCTTCTCTTCCCGTGGACTGATTGTGATGAAACAAAGCCTATATGTTACCTAAAGCCTGGTCAAATACACCTGTAAAAATCCCATTCAAATTTGTTCAGTAGGTTTTGCGTGATGCATGCACAAACAAACAGACAGACAAAAATAAAATAAAAAAAACATCTTGATGTGTTCTATTACTAAACTTAAACTTACATCTCCCCAAATAATTTTTTCGCAAACACGCAAACAGTTTTATTATATGTATAGATTTTTTAAAAAATGCTGTTTTATTAAGTGACCAGCTACAGTACTTTTAAAAAAATATATTAATATTAAAATAAAATTTTGGATTAAAACTTCCTCAATTATAATTTTCTTTTGCCAAAATTGAAGATTTCACCTTCTGCATGACCTATTGGCCATGGTGTAAAACTAAACTGTGGGACTTAATACCTGATATGACGGGTCACAGATAACGTTCACACACATACCTGCTAGTGTCTAATGTCCGGTTTACAGGGGGGGAAAAAGAGAATTTACCGCGTGTATACTTAACTAGACAAACACACGTTTAAATAAGAGAAGAAAATGCTAGTTTGATTCATATCCTAGACATGCTAGGTGTTCTACTACAGTAGCTTGACCAGATTAGCAAAGCAAGTTAACTCTACACACGCACCCGAGGCACCGATCGTCATAGTAATTCCTTACAAGTTTCATTAATTTATTTCTAGTTTATGTAACTTCACTTACAGAATAAAACATTTTTTTGGTAACTAATGGGAACAGAGTTTCCTAATTTCTGAGTCTGAAATTCATTCATTCATTTTCTATACCGCTTAATCCTGTGTTCAGGGTCGCAGGGGACCTGGAGCCTATCCCAGGAGACTTCGGGCACTAGGCGGGGTACACCCTGGACAGGGTGCCAATCCATCGCAGGGCACACACACATACACACACTCACACACCCAATCACACACTACGGAACGCCAATTAGCCTAACCTGCATATCTTTGGACTGTGGGAGGAAACCGGAGTACCCGGAGGAAACCCACCAAGCACGGGGAGAACATGCAAACTCCATGCACACAGAGACTGGAATCGAGCCTGGCCGGGGAATCGAACCCAGACCCTGGAGGTGCAAGGCGACAGTGCTAACCACTACACCACCGCGCCGCTGAGTCTGAAATTGAAAAAAAAAAAATACAAACTACGTGTTCGAGCTAACCACTTGGATTTGTTGCTTGACAGCGTTTAAGTTACTTTCCACAGTTATATAGTCCTTGCTGTCAGTTTATTAGTACAGTGAAACCTTGGATTACGAGTAATGCGGTTTACGAGTGTTCCACAAGACGAGCAAAGATTTTTTTATATATTTTGACTTGAAAAACGAGCATTGTCTTGGTTTATGAGCACCGAGTACTATGTATCACGCATGCGCTTCTTGTTTTGACGCCGGGCATCACGTCATCACAACTGAGCCAACTCTCTCTTGCGCTGCGGAACTCAGTTGTGGGTCTTAGTGCTCGTCTCTTACTGGTATAATCACCATCCGTGCACGTGTGTTCTGTTTACTATAACACTGTGACCCCGTGTGTGTGTAAAACAAATTTAATTTTGTGTCCGGAATCTTATAACACAAGTGTGTGCGCGAGTAAAGCAAATGAAATTCTCAATACTCGCGCGCATGTGTGTGCGTGTGTGTCTGTGCGTGAGCGTAATTTGACACTGTGTTTCTGAAGGGGGATTCACACACAGCCGGCAAACATACACACACACACACACACGAGACACACACACTCTGCTCTCAGAAGAAACTCAGCTCAGAGGTAAGGTGCGGTTCATTTGTTTGTTTGTTTTACTTTACAGCAGTGATTCTGTTAGTTTGCGCTCACACAAGTGTCATTAGCAATGATTATTGCTAATTTCAGATAAAATAGTGTAACGGGAGAGAGACGTTGATTTATGACCGCTGTTTACGGAAGTGTAGTCCAGTGCGGGAGATGAATTGTGGGTAGATGCATTGTGGTTAATGCAGTCCGGTGTGTGTGAATGCGAATGTGAGATGTAAACTAGGATGTAGAGCCTTATAGAGTTTTGGTCTTCAGTAGTTTTTTTTAGTTGGATGTAAAGGCAGGATCCATCCGAAAGTTTGTACTATAGCCCGACAATGCAGCAAATAAAAAAACGGACATCGTCCAGTTTGTCCATCTCATCATTACACGAGCATGAATTAACGGGCTGTTATGCTATCACGAGCAACATTAAAATAAAGCGGATAAGCTTTAATAATTTAGAGGAGAACAACAGTCTTTCCGTTAATGTGTGTGTGTTTAATTAAGACGAAAGGAGAAATTCTTATTGTGTAAGATAAGAAGGGGGAGACAGGAGGGGCTGAAAGGAAGAGTCTCCACTTACTCTAGCCTCACACACACAGAGCGCCTGTGTGCACAAACGGAAACACTTATATGTCAGGATTTATTTTTTACATTTTTGAAAGGTTAAGTGCAGGTTAATTTGTTTTATTTTTACTTCTTTTTATGTATTTACTTTTTTTGGGCTGTAGAACGAATAATTTAAGTTTCCATTATTTCCTATGGGAAAATTACATTTGGTTTACGAGTGTTTTGGAATACGAGCCCACTTCCAGAACGAATTATGCTCGTAATCCGAGGTTCCACTGTATTGTGAATGTTACGTTTGTACCGAAATGTGTAGGAAATAAAATATCCAGAAGTCCCACTGAGCATGGCCTGCTAGTCACAGAAGACAAGTGTTCTGCACATTTTAGTGCTTTCCCGCTTAATATCAGGAAGGGCCGATAATTAGCTGATTAGAAAAAAAAGTTTAGATAGTTTTGTTAGTAAGAGTTCTCGAGGACCTGTGAACCTGTGCCTTCTCCAAACAGATCCTTCTCTTCTCCCGTGCTTCATTAGATGTCCCGATGATATCACCAAGCTCAGAGCATAGCTAGTGGAGCAGCTGCTTTCAGGCTGAAATGAGAAGCTAATAGTTTCTCATTATAGAATGAATTATAGCCAATGAAATGTCATTAAATAAAACAAAGGGCCGCATTCATGTGATACCGAGGTGGTCAAATATGAAAGGATGGACATAATGGAGACTTTGTTGGCCTTTTATAGACATCAATATTGTGAAATTACTGCAAAACACCATAATCTGATACGTATAATCATTTGAAAAGGATGGACAGCAGTTCAGGGATATTCTATTTTATATTATTTTATTTAATATGGATTTATTTATTTTTATTAGTATTATTAGTATTATTAATTCATAAATTTCTTGTTGCTTGTGAGACCAAGAATGTCCCCTTCCTAGGAGAAGAGCAGTCTCCCCTGGACTCTCAACTTTCTTTGTTCCTCACTTGACCGTGAAGCAAAGCATGAGCAACTCATGAGGTGTAGAAGAAAGAATAAAAAGAGGAATCTAGGAAAATGCTCCGTCGCCACATTACGTGCCATGCTGTGACTCTTCAGGTTCACGCTCTTGGGTTCAGAGTGCATTCTTCACAGCAGCGGGGTTCCCGTTGACTGACTTGTGTGTAATCACACGGTTTGATGATGAGCAGAAGAAAAGTCGGGACAAAGGCCCAGTACTTACAAAGCACCATGAGATAAAATAAGTCCTCTGATCTGGGATCACGCATTAAGATTCTGCTTAAGATTTTAAAATGTACATTCAGTGTTGGGCCACCAGCAGAGCGTCAATGCACCGTGGGATCGATTCTACACACCTCTGAAAGTGCACTGGAGAAATGACCCGCATTCTATTCAAAACATATTCCCTTAGTGAGTGTGTTAATGATGACGGAGGAGGCGATGGCGATGCAGGGAGCTGACGCTGTCTGACACATCACTCCAAAATCTCCCATCGGTCTTCAACGTGGTGAAGATGTAGAAAGTGTGAAGGTCATAGCAAGTAATTTGCATCATTTTCCTTCTCATCGTAATAAATGCCCTGTGTAAGTAGGTGTGCTCATCCCGAGAGAGAGAGAGAGAGAGAGCACGCTCATCAGGATATAATTCTCTGACATTAATTTAAAAGTTCATACAAAAACTGTGAGTTTTGATTGTGCAGAATAACAGAACTCAGTTGTGAGAGTAAAAACTCCTAGAAACTTTATTTCTCTATATGACCCCCTGCTACACTAATGCACTTATCCCAGTGTTTCACTAGTGCACCAAGGTAGAAAGACTTATCAGAGCCATGATTGGGCTGCCTGCTGGCCTCCCAGGAACTCCTTTAATGGCGTAAACATGAGGAAATGGCTTGGAGTGAGGTCACAGGACTGTACAGGGGGTGTGGCAGTAACTGTGTTCACAGGAACGACTGCATTGGGCTCCGAGACACATGTCACATGTCACATGACTGCGGCTAAGAGTCTTCTGTAAATGTCAATCATTTTTTTATGCCTTCATTCACCTTGTCGGGAGCAGCCGAAAGACCAACAACAACAACAACATTCACCAGAAATCTCATCACGAGTCCAGGTTTGTCTTTCTCCTCTTTAACTTGGGTTAGACTTTTATATGGAGAAGTTTTTAGATAAATAATAGCACTTTTAATTATGTAAAAGTATTTATTTTCTTTTGCCTGTTTTTAATATTGAGAAAAAGAACACAAAGTGTTTACTAAATCATCCTAATTTCTTTTTTTTTTGTTATCATCAATGTAAAAAATTTTTATGTTATTCAAACAAAATAAGGAAACTGATTTGTATTCTATATATAAATGTATAAAATGTAAAAACCGAGAGTGTACAGCATTTGGAGAACAACACACGAAGCTGAATTGCATGCCTCAGTGTATGATATATGGCATTAATAGAAAGATTTTCCATTATATGCGAATTTGATTTAAACCCAAAGGATGCAAAATAATCTCCGACCAAATTTCGGCTCAAAATAAGACCGTTTAATAGAAAACTACTATTACGCCTAAGCGGTGCTCAGTGAAGCAGGCTATCGAGCCATGGCCAGTTACAAACGCATTTATTCCCATTGCAGAGGTGAGTGGTGGGCGGTGAAGTTCTGCCATTCGCTTTAATTGGCCCGAGCCCTGAGGTGCAGGCTGAAATGGCGAGTGAACAGCGTTTAAACTGCAGCAGCCGAAAAGAGAGAGAGAGAGAGAGAGAGAGAGAGAGAGAGAGAGAGAGAGAGAGAGAGAGAGAGAAAACATATTCATGGCTTCGGTTAGAACAAAAGCACGTCCAGGTCTCCTGAGCACAGAAGAATGGCACTTCAGCTAAAAGGCGAGGTCGACTGCCGAAGACCTGCCATTCATCAAACACTTCAGCTGGAACTCACAGCCAAGACTGACAGTGCGGCAACACACACACACACACACACACACACACACACACACACACACACACACACACACACACACAGAAGTTTTCTATCCATATTTCAGATTCCTTTTCATGTACATTTGTTATTGACTCAGAGTAAGTCAGAATATATATTTAAACAGTTTGACAGTAAATAACTCCATTTTTGCGGCTTTGAGTAAAAACAATTATTTTTAAATGAACACTAGTATTGCAAACTGATAAAGAAGATTTTGTGCATGCTTTCTTTGAGTTACAAGAAGAAAAAAAAAAGACTAAATTGTTTGGGTTACACAAGTGTAAATTTTGTGTGATTTTTCAAAATGCTATAAATCCACCTTTTACTGTTTTTGGCACAATGGATAACCAAAAAAAAAACAGCCTACAGTTGCACATATAGCAGATTCATGTTCTGATTGTGATTTTGTAGTCTTGAATCAAACATCAAATGCGATCAAGGAGAAGAAGTGTCGAGCTGAGTTGTTGCAAAACAAAAACCTTTTTTTTCTAAACAACTTCAGCTACATGCATCCTCCTCTACCGGTTTAGTTTCACTTCAGTACATGACGACAGCTCACTATCATACAGTACAGGGCTGCACCATTTAACCAACAGCTTCCCACTCACAGCATGTACATCTCATGTCTCTTCTACACAAATCACTCGTGCATATTTATATTGTTATTTCCCTGCTACATCCCAGTGCTTTCACCTTATACCACATACCTGTAGTTTTGCTAAGTACATAACATAGCAGATGTTAAGCAACATTTATTATCTGTCATTTCTTAGTGCTGCAGTGAATACAAGGGCACCAAGAAAGAGTATAACTTATATTATTTTCATTTGCCTTCAACGTTCTCCAAAATCTTTTTGAGCACATTTAAACGACTTAAAGCAGCTGCTACAGTATGTTGCATAGAATTTTTTTTTGTTTAATTTATTACTCTTTTCCTTTGCTCCTGGACAAAACGACTATGAGCAACTGTAACCAAGTATAAGCAATGTGAGAGAAATAAGCACATCAGCGACATCGCCACAGCACATCAGCGTTTGCTTAGAGATCTGGTGGCTATGTGTCATGTTTTCCTCTATACTTTAGAGGTAAATGCATCTAAAATAAGGTTATATATCGGGTTTCAAATTAAATGCTTCGTTCTAGACAACTTTGTATGTTAGATAAAATAATTTGCCAAAATGAGTACAAATCATTATACAGGTCCTTCTCAAAAAATTAGCATATTGTGATAAAGTTCATTATTTTCTGTAATGTACTGATAAACATTAGACTTTCATATATTTTAGATTCATTACACACAAACTGAAGTAGTTCAAGCCTTTTATTGTTTTAATATTGATGATTGTGGCATACAGCTCATGAAAACCCAAAATCCCTATCTCAAAAAATTAGCATATCATGAAAAGGTTCTCTAAACGAGCTATTAAAATTGTAATTCCGACATGAACAGAATTTTATTTTCCCTCCAATACAGGTTTGTACTGGTATCAATATGGATGTGTTATTACGTTTCACTATTGGACTGGTACAACCATGTGAGTGACAAATAAAATTCTTGAATCTTGAATGTAACTAATGAGTTACAAAATCCTCGACTCTGTGCTTCTTCTGACGCCGCTCCCCTGGCCCATTAACCGCTCCGGCTTGACTGACGTCCTTCCTGTAACTTGTTCCGGACATCATGAGTCAAAGCGGACGAAAAAGAAAAGGTACAGGAAGTTCAGTTAGGGCTTTTTTTTTTATTATTCTCAACTACCTTTAAGTCGAAGGAACTCTGAATCGAGCGAGCTTTGTTTCCTGCAGGCTGTGAGAGCGAACGTTGACAGAAAGGACAAAGACTCGTCCTCCATCAGCCTCTTTATTTGACCGGTCTGCCTCTGAATGAGTGTGCCAGAACTTTTAACAGCGCGATATTTCTCTGGGCGAGCCGCGCACTGGGGTTGTGCACACATAAAACAAGTTAATTCCCTCCTTAATTAAGTCTACTGTTAAAAGTGAAAATGAGTTTTTTTGTTTTCCTTACATGCATATCAACATTTTGCACCGAGATACAGAGAAAACCTGGGAGTGTGAGAAAGACAGAGAGAAAGAGAGAGAGAGAGAGAGAGAGAGAGAAAGCAGCTGAGTGATGAGAAAGCAGACACAGAGAGAGAGAGAGAGAGAGAGAGAGAGGTAAGACAGGCTCTGGCGTGCTTCCTCAGCCGTATTGTTTTGGCTGTCCATAATGAGAAGTCTGCTACTGTGTTGTGATGTAAATGAGGCCGGCCCCTCAGCCAACACCATCCTTAATTGTCTGCTTTGATCTGCAGCTAATTCTGCTAATTAGGGCCCCAATCTCAATGCTGAACATTTTTGCTTTGCCTCCACTGAATAAAGAATGCCTCCTTCAAACCTCCCACACAACCACTGAGGGTGGAATCAGCTAACGTGGCTGAGTAATAACAATGTTTGACCAAAAAGCCCCTTGGTTTGAGTTGTTTCTGACGAACAAAATGAATCAGTCATACAGTAGTACTTGCTACATCTGTGAATCGTAGGCTGATGATTTGATTCGATCCGATCCGATTCATGGGCGTTGAGATTTTCAATTCAGTTAGATTCAATAGCGCTAATGCTTACTGTCTGATTTCTTTCAAGCAGCTATATTTCTTTGAAGTAAAGGTAAAATGGTGTGTAACTTGTGTTGATGTTTTTTTTTATTATTATTTTATCTCCGCTCCAGTCCAGTAAGTGGCGGTAACCAGCCATAAACTCAAAAGAAGAAGAAGAAGAAGAAGAAGGTGATACTCTCACAAAATGCGAGTATTGTATGGTTGCAAATACAAGCTCCTTTTTATTTTATGCAAAAGTTCTCTCTCTCTCACTAACTCATTCTTTCATCGTCATTTATACTGCTTTCTCCCGTGTACAGAGGTAGCTCCGTGGTTAAGGCATTGGACTACGGTTCGGAAGATCCCAGGTTCAAACCCCACAACCACCAAGTTGGGCCCTTGAGCAAGGGCCCCTTAATAATGAGATAAAAATGTAAGTCACTCTGGATAAGAGCATCTGCCAAATGACTAAATGTAAATATGGACAGGGTCACAGGGGTCGGGAACCTATCCCAGGAGACTTATGGCACGAGGAGGGGTACACCCTGGACGGGGAGCCAATCCATCTAATCTAGTCTAATCTGCATGTATGTGAACTGCGGGAGGGAACCAGGTAACCCCGGAGGGACCCAACAAGCATGGGGGAGAAACATACAAACTCCATGCACATAGACCCAAGACAGGAATCAAACCCAGAACCTGGAGGTGCAAGGTGACGGTGCTGACCACTAAGCTCTGGTACATTTTTTAAAGGAATTCATCAATTGTAGACCATATAGCATCTGAAAGTTAAGTGTGAAAGAAAGAAAAGTGTGAATCGATTGTGACACTAAAATAAAGCCGTTTTAATATCTTTTTTTTTTTTTTTGACAAAGTACCAGAAACCTATTAAAGCAGACCTTTTATCACATTCAAATAATCACTTTTGAGTTATTGTTAGACTTTCTGATTGGTGTCCAATATGCGTACACAAAAAATTACAATTTTAGTTGTGGTCTGGGTTTAAAAAATTTAATTTGATTTTCCCACTAATGTGACCTCATAAAAGAAGACAGCCCTCCCCCAGCATGTTGCTCAGGTCTTCTGTTTCCTGAAGGGGCGTGGCTCAGTGTTAGCTCATTTGTATAGACACTGGAACGGAGTATTTGGAGGGGGAGTGAAATAAAAAGAATTTGAGGTATGAAATAATGTATTATCTGTGGGGTATTGCAGCTGGGGCATTAACACACACACACACACACACACACACACACACACACACACACACACACACACTTTGGAAGAGTAAGATGTGTAAGAAATAATAAAATATGGGACCTTTAAATACAGCTGTCCTTACATCAGCTGACATTACAGTACTCTGAACACAATTAACTGGTCCATAAACCCGATGTCTTCATGCACCAATACAAACTGGTCTGGATCCGCCGACCTTCTCAGATTTATCACTGATGTTACACAATTATATTTGCATAAATACAGTATATTAAGAATTTCTGATGACTTGACAAAAGTAAAATTCTAGTAATGCATTTGAGACACTGCAGTGCACATAAATACACTAACTCTTCATCACGCTTTATAGGGTGCCATTATTAATTATATTGTTAATAAAATGACTGAAATAATATGTAATTAAAATAAATATGCTGTTAACAGCTTAATCTGTATATGAAATCAGCAATTACGGTCAGTCGATTAGTCATGTGTCACATTAATGGGTCTTATTTATAAATTCAAAAGCTCTCACTGGATCTGTATATTTTGCTCTACTAAATATAAAATTTCAAATTATCCTGTGATTATTTCTGAATAAATGTATTTGTATCCAGCCAACACTACCCACCAAGATTGAGTGAAATTAATAATAATAATAATAATAATAATAATAATAACTAGACAGGTACATTTACTTGGGTGTGGCTTGACAGCTTCACAGTGATCCTGAGAGACTGATTGGTTGCCTGAGTAAAATGAGCCCACCCCCATGTCTCTATGACAACGGGATTCACAGCTAGGTCCAGTTTCAAAGTTCCTATGGAAGTTATCAGAACGTAAGTGAATATGAGCACGTCCTGTTTTTCCATTGAGGAGTACCTTCACCACTATATATCAATGGGGCAAATTTAGGGAACTCTTGCACCCCAGGGGTACAACTTATACCCTCTTGCAGGGTATGTTCTGACACAGCTTGCAAGCATCTTTAAATGTAATATATGTAATATATGTAATGTTATATATAAAAGAATAATACTTTGATTCACAAGCAATGCTTTGATTCACAAGCACCACTAATAATAATAATAATAATAATAATAATTATTATTATTATTATTGTTGTTGTTGTTATATAACAAACACTTACATTTGTGCCCCAAAATGTTGCACCCAAACTCCCACTGAAATCTATACACATTTACCTGGAGCAACCCCCCGCCCCTCCCGCCACCACCACACACACTCTCACACATGCTTTTTTAATCACCGTCCATCAGAGCCTGCATGCATAGACACCTGTGCGTGGCTGACAGGTTATTTTCAGGCTCGACAGGCAGCAATTTACTCTGCCAGCATGTTCAGGACAAAAACATGTGTTTTCCAACTACCTGAGATCTGACTCAGTTAGAGAACCATGTCTGTTTTTTAAAAAAAAAGAAAGAAAGAAAGAAAGAAAGAAAAAAACTCCACGATTCAGAGAGACAGACAGAGATAGAGAGATCGAAATTCTGTTACTAATATTAGCTGTCAACACTAGTCAGACCAGAAATCAACAGCATGCAGAAATACCAACAGAGACAAACATCAAGCTCTTTTTCTGCCAGGGATACTGCTCTGCTGTAGAGACAGAGGAAACATTGTGCTTCCAAACAAGACAGTTTGCCAGGTCTGAAAGCATGTACCTCTCTCTCTCTCTCTCTCTCTCTCTCTCCTTTCAAGCACTCAGCCATTAGTGCCGCTCACCTGTGGGTGTAAGCAGGCAGCCTGGATCACCTCCGTGTTCAGATCAGCAGGATTTAGGCTAAAACTCTAAAAGTCTCACATCAAAGCTTGAGAAATCAAAGGTCCTGATTTTTTTACCTGATCCATCTATTAACATGCTTTTAGAACCTGAGAACCTTGAGGAAGTCTAACCAGACGTATGACAATTTCCCCCCAAAAGACAGAAACCAAAGACAGCTTTTCTAAACTCTAAGAAAGTAAGATTTAGGTGGTGGTCTATAGATGTACCTCAGAGTCTGTAGGTACACATAGTGTTTTATAGACTTAAATAGTGAAAATAATATGGCAACGTAGGGAGAGAAGAAGATTGCCGCCGTTACTGGGTTCATCCTCTGACTGCACAACGTCGGATTAAAGGAAGTTTTTTTGTGGTTTATGAAGAAATGCGAACATTTGCGTGCAAGTTTTATTTTTTAAGCATTTTATTTTTGCCTTTTTCCACATTTCCCGCTGTATAGCATGTAGGATCATGGGCTATATCCGGTCCTCCGAAGCGTAAAATGGATGCGGAGAAAACGAACTAGACGCGGTTTCCTTGCGTTCGTTGGGATTTGATCGCCAAGAAAAAGCTGCATGCAACGATTTTTTAACGCCGTATAACCGCGCAGCCGAACAAACGTATGTCACCAAAGCCCGTGTGAACACCGTCATTGACTCCTATGTGTATAAAACCCTCTGCGTTTCATCCGCGCTCACCGGACGCGACGAGCGCCAGAAAAACGCTCGATTTTAACGCCCGTGAGAACAAGACCTAATAGTCAGAATTGTGATTGCTAGGCTTAGTGGGTTTAGGCTTATCTGGTGATCTATAGTCTTAACTAGATAACTCTAGGACTAACTTGCGATTGTTAGGCTTAACAAATACTCTATAGTCCTACCTAGTGGTCTGGAGGCCTGCCTTGTGATTGTTAGGCTTATGTAGTGTTTTTTATGTCTATCTAGTGATCGATAGTCTTATCTAGTGATGTGTAGGCTTACCCGGCGATAGTCTTATCTAGTGATGTGTAGGCTTACCCGGCGATTGTCTTATCTAGTGATGTGTAGGCTTACCCGGCGATTGTCTTATCTAGTGATGTGTAGGCTTACCCGGCGATTGTCAGGATTGCCTTGTAGTCTATAGTCAAGGCCTGCCTTTATTATATACAGTACATATATAGTACACATCTGTTTAACTATAAAACATATTATCAGATACCAACAGAACCAGATTATTGTAATGTCTCAGGGCATGAAGATGTCATGTCTTGTCTCTATCTTTATGATCTTTCCTTGTTTTCATTTTATTCATGCAATTCTTCCTTTTTGACTGTCACCTCTGACTTCCTTACTCGGATGCCCGAAAGGCCAACCCAGACTCTGACTACTTGACATAACAGACCAAAGAGACTTTCTCTGGGATCAATACTAATCGCCTGTAATAGATCACAAAAGTGTAGCTTGCGGCTACGCTCGGCTCGCTGGTTCAAAAAAAGAAAAAATGCCCAGATTTGATCAAACTAAATCCAATATTCCTTGAGGCCATCTCTTTTAGTGACACTATGATGAGATTATGGCGATACTATTGCTGTTTAAGGAAATGACCAAACGGACGTGTTTTTGCCTTACATTTTTTTAACCCTATTTTTGATCTGCTCAAAATTTCTCTTCCGTTTAGACCAGTACAAACTAAACAGACCAGGTTCACAGATGGTTTACAAAACAAGATGATAAAATGGGCATGGAACAAATAAAGATAAATGGTATTACTGTAGGCATGAGAATTACCAGGGAGCACATGATAGAATATTATCACAATACACCTAGGTGCTGATACGAGTTATATTGCGATTCTGTTTATAAATTCATTATATGTAAGTCCCCAACATACAAACGTGTTATGTTCTGAGAGCTTGTTCGTAAGTCCAATTTGTTTGTGAATCCAACAAAACATTTTCTAGGTACTAGGATATCAACATCATTGGCTGTACATGTTATATAAAACATGTTAATATGTTTGATCATCTTGTCCTCGTTCTTAAGAATCTTGTCGATGGTTGAATGATTCACGTTAAAAGAACATGCGATGTCTGCCATCTTTTCATCTTGCTCCATTCTCTCAATTATTTTCACTTTTGTCTCCATCGTTATTGCTTGGCATTTCTTAACAGTACCAATTTCATTGCTGCTGCTTTTATGATTGCTTCTGAACATCCTGGGATGACAATGTGCCGGACATGTGATGTAACTTCCATGCGTGAACGCATCCTCGAACGTTCGTAACTCGAATGTTTGTACGTATGTAGGGGACTGAACATAAACTGTAATGCCAAGAGTATTCGCTCGTACCTTGCTTTGTGCACCGGTGTGCAGTCATGTTGGAACAGGAGGGGGTCGTCCCCAAAACATTTCCCACAAAGTTGGGAGCATGAAATTGTCCAAAATGTCTTGGTATGCTAAAGCATTAAAAGTTCTTTTCACTGGAAGTAAGGGGCCGAGCCCAACTCATTCATTTCTATACCGCTTAATCCTGTGTTCAGGGTCGCGGGGGACCTGGAGCCTATCCCAGGAGACTTCGGGCACTAGGCGGGGTACACCCTGGACAGGGTTCCAATCCATCGCAGGGCACACACATACACACACTCACACACCCAATCACACACTACGGGCAATTTAGGAACGCCAATTAGCCTAACCTGCATATCTTTGGACTGTGGGAGGAAACCGGAGTACCCGGAGGAAACCCCCGAGCCCAACTCATGAAACAAAAAAAAATACACCAGTTCCAACATGACTGCATACCAGTACACAAATCAAGGTCCACAAAAACAGGGATGAGCTTGAGTTTGGTGTGGAAGAACTTGACTGGAAGTCCTGATGACTTAGAGCGGAGACTGTGACCCAAGTCTTCTCGTCCAACATCAGTGTCTGACCTCACAAATGCACTTCTGGACGAACGGTCAGAAATTCCCTTAAACACACTCCTAAACCTTGTGGAAAGCCTTCACAAAAGAGTTGCAAGGGGGGAGGGGCCAACAACATATTAATCCACCTGCAGGATCATAGAGGAACTGCAACATTATCTTATGAAAACAAATATGTAAAATAAAACTAAATAAAAATTAATTTGATCCATTTGACACATGAATTGCCAGACAAAAATAATCACGATGCGTAACTAAATTGATTATTTTTCATCTTTAGATCTTATGCTAATTAGCGGACTAGCCAAGAACTCGTCCTAAACAGCTGTCTCCTGTTTGACAGACTATATGACGCTCCATGGCATTTCTCCTCTGTGTGTAAAGAAAAGTCTTCAGTAGAAACGCCAATTTGTAAGGAATCTACTTGCTTGGTTAGAGTAAAAAAAAAAAAAAATCCTATCTTGTTCATTCGTGTGCTAATTAGCATCCAACTCATTAGCAGAAGTAAATGTCCAAACTGCTGATCTGTGAAGTTTAGATACGTCTTATAACTTCCGTCATTTTTTAACCTTGCAATTGCCAATTTGTTAAGAAGATAAAGAACAGATCACAAATGCATATTGTATAGGAAAAAAAGCTACTGTGTGTCAATGATTTGTCTTTGAAGATCGCCAGGATTCTGAGACGTAAACATCCCACAGCATTCAATTACAGCATTCTGCAGCTCCAAAAACACATGAGGACGTTTCTGAAGCAGGAATCCGGAGCACTCCGAACAGCCGGGGTGTTGTCTTGGAGAGTGTCAAGTCTTATTAGTGCAGATTAAGATTTACGAGAGGTTTATACAACGGGGGTCAAAACCCACTCCATCTGTCCCAGAGCCACGGCGAACTGAAGTGCCATGCTAATGAGTCTTTTGTCCGTTTCGTTGTTGTAATCAATTTGATTAGAGAAAACAGAGGGGCAGATGGTAGCAGAAAAAGGGAGCAAAAAAAAAAATTTTCTCAGATGGTTGTGGAACTTTCCAGGGATGGATCAGATACAGATGTGTGATTGGAACGCTGGTGGGCGCCGACACTATTCGAGTTTCTAATCACCTTTCACTGGCCGACTTCACAGAGACACGTACGTGTACATGCACAGCGCTACTCCAGGGGAGATTGGAAATCATCATGAATGCATCACGATGCTCGAAAATACACCTCTACCCGGGCATTGCCCTGGGGCGAAGCACTGTGAATGTCAGGGTGTACGGCTGAGGGTTTTCAGGCATGCAACTCCACCGAGAGCTGGAAACAGCTGAACATGGCAGAGAGAGAAAGAGAGACAGAGAGAGAGAGAGAGAGAGAGAGAGAGCTCAAATCAGTCCAGAGCCCCCTGGGCTCCATCAGACTGGCATCAGGTGGCGATCTCCACCTCACGACAGATGGCATCAACATACCTCCTGAGCAATCACTAGCACAAAATGTTGAAGATCCTGAAGCAGGGCCTAGTGCATTGCACTGGTTTGAGTACAATTCATAAAGAGCGAACTGATTAAACGCTGCAGTATTATTTTGTCCTTTGGGAAAAATTCATTTGTGGAGCGAGAATTTAAAAAAGTATTATTAAGTATTATTAATCCTAATCTCACTGACCGTATATACCAATTAATCTTGTATACACGGTCATGGGGGGGCCTGGAGCCTATCCCACGAGACCTGTACGTGGTGTCAATCCATCACAGAGCACACACACACACACACACACACACACACACACACAAATATTTGCATGCTCATTTACACACTATGGGCAATTTGGGAACGCCAATTAGCCTAACCTGCATGAGAGGAAACCGGAATACCCGGAGGAAACCCACCAAGCACAGGGAGAACATGTAAACTCCATGCACACAGAAATCCAAGGCAGGAATCGAACCCGGGACATGGAGGTTCAAGGCGACACTACACCACCATCATATATCAGATTATCAAGGCTGATGATTACCGCTTTCCCAGGAAAATACAGACGCATGTTTTCTTCTGCTTTTCTTTCTGGAGCTCCAACATTAAGGCCACTACTACAGTACCACTCAGTCGTTAGGGCGAAGACTATCACGTGTTTCCTCCGAACCACGTGACGCCAGCCGACCGCATCTTTTTGAACTGCTCGCTCACGCACCGTTGGGGGCGGAGTAACACAAGGATTTGGAGGACAGCGCTATCCGCCCCTTCCGCCTGCGTGAGCTCACAGACACCCCTGATCATTTCCATTCAATCACTCACTCACTCACTCACTGATCTTCAGGAACTGCTTTATCGTGATCATGGTTAGGTTAGAGTGGATCTACAGTATGACGTCAGGAACGATTGCTCAAAAATCCTTGTCTTTGGGAATCATGCTGAGATGGACGATCATGTCAAAAAATGACATGGTTACATATTTAATAAGTCATGAAGGACAGTTAAAAGTAACATGGTGCTCTCGTTCTTGCTGGCCCTGTCCTCTTTCCACATAAAGTGTGTGTGTGTGTGTATGTGATGCATGTATGTATGTGTGTGAGTAAGTGTAAGCGAGTGACTGAGATAGTCAGGTGGTACAGTGCCGGTGGGGAAGAGACTGGTCCTGCCAGCTGCCCCGGGGGTTCGGGAGTGTGAGCAGCCGTTAGCCTGATGGGAAATGGCGGCTTGGCAAGCGGGCGCTCTCACACACACTGCTTCCTGTACCGGCCCGCTAATTAAAATCACCACACACACACACTCACACACATACACATGCTGATCAGAGCATAATGAGGATGCGTTCATTAGGGGGTGTTCTTGACATTACGACGAACACTATGGAGTCTTTCTGGGACTGTGATACCTTTACTTTCTTTTTGCCATTACTCGTCTGAACTGGATTTAGATGAAAATATAAGATCTTGAATGGATATGGTGTGGATAAGAAAAGTGGAGGAAAAAAAAACAACAACTGAAAATGAATGCACATACAGAACAAGAGTGGGGGGGGGGAATATTTAAAGACGCAGACAAAGAGACTTTGTTTTTAATCGTATGAGGAAGCAGTTCATCAAAATAACATCAGGCCTTAGTAGAAGCGATCGGCTAAAATGGAGGGAGCTATCAGTAACAAATGCGCCCGTTTCCAATAAGTGGACTTGCCTGTTTGACAAAAGACAGCGTCTAATACGATTGTTTTATTCATGCCCCTGTCTCCGCTGCCAGCGTGTGTGTGCCTGTCAGCAGCCGAGAGCGCAAATGGAATCTGAATAAACCCGCACCGGGGTGAAATGTAAAGCACACGCAGACATCATGAAGTGGCATCTTTTTCTGTCAGAGGGGATCCGCGTCCTCCATCATCACCTTCCCCACCAGCTGAGAATGTGACAGAATGATTACAACAGGGACTCGCGGTCAGGTTGAGGCCTGCGCTTGTGCCTTTAATCACATCGGATCAAATTAAAAGGAAGGAAGAGAGAAAAAAAAAATTGTGAACAGGGAAAGCACAGAATTTTGGTTTAAAAGAAACATCATCAGTAGTGGTATGGGTCTTAATTATACTACACACTTAGCGGGGTGGGGGGTTAAGGTTCTTCAAGGGTTCATCATATATTTAAGGCAGTTTTAACGCTCGTGTTTCTTTCCAGTGAAAAATAATATGTGATCCATCCCCTCTCAGAGCTCTACACCAAGCAACGTGACGAGTTCTCTTCTCTGGTTCACAATGAGAGAAATTTCAAGAAGCTTCGAACGCTAAACTATCCAACTATCCGAAGATCCCATACTGATTCAAGGTTTGGATCCAGCGTATCCTTTAGCAGTGGTGGCGGATATAAACAAGCTAGCAGGGCTTTTCAAGATAAAAATATGTTCATTTACTGTTTCTATTTTTGGCAGGAAAATTTTATTATTTTCTAGCAAATGTTTTATTTGACTGCTTTTGAGGCAGAAAAATGCAAAAGCGATTGACACTTACAGAAGATTTCAGAACGTACAGTGATGAGGCGCTTTTGAACGGTACAAAACTTGAAAAGCTTAAAGAGACGCATCTGTGTGTGTGAACTGTACACACAATCATTCACCAACACCACATGTACATTACAGGAACTCAGCTGGGAATTAATACTACATCACCAGTACAGTCCTGACCTCGCTCCTAGCCATTTCCACATATTTGGATCATTAAAGGAGTTCCTGGGAGGCCAGGGTTTCAGACATAATGAGAAAACGTTCTACCTTGATGGTGTCCAAGCACTAGTGAAACACTGGGATAAGTGCATTAGTGTATCGGGGGATTATATAGTGACATAAAGGGAGTTTTTACTCTCAGAACCGTATTCTGCACAATCAAAAGTCCTTCTTTGACTTGAACGCCTCTAAGAAATATGAAGGAATTTAATCAAAACTACTTAAATACTCTATTGCTAGGATTTTCAATATCCACACCAAAACACACCTGTATGGAGTGCAGGGTCAGCGGTCAGACAGCCACGGCCACTAGCACAACATTTAAAAACTGCATCCATGTTTTAAAAAAAAAGCAAGCCTGTAAAAAAATTATTATGGCACAAAGCAACGATTAGTAGGCAAAAACCTGGAAAAAAAAAACGAAAAGAGAAAAAGATCACCAGAGGGGAACCAGTGTAGAGGCAGAGAGGCAGAGCAGAATTCATATTCATGAAGGATTTTACATCAGCCTGAACACACACACACACACACACACATTCATGCACACACACCAGGGTTTTAAAAATCCTGTTTTTTTTTTAAGAGAGTTTAAGACAAAGCTTACATTGCTTGTACAGTATGATTGTCTATAAATGAATTAGTTTAGTAGTAATAGTAGTAGTAGTATAATCGTACCACACTACAGTAAACGGTCTTGTGGATCACCCGATCGCTGTCCTGTTCGCGTCGACACGCCTGTACAAGCCGACAAGGCCAGTCGAGTTTTCATATGAACATAAACATCAGCTTCCTTTAATAATTTATTGACATGCATAATGCATACCCTACACCAGGCCTTGATTTTTTTCCCCCTGTGTGGCACTTCCAGAGAAATATCTGTGATTCATGCAAAGGGTCAATTAACCTCACAGACTAAAGAAATGCTTGCATGAGTATTATAATAAATGATATGATGATTTGTGTTATTTTTTACCTTATTTTACCTCGCTCTGCCAGCTAAAAGTGCTGAACAGATCAAGTAGGGAAAAAAAAGAACTAAAATGCATAAAAAAGAGAAAATATACTGTTCATATGGACAAAATGAATAAAATGAATTGAATTCAAGGATATTTATTTAAAAAAAAAAAGGATAATTAATGAAATAAGCAGCAAACATAGGGGTCCTAAATTTGAACCCTGTGGCACTCCGTAATTAATGAAAAAATGCTCTGCTTGATTACTGTAAGTAGGTTACTTATTAAGGTATCAAACATGTATACTATATAGTATCGACAAAGCTGTATAGACACTCCTGTAAGCTACTAGCCTTAACTCCTTATATTCTTAGCATAAAGCTTTTTAGGTTTTTATTTTCTGCGGTAAGTCTTGAGCGCAAGCCACAAAACCCTACTTTCACTCCATCACAGGCAGCATGACGGTTGACGTTGTGAAAGTTCACATGGAAGGTCGGCAGATTTACAGGCGCCACATTCACCCACACAATCACAAATAAAAATCAAGTGTACCCCGAGCAATGAGTTAACAAGAGACAGGGAGAAAATTGGAAAATGTCAGACAAGGTGGAGCAGAAGAATTAATTTGTCCAAGTCTGCGTGTGTGTGTGTACACGAGATAACTAGTTGGAAGTGCAGAGACATTTTTTCTCCCTCTCAGTGTCCAGTTCTAATGCAGCAAAAAGACACGAACAGAGAGAATGAGGAAAAAGAAATGGACCGATAGATTGAATGCTGTGTTGTGACAGGCGAGAAGTCGTGCATGAAAGAGTGACAGAATAAAAAGGGTCAAGAATGAGAACGTGAGAAAGACATAATGTGTGTGTGTGTGTGAGAGAGAGAGAAAGAGAGAGAGAGAGAGAAAAGGGGAAAGGGGGTAAAAGAGAGCGAAAGATAGAGGCTCAGTTGGTGTCAGGGACTGTGTGTCCTGTGCCAGGCTGGAATAAAGTGTCCGTGTCGAAGGCCTGAGCTTTCCCCAGGGCTGTGCTGATTAATTGAGCTGTCCGAGCCCTGTGATGGCGGCTCCTTTACGTAGAGCTCCTGGGAAACTCACCCGGCTTCCATCAGAAAGGGAAAAAAAAAAAAAAAACGTTTTCCCGTGCTAAAATTAGAGACTTTCGGTTTCTCGCTGTGTTCTTACATCAGCATGCTCTTCACCTTGCCAGAGGGGTTTAATGATCATCATGAGAGTGTGTGAGAGAGAGAGAGAGCGAGGGGGAGAGAGAGAGAGAGAGAGACACACACACACAACAGGACAGACAAACACCAACTTGGACATGTCCCCCTCCTGCCTCAGTCACTCACCGATAGTGTGCGGCGGCGGCGGCTGAAGATGAAGCACTGCTGTCTCAGGTAAATGGCCACCAAAGGCCAAAAATGGTGCAGTGTTGACTCTGGGCAAAGCTCAGCTATTTTATTATTCCTGACCTTATACTTTAAACTTTCTAGTCTTTTTGTTTCTGTCATGTAGAGGGTCCACGAGAGCGCAAGTAAAGAGTGTGAGAATACAAACAAGTCAAGGTGCTCGGATTTTTAGCTCAGGTTTATAGACAGAAGGTCGAAAGAAAAACTCTCAGCTCTTATCCTATAAAAATAACATTTGAGATACTGTAGAGAAATAGTAATAAAGTATGATTCGAGGTGCGTTCTTGTCAAATTGGTACTCGGTAATTAGGGCACTGACATTTACGGAAGACTTCAAGTACAGTAAGGTGATGAGACTCTTAGCCGCGGTAAAACATTTGAGCAGTGCAAACGTTTTAAAGAAGGCCGTATGTCCGTTAATGACGATCCCGGCCAAGGTGGCTCAGAGTTCCACTGAACATTTAGCGCCTGATTCCACCAACTTGCAGAAGAGATGCAGCTGTCTGTGTAAACTGTACACACAATCATACACCAAAACACCTAAACTATAGTCCTGACCTAACTCCAAGACATTTTCCAAGACATGTTAATCTGCACAAAAAATCTAAAGTCCAGGTTTGACTTGAATTTGCTATTTCTAGTTTGTTCGCTCAGGAACGTTCACCATGCACGGGTCTGTGTACAACATTCAGCAGGATTTGTGTTGCGTGTACTGTATGTATCGCCTCCGCTTTAAACGCTCCAGATCACGCGAAGTCACTTCTCAAGGACTTTTCTCACCGCTTGTCCTCTTTCTCGCACTCCCCCATCTCTTTCAGCGGTATTTCCGTCCTGCCGCAAGGTGACTGCTTTTTCCTGCGCGTTCAGGCACGGTGTAGCTCAGTCTGTGTGTTTTGCTCATGCTCTTTTCCATCCTTCCAACCTTTCAACTGTCCTCGCACACAAGCGGCTCATCCAAAAACAGGCCGCGTACATGAAATTCAGCGTGAGCCACAATGAAATGTTCTGCCAGGCTTGACCGCAAAGATGAGGCGCAGGAAACACACACACACACACACACACACACACACACACTTATGCAGAACACAACTAATTAAAGCAATGCTTCCGTGTCAAATGTCCACTCAGCCATTTGACTCGACTTCACACAATATTTCATCTGTACACCGAGATGGTGCCGTCGACTCGGAGCGGTCGATATCGCTCAAAGCAGCTCTATTATTACACACAAATGCAGATCAGCTATAAATACTTTTTTTTTTTTTTTTATAAAAAGAGGAAACGGATTGTAGAAATAATTGCAGAAATCACTCTTTCAAGACAACTCACAAGAGGCGAAAACCCTGAACAACATGAAACGCTCTAGAAGAGGAAGGAGTTCTGCATTTCCTCTCCTCATTCTAGTCTGTTGTTACTCTTTTATTTGTTAACTCTGCTACTCAGGAGCTGAGAAAAGGGAAAAATAAGGAACAAAAACATAAAGTAAAACAACTCACTCAGTTGTCAATGACATCAGAGAGGAGAAGGGGAAAAAAGAAATGAGCAAAGAGACAATTAACGGAGTTATAATTCTGTACGTCGTGCTAATGAGCATGTCTTAGTGCGGATTAGGCCGATGGGCATTGTTGCCGTAATTCCTCTCTATTGTAGTACGCACAAAGCGAGGGATAAAAGAAGACGAAGGAGGAGGAAAGAACCAGAAGAGCCGCCGAATACCGTGTTGGACGAGTGACGCTGTCAGTCACCGTCTCCCTTCACTCATGCTAGACAAATCCTCAGCATGCTGCACTGCGAACGCCAAGACGTTTGTCTTTTAATTGTAGCCTGACAAAAGGCGTCTCGAATTCACGACTGAGGCACAAAAGCGGCTCTCAGACTTCATCTTTACGGACGTTTGAGCAGCACTTTGGTAAGATGAGTCACAGGCCAGCGTGCTCGGAATGACTGTACGGTGCGGCGTAAGCTCGGGCTCCTGAACAATAGCCGACGAGTGCTTAGCATTGATTGGCATCGCGCTGTTTGTTGGCTTTGTGCCTGTCAGTCTTCTCCCCCTCCCAGTCAACACTGCCGGCTGCGTTATTATCCAACTTGTCTGTTTATTTCCAGCTGCAGCAGGCAAACACTGACACAGGTTCTGTGCGGAACTATTTCGATACCAAGCTTCAGTCTGAGGAACTAACTTTGAATTTTCCAGTGGCCTCTCCCAGGAGGAAGCCTAACGGCTAATGAGCAGTAACGACATTCTGATGATGATGATGTCCACCGTCGGACAAGGCTGTTTTTTAAAATCTTGACTTATAGAGACATATTGAAATACAACCCAAGCACAACGTTACAAATACAGCCTTAAAATGATAACAATTTACCATCAGAACATATCCATGGTCCCTAAAGTTGCTAACAAGGTTTAGAATTCTCAATCTGAGATTTCTTAGATTACTCGACGGTACTATGGTGCTCATCGTTACGTAAGCGCATCTTCTAGCATCAACAGCATGCCCCCTAGTGGCCCAGTGAGAAGCACGTAGCACTAACAACGCAGTTTGACTTCCGCTCATGCCATCGGTTTGGCATTAATACTGTTTTAAAGTCATTTTTGTAATATGGTGCTAAGGGTGTTTTTGTTTAACGTCACGTATTCGACCTTGTTCTGACGTCATTTCTAACCCTAACCCTAGATACCAATGTTGTCCCAGTAACAATGCCTGTACCTCGGGGCAACATTTTGACAACCGAGTAGTACCTCGAGTAGGTTTTGAGCAAATCATTTTCAAATCTATTGATATTTTTTATAAATCTTGGATAAATTGAATAAACTGCAATTCTACTTTGATGACCAATGAAACCACTTTCTGATGCAACCCCTCTCATTTTATCCAGGCTTAAGACCGGCACTGAGCCACCAATGGCTTACCATGCACAAAGTGATTTATATTAAAAAAATGTGAGATATTTGGGATATACAGTACGTAAGTGGGAGACAACCTCGTACACTAAAGGTGCTCTCACACCAGGGACTCGGGCGTTGATCCGGGTGCATGTAAGCTTGAGTAATGTGAACCCTCTGTGGAACGCCCAGTGGACAGATCAGCATACTATATGGAGGTCCACTTAAAAATGTGGTCTTGAGCATGATATACTGTTCTCGGGCACAAGAATAGAAAATGTGAACGATAACTAGAGCTAAATAGAGAAGTGGGCTACTGTTTTGAATGTAAGGTCATAAACACTGCCTGTCCTGTCCTGTCCTGGTCACCGCAAAACCGCGAGGACATTTTGGTTCCTACTCTGGACGTACAGTCTTGGTCATCTCCATATCTTAACCTAGGTCGATTTCCAACAAATTATCAAATGTACAGGTCAGTGTGTACATAATAAAAGGTGATGTTTTACACCAAAATCAGTTTTGAAATGTTGAAACGGTGAGACCGGGATTGGCTCCGATGTGTGAAGTCTAATTAGAACAATGCTAATTTATATTACAAATATAAATTTTCTCTTTTTCATTCCGAAGTTGATCATGTCTAGTTCTGTAATTGACTGAATCCTGGGTAAGTGTAGCAGATGAAAGTTCTGGTTTTATTGATTCCCTTAGGCCAAGCTCTGAGCTAATGTCAAATCATATCAGCTGCTGTAGAACCGGATAAACGCTGTTAAAAGGCTACTGGCCCCTTGATCACATGCTGTATATGAATATAGCACAAGTGCGGAGTGTTAAGTGAGCAACAGATCTCACACATACACAGCGTAGCGCAGCATAGAACAGCACAGCAGGTGCACATAACAGCATATGAGGAAAGGGGAATATCTCACTCTCACACAACCACACATGAAGCGGTGGGCGGGGAATCCTTCCCGATTCTCCCATTAAGCCGTTTCACACTTAACGCAAGCTGTAATTGTAACGCGATGACACTCGGCGTCTCCTGATGAATGGATACGTGATGAAACCTCCACATGTAGGTGATGCAAGGATGTAAAGAGATAAAGGAAATGTTGTATAGGTGCGAGGATGCTAAACATGCGGCACCGGTTTCCCTTCCATTCAGAAAGTGAAGAACTCCTACTGTGAATTAGGGTTCAAGTGATGAGCAGAAAGGTCAAACAAACAAATAAACAAACAAGAAGTAAATAAACATTTTTAAATATATATTAAAAATGACACACACTGATTTAACACACTGGTGATTAAGTTTCCAAACCTAGAGCTTAATAGTAGAATTATAAGGAATTTATGCTTTTTTTTGGGGGGGGGGGTTCCTGGGAGGCCAGATTTGGGACTGCCAATTAGACTAATCTGCATGTCTTTGGACTGTGGGAGGAATCCGGAGTACCTGAAGGAAACACATCAAGCACGGGGAGAAAATTCAAAATCCAATGCACATAAACAACCCGAGGAGGGAATCGAACCCCTAACCTGGAGGTGCACCGTGCCGTACAAAACAAATACGAAACGTTTTTTACAATTTTTATAACTATATTTATATAAAAAGAAGTTGAACACATTCTTGACATTTTCCCATCAGAACTATAACTACTAATCATCAATTGGCAAAATTATTGGCACCCTTTTTGTTTTTGTTAATTGATTTGTTTTATTTCTGAAATCGAATGAGCTCACTCCGAAAAACAGATGTTGGTACGTCTTTCTACCTTAAAGTTTTTAACAAGCTTTTGCCTTCATTTCAGGTCATATGACCAGACACATTTACTTCATGCATTTAGTGGTACTTTTTTTTCCACAGCACAGAATGGAAGTCAGAAAATGTTGATTAAGTTTCCAAAAGTGGAAGCTGAAGTTCAGAGAATTATTGTTTGTGTGTGAGTGTGTGTGTGTGTGTGTGTGTGTGTGTGTGTGTTTCCGTGAAAAAGAAAAGCGCGCTCTAGTATTCTGCACAAATAAAGTCCCGGTTTGACTTGAACACCCCTTGTAGTTTGATAAGAGATGCTTATTTTCCATATTTTCCACAACATTATGACATGATGTTGTGTAACGAATAGGAACGTGTTAGTGAAACTATTAACCACTTTTCAAAGTTATTTATCATAACAAGTGAATATGCGATGAAGTAGAATTACGATAATTAGATATATAATTAGATATATCTTGTTGATAATCTCAAGTATCCATGTTAAACTTATCTTGAAAAAGGTTAATTATTTATCTATTTATGTTACATGCAATAAAATGCGAGTTGACAGTATAAGGTTTGTTGTAATAACTCTTTCGGCCATTTTGGATGCGTACTGTAAAAGAACCAACAAGTCCGTCGACGCGTGACGTCGTCGAGTCTCTCCAGTTCTATCTCGACTTTTATCGCAAGAACAAACATGGCGTGAAAACATCCATAAGATTATCTGGGAGATTATTATTACTTCTGTGGAAGCTGCTCCTTTTCTGTTTAACCTGCCTGATAAGAGACGGACACGGAGAGCGTGAGATGTTCCAGAGACGGGCTGCAGGAGAGAAAGTGAGAGTGGAGCGAGCCGAGCTCCAGCTGGAGAGAGCTTTTTCAGAGCTCGGGGCAGAGAGTGGCACCGTGCCAGCAGAATCAAAGAGTGCTTTTCTTCCCGTTGAGGCGCCTGGGCACGGAGGTCACCCCGCCTTTCAGAGCGCACGGCGGGGGGTGGGTGGGGGTGGGGGGTTATTTTGTCTGTCCAATCAAATGTTCCATGTAAACATTTGATTGGACTTTGAACCTTAGATGAGCTTATGGATAAATATCCAGCGTTCCTCGAATTGAATCCAGGACACTGTGTTTACTGCAGCTTAAACTGGGTTAAGGATCGAATCAGTTAAACAGAAACAGGTTAAACATGTTCGACCAGAACGATTGAATTCCACACTGTTGTTAGAGCATCGCCGCTGCTCAGATTTTCGTGTAATTCAGTCGCTTCCAATTTGTTCACAGTTTGTAAACTAAAGTCGCCGGGCTTCACATCACCGGGGCAACTGTAGTTTGTCCTCCTGCTAAAGATTTAATTTGTTAAATACCCATCTAGCACCGTTGGGCGGCAGGCCAACCATTGATTTTTGTTGGTTACCAAAAGTATTGGAACAGATATCCTTAAACTATATAACGCTTAAAACTACAGGTTTAATTGCATAACCTTCACTTGCAATAACCGCATCAACTCGCTGACCCCACTGACGTCATAAAGCCATCGCATCCTTCTTTTGTGAAGCTTTCCCAGGCTTGTACTGCACATTCTTTTAGCTGTTATTTGCTTCTGTGGGTTTTCCTCTTCAGTCTCTTCTTCAGGATGTGAAATGCTCTTCTGGGGGGTTGACCAGGCCAGGCTTAAAACCTTCCTCTTTGTTGTGCTGGCAGTGTATGGCAGAAGTTTGGGGTCGGGAACCTCTACCTGTATGGAGAGGTTTCTTCCAATTAGAATGAACAGGTTTCTCCGTAGAGTAAATGAACAGACATCTGAATTCATTCTGCTGCTCACATCGTAGCGTGAGTTCAATCATCAAGAAGTATGAATGTTTCAGAAGCCACGACCCACATGCTTGTATGTTTTGGTTCATGAGCAGATCTTTTCCAAACGCTGGCCTTTTCATCATTTTGCTAGAGGTTTATCTCAGCTCCAGAGCCTCTGTGCTTCATCTTTGCTTGCATTTCTGAATTCCAATCTGTCACTGTGATTCTTACTGCCGATGCTCTTGAGGTCATTTTAAACGGTGGGCCGTGATCCCTCCTCCCCTGCCCTTAGAAGTTGTCTGAAGTCGGTCGGTGATGTCACTAAATCTTGTCTGTATGTTTTTCTCCATAATGTTTCTGCCATCGATTGCTGTTGATTTACAGTATGTCTCGTTAAGCGTCTCGCAAAAGCGTAAAAGCAGTGGCGTAAAAGCAACAAGGATGGAGACGAAAGTTTGTGCTTTTAAACATGAACCATCTGCACGATTCTAAAGAGCAAGGACATGGAACATGTTAGTTTTATACTGTGTATAGCCAATTGTGCTAGTATCCAAGCACCTAGACAATGTTTGTTGGACTTACGAACAAACTGGACTCATGAGCGAGCTGTCGCAACAGAACTCGTTCATATGTTGAGGACTTACTGCATTACATCTTCAGCATTTCTTACTTACTTATAATCCAATTTTCTTATTTAGAAATGTAAAAAAACGTCAGCTCTTTCACAGTAATAACTTGTTCTGATAAATATACTGTATCGTGATAAATGCACGACTTCCACACGTTTCCAGTCTTACTCCAGGCCTTAAAGGGTTAATGCAAGGAGAATGAAATGAAACCAGAATAAGCGCATCATTAAGCACATGAGATACATGCAATCCTCTGTAATGAAGAAGGCTGAGAATCTGAAGCTGGGAACTCGCCGGGGGTTTGCCTCCTGGCAGTGGAATGAATCCAATTAATCTGATTCTAAAGGCAAAATGTAAATGTCTAGCACAGAAAGCAATATACGTACATACAGTATATAAAGGGGAAACAGATTCATTGTGATGAGTCGCACAGAACACGTGATTGGTGAGTTCATAAATGTTCAGCATATAGGAAGTAATAAAGGTCGCACCTAAGACGGGATATGTAACCATGAGGATGAACACTGACTGTACAACCACAACTGATGGTTTTTCTTTACATTGCATTATCACTGAAATCTCTGGGAGTTGCCTAAATCTCGCATTTTATTTCAGGTTCTCTTACGACTCATTCACGACATAGAGTACGCAATATGATGAAAAACGAGGGAGGAAACTGGAGGACCATGAGCAAACCCAGCCGGACCGGTGGGGGACGCGGGGACGGGGGGGACACTATTCCGACCACATAATGTATGCCATGTATTACAGTTTTCACAAAACCTGTGATCTCACTAATTACCTCTAGCCCAGGGGTCGGCAACCTTAAACACTCAAAAAGCCATTTGGTGCCGTTTCCCACAGAGAAGAAATCACCGGGAGCCACAAAACCCCTCGGACATCTCAAATGAAGATAACACTGCATATATAGTTTTTTATTTTAATGCTATGTAGAAAAAAATAACTACACTGTGTTGCATTTATGAAACCAATGAACTGCTGCAAAGTATACTAAATTAAATTTCTTTCTACATGCAACAAGAACAATTTGAACTTTGAAAAAAAGACGCTGGGTTAAAGGTTACTTTCAAATAAAATACTCAGTGTCTATTTGCGTCCACCTCGCATTCATGAAATAGAAAGCCGAATTTAAATTATCCTGCAGCAAACTAAAAATGCCGTCTGCTTCTGTGTGCCGTCATCCTTTTATCGCGTGTACTGGAGCGTACAGTCAGAATAAAACCTGAATAAACCTGAATAAACCTGAATAAAACCGGGGCTCCAAAAAGCTCAGTCCATCGCGTGCCGGCGGGTGTCAAGTTTAAAATGACATAAAAAAAAAATAACGAGCTAAAATAAAATAAATTTAAATGAAATACTCATTATTTATTTTCCAGAGCCACAGGGATGAAAGGGCCACATGCGGCTCCGGAGTCGGCCCCTGGTATAACCTATCTGACTGAATGGTTCTGCAACTGAACTGAAAATCTGGTGAAAAACTTATGTCAAAATGATGTTAAAAAATTAAAAACATTAGCCTTCGTGTAGCGCAGTGGTAAAGTGCGGAGATTGCGATTTTGAAAGATTTCACATTTCACTTGATGCTGTAGCCTCCAGCAACCGGTGGCCTAGAGAGAGAGAGAGAGCTGATTGGCCGAGCTCTATCAGAGGGGAGGGATGAGAGGTACTTGTGCCCCCATATTAATCACGGCTCTACAACCAATCAGGGGTGTCTGTGAGCTTGCGCAAGCGGAAGGAGCGGATAGTGCTGTCCTCCGAGTGTGTTACGCCGCCCCCAGAGATGCGTGAGCGAGCAGTTTGAAAAGATGCGGTCGGCTGGCGTCACGTGGTTCGGAGGAAACACGTGATCGTCTTCGGGCCTCCCGACTGAGTGGTAGTCAGAGGTGGAAAGTAACGAATTACATTTACTCGCGTTACTGTAATTGAGTAGCTTTTTTGTGTAGCTTTTTTTTAAGTACGTTTTGTTCACTACATTTTAAATCATATTCGCTACTGAGTAAAAAATAAAGGAATGAAAATGCTAAAATAATAAAAATATTATACTTTGTATAAATGCGCGTGTGCATCATGTCCTGGTCGCGCGCCGCTCCACGCCGCGCCGTTCTATATAAACCGGAGAGAGACGCAGGAAAGATGAAAGAGGTTGTGATTTTGGCGTTTTGATATTTGGTTGTGTATTCCGGTTTTGACTTTTTGCCTCCGATTGACTTTGATTATTGCTTTGTCCCTTTGGTTTGGTTGGTCTTTGCATATATTTGTAGATAATTTCATTGTTTTTGGTTTAGGGAGTCCGGGAAGGTAACTGTATTTTTGTTTGTGTGTTTTTTTTTGGTTTTTATTTTTTTGCAGGTAATCTAGCTACTAAATATAAATACCATTTTGTTTATTATTTTGGCCTGGGTCCAACCTGAATCTGATCCTCCTCCTGGTGTGTGTGTGTGTGTGTGTGTGTGTACAAACCTCATTATTTCATTAGTTAATGATTGGCTCTAGTTCTTTCTGCCATATACCACCATTTCCATACAGTTTAAAATAGAACCCTGAACCAGTCTTTTGCTGTATGACCCTAGACTGGGACGTAACACCATATTTAAGTGACCACTTTGATTTTCAAGCACAAGAAAGACAACAGCTTTATTATGCAAAGGTGTTCCTTCAGTTAAAAACAACTAGTTTGAGATTTATATCTGCTCATCTTTTTTGAACTACGCTAGAATGCCTCACCCCCGCTGTTAAAAAATAAAAATAAAAAAGTAACTCGGTAACTTTTACTCTGAGTAAATTTTTTAATGAGCTACTTTTTACTTTTATTTGAGTAGATTTTTATAAGAGTAACTTTACTTGTACTTAAGTAAAATTTCACTGAAGTAACAGTACTTGTACTTGAGTACAAAATGTTATTACTCTTTCCACCTCTGGTGGTAGTGGTAGCCTTAATGTGGGAGCCCCCTAGTGACGGGGAGGAATTGGACACGACTAAATATGGAGAAAATCGGGGAAAAAATCCCCGCCCCCCCAAAAAAAGATGTGATTGGTTGGCTGGCGTCACATGGCTCGGAGGAAACATTGGACTCCCTGGTATTTGTAGACTTAATGTGGGAATGGAAACTGGATACAACGAAATTAGGGAGAAAATCAGGTGGAAAAAATTTGAATTTCAAAAGTTTTGGCCACCACTATATAAGACTTCTATGAGACTTGGAGCTTTATATAACCTCGTTGACGAATGGTTTCGATCAGAAAATGATGTAAATCCAACAAACAAACTAATATTTTAAACAAAATAAATCAGTGTTTTGTTTTGAATATGGAGTTTGGAACCTCCAGGTTTCTGTGAAGCGTAGCCCCCTGGGTATGTGTTAGGACAGACCTCTGACTCCCGGTAGCTTTGGAAAGGTCAGGAATCAGGAAAAAAAAAAGTGAAATATTACTGTATTCATGTAACCAACGACAACTGAACAGTGTGATGATGATCAGAATGGGTCTGCGAAACTTGTCTTGTTTGGTTCAAACAAACAAACAAACAAATGAAAAAAAAAAAAAAGGTTTGAGAGAAGTACATTAATATATGAAAAAATATTCGGTGTGTTTTTGTTCACTGTTGATATTCATGAAAAAAATAAATCAGACCATCTAAATTAAAACTGAATAAATACACAGAAAATGTGTGTGTGTGTGTGGAAAGAAAGTAGGACGCTAAATAGGTCAGGGCCGCTTCTGTGTAAAAACTGTTGGCGCCTTCTTCTGCTAAAAGTATTTGAAATAAAAAAAAAAAAGTACAGAGATACAGAGAGAGAGAGAGATGGAGAGAGATCGTTAAAAAGAGGCACAAGGTCAGAATAAATCATCCACATCAGCACCAGGAGTGTAGTGTGCATTTACACACACACACACACACACACAAGCTCGACATTGACTGTAGAGGCAGAAAAGAAGAAAGAAAGAAAGAAAGAAAGAAAAAACTTGAAATGAGAAATGATCAGAAGTGAGTTTAATTACAAAACGGTTCACTTTCACCCCATCTCTCTCCTCCGCGGCGGGACTTAATCCGGGTTTACGCAGATTAACAGGCTGATATTTGTGCTCACCGTTTCTCCGGCGGAGACTCTCTAAATGTCACAGAAGCAGTTGATTTAAATTCGCAGCTCTTCTCGTTCGCACCGGGCAGAAAGATAATATCGTCGTCTCCGCTCGGTGCAGATAGAGATCACAAATCCAAATTACAGCCGAAACGGCTCGGTCTATCAAACAGGCAATTAGCTGAGTCTAGAGACGAGTGATGCGCCACGACCTGAGAGCCTTCATCACCTCCATCATCATCATCATCATCATCATCGGAGGAGGAGAAGAAGACTGGAAGGAAAAAGTAATACTTCCAGAGGTACGGGATCACATTGTTCTGTAAAACCTCAATTTTATTTTTAAGGAGAATTATTTAAGGTCAAATCTTAACCAGAGGTGGGACGATATATTCCTTTTCCCCACCAAACTACTAGCGATACTGAAACCTGGAGTATCAGCCAATATCGTTACCCATCGGTACTAAAAATGCCTAGGATTTAAATTATTTATTACTCAAGTGCTTAAAATACGGGAAGTAGTTTAACGCTAAAAGCACCAAAATTATCCAAACACACAAAGAAAGAAGTCTCTTTGCATATGTAAATATTTCATGCTTCCGAGTGGCGCAACAATAAAGTCTTCACCCTATCACGATCACGAGTTCAATTCACGAGCCATCTGTAACACAGGGTCTAGAGAGCAGGTTGGCCTCGCGCTCTCTCGGGAGGAAGGGATGTCACACTCGCACTCCCACATCGATCATAGTGACACCGGCCAATCATGGATATCCGTGAGCTCATGCAAGTGGAAAGGGTGTGTCACGTGTACGTGAGCAGCAGCAGCTCGAAAAGGTGCGATCGGACCACATCACGCGACTCTGAGAAAGCCGTAAACGTTGTCCTCCCTGGTTGGTGGGCGTCACCTTCATGGGAGAGCGCACGAACGGAGAGATGAGAAAGAAAGGGCTTCGACTATGCTCCGGTGCAAAAGTCTTTACGCCCCCCAACCCCCCCCCACCTCAGTTCTCTATATTTTAGAGAGATTAGCGGCTAATTTAAAGCATGACTCAGAGAGAAACAGGTGCAGATGATCAGCGGGTGATTATTATCCTGCTGATGTGGAACGCTGAATGGTTGGAACAAACGAGAGGGGAAACGAGGTCGCTGCTGAAATTGTTGTATAAAGAAGAAACTTTTAAATTGTACTCCCAGACACTTTGCAGCCAGTCACAGAAATCATTTCTTTCATTTAATTTACATGATTTAATTTCTTTACTGTTTTACTGTAAGAAAACTGAGCGGGCCCAATATCGATCCTGTGTATGATATCGTACATTCTTTTAAATTTGATCTGTCTATCCATACTTTACACTTTTCTCAAACATGTGTTTTTATATTACATTTACATTCACGGCATTTGGCAGACGCCCTTTATCTGGTGCAACTTAAATTTTTATCTCACTATACATCTGAGCAGTTGAGGGTTCGGGGCCCTACAGGGGCAACTTGGTGGTGGTGGGATTTGAACCTGGGACCATCTGATCGTAGTTCACTGCCTTACCCACTGAGCCATCCCTATTATCTAATGCATTTATTTAATATATTCATTAGTTAGTTCAATTATTTTCATATTCATCCTTACACATCACTCATCTACCCTACAGTATGTTTTCATTTACTCACTCATTGACTCAGCTTGACTAACCATTTTATCCAGTTCATTTATTCATTCATTCCACCTGCTCTTTCCTGATTATTTATGTACAGTTATATTAAAATAGATTAGTATGTTGTGTTTGTGTTAATCAGTATGTTATGTTACGTTCATTCGTTTGCATGGTTCCATCCAGACAGACACTTTGTGATTTGTTTATTCGTTGCCTCATTAATACATATTTATCATACAGTACATATCGTCCTCGGGTTGAATATTTTTGACCGGTTCCACCTGAGGGAGCTCTTCCAGTGTGTCACAGGCATAGCAAATCAACACACTGCTAACAGAACACACTCGGGGAAAGTTTCACTCTTACAAATGGACATTCCTACCCCGGGTTCCTTCTGGAGAACCTTTAATCTCTGTGTTCATGTAGAA
>CM060109.1:6718654-6791154 GCA_030522415.1 Channallabes apus
ATCAGACGTGCTGAGAGTCTGTGGTCTGTGCCACGCGCAATAAGCACTAATGATCATATGCTGATGTCTGTGATGTTTCTGATTTGGGGTAATCATGTGCAGAGAGACACAGAGAGAGGTGTGTGTGTGTGTGTGTGTGTGTGTTGATGCTGGATTGTGTCCAAAGCAGAAGAAGTGATCAACAATTGATCAAATCAGATCTAGGACAGTTTGCCATTTATTTATTGCCTGGTTGATTTACAGATGAGCTGATGTGTTATTTCCCACTCCACACTCCTGACACACACAAACAACAACAACAACAACAACAACATAAAAAGAACTGCGTAAAAGCCGAGCGCCCCCCCTCACCCCCCCCCCCCCTCCTCCTCCTCCTCCGCCGCGCGCGCTCACCTTGCTGTGAGTTGGTCCGTGGCAGAGGCGCCGAGAGGAGCAGGAGAGCCAGGCAGCACAGGGCACAGGGAGGAAACATGGCTCACTTCAGCACAGGAGCAACAAATAAAGCAGACATCCAAGCTCCGGGTAAAAAGCTCCTCATAAATCCGCTCCCATGTCCGACAGCCGCGGCGCGTCCGTGCGTAAAGCACTTGAACCGGCGCTGCAGGGGCTCCACGGGGCTCCACGGGGCTCCACTCCTCCTCCTCCTCCTCCTCCTCCGGATATCTCTGTCTCTCTCTCTCTCACAGCGCAGATGCCAAACTTCAGACTGGCTCACTGTCTCTGTGTGTGTGTGTGCGGGATGGATCTGCTGTTGCTGCTCTTAATGCTTCATGCCATTACTCGGCGCGCACGCGGGTGTGTGTGTGTGTGTGTGTAGAGTCAGTAGACTTCTCTTCGCAGCGACGCCACAAACCCGACAGGACACGCCCACCTGCTCGAGCAGGACCGCCCATTAGCCACGCGATTGGTCCAAAGTCAGGGTGATTAGTCGTAAGCTCCGCCCACATGTCTGCTGATTGGTGCGCTCAGGGTGCGGCCGGAGGAGTGCACCTGTTTCACTGTACACAAGAGGCGCGCGGCGTGGAGGCACGCTCCAAGTTTACCAACAGCACAGAGAGAGAGAGAGAGAGAGGAAAGAAGCCCTCACACACACACACACACACACACACAGCATTTGTATGTCATATTATATCTATCTATATACAGTATATATATATATATATGTGTGTGTGTGTGTGCGCGCAAGTCTACATCTTACACATATACACACAGATACAGTAGGTAGATGTATCTTTGTATGCACACACACACACACACATAGGATTTGTATATTTATATATGTATGTTATATTTGTGTGTGTGTGCAACTCAAATCTATCTATCTTTACACACACACACACACATAGATGTATATTTATATACACACACATAGCGTAAGACAAATATACACATTTCAAGTAGTATGATGTATATTATATTAATGTAATATTAATAATATTATCATATATATATAGCATATATATAGCAATACATGTACTACTAAAATATTTATACAAGTTTTTCTTGAAGCCTTTATAATTATTTTGGCTGATTATATATATATATACAGTATGTAAATGATATTGACCATATATGTAAATTAGATACATTATATATATATATATATATATATATATATATATATATATATATATATATATTTTTTTTTTTTTTTTTGTGTGTGTGTGTGTTTGTAGATTGATAGATAGATGTATATTTTTGCACACACAAAAGCTATATACTGTGTATGTGTGTGTGTGTGTGTGCAGATAGATAGATAGATAGATAGATCTACACACAGTTTCAACAATCAACAATTTCTTTAAAATATAGTTATCTGAATTTTTGTTTGTTTGTCCACCTGATCAAGTAAAATGATTCTGGGTTCCTTATAATAATGACACACATCTCTCTCTCTCTCTCTCTCACACAAACACACACACACACACACACACACACACACACACTGTGCTGTATCACATAAAAAGCAACAAGAGCAGTCCGGGGTCTTTTGAGACCTAACAAAAAGCAGGCAGTGAGCAGTCGGATATGAAACTTGTGGGATAAAAGCAGAAAAACTACAAGGCAGCATGTTGGACGTGGTGCGGTGCTCCTGCTGATGCGTCTCCTGCGTTCACTGCATTAATCTTCAGTAGGTCTTTTGTCCTGGTCAGGGTTATGGTTATGGTTTAACCCTTTAATTGACCAAATGTATTTGGAAAGGGGGGGGAGGGAATCCCTTCTTATTCTGTTTGATGTGAAGTAACATGAAGTGAGGAGAGAGAGGAGTTCCTGGGAGGCCAGTGTTTCCTTCAGACATGAAGCTTGCAGTCCGATCATGTCTCCGGTATACTGAGGAAACGTTCTACCTTGATGGTGTGAAAGCACTAGTGAAGCACTGAAGTGCATCAGTGTACCAGGGGATTATATAGAGAAATAAAGGGAGTTTTTACCTTTTACCTTATACCTATACTATCTATCTATCTGTTATTCTGCACACTCAAAACTCCCGCTTTGATTCGAACGCCAGCCGTATTTCCCTTAGAAACAGGAAGCCAGAGTGACGTTGTCTTGAAGTGCTTCTATGTCATGCACAACTGTCAACTGCATTCAAGAGCAGCCATGCAGCACACACACATACCGTCACCCCATCACCTCAGCTTAGCCAAACCTGGCAGTAGCTTAGCAACCTGCTAAACAGAAGAAACTACAAACTCCATTTAATCCTTTCACTTCAGCACAAACTTCAACTTTAAAATCTCTTTTTTAACGATGTTTACTGATAAACAGCTGACAGACTCCTGCAGTACAGCAACACGCCAGCCTCTATGGTGTACGATGTAAAAAACAACACCAGTTTTCATTTCATGGAAACGTCTTTTGTTTTACAGACTGCAAAAAATATAAGCTTTTATAAAAGAAGAGTTCGTATATTGGCTGAGGATATTTCTTCATCCGAGTTAACATAGGTCTCAGCGGTCCCCCAAAGTGTGTGTGTTAAAGCTCTAGCTGTAGTTAGTTCAGTGTCTATGCAGTGTGTAAACGCCTTACCGCTGAGCCGCGCCTCCAACAGAACAGCAGAGCTGAGCAGCAAGTGGGGGAGGGGCATCTTCTTCTATGAGGTCACACTGGTCTACACAGTGGCTTAGTGGTTAGCACTGTCACCTTACACCTGCAGGATCTGGGATCGATTCCCACCTGTGTGCATAGAGTTTGCATGTGCTTGGTGGGTTTCTTCCTTATACTCCAGTTTCCTCCGACAGTCCAAAGACATGCAGGTTGGGCTAATTAGTGTTCTTAGATTGCCCGTAGTGTGTGAATGTTGACTAGAGGTCTTACCATTGGCCTCCATGATCCCTCGTTAGACTACAGAGGTTCCTCTGAATGGAGGTCACATTAGGTGGAAATGACGAAAGTAAAAATGACTACAAAAGTAAATTTTGCATAATAGTTCACCTTTAAGTCTAGATTTGTCCTGTGTGTGTATATTTTATTGAAAAATGTTTTTTTTTGCATCTGGGACGGTAATGATCAGATACAGGTGAAGACAATATGAGACGATTTCCACCTGTGTGTGTGTGTGTGTGTGTGTGTGTGTGGGCATGACTACTTTACTTATGTTAGTGCTTTTAGCCCCGGCATGACCCAGAGTCAGGAAACATGACCTTGAGCTTGAGGTAGTGATGTGAGCACAGCCTGGGAAACTAATTTGTACTGTTTAATTTCTAACGGTTTGAATTGATGAGAATGTGTACCTGCTGGAAAAAGGGATTTAAATTATTTTTTTTAAACTTTGCAAAAATTCACTGGTCACTTTCCCAAGTCCTCCTTATACTCACGAAAAACAGTAAATTAAAAATCACCATGAACAATGTTTTGTAGTTTTGTAGTGTGATCTCAGAATAAGGAAAAATCCACATGAAACGTGAGGATGAGCGCCCCCTGCCGCTCACTCTGGAAAATGTTTCAAAGTAAGAATTCAAGTAAAAAAAAAAGCATATTATATTATATTATATTATATTATATTATATTATATTATATTATATTATATTATATTATATTATATTATATTATATTATATTTCCTGACCAAATGTATCTATGTTAGCCTTATTATTATTATTATTATTATTAGTAGTAGTAGTAGTAGTAGTATGAAAGGTAAGACACATCAATTCCAGTATAACATAAATAATCAGTTCAATGTTCAGTTCAAGATAAATATTTGAGTCTTGATTAATTTATTAGCAAACTGCACAGAATCTTTTATTAGTTACAGTTTAAAACTGTTTAATCACTTAAAAAATTATAATAATAATCTAACAGGAACTATATTATACCTTTGTCTTGTTTTAACATTAAACATTTAAACAATTGAAATTTTTTAACTTTCACTTTAAATCATGTCTTTTTTTTGCAGGAAACTTTCCCTTTAATTGAATGCACTTTTAAATAATTATCTACACTTTTATTTCAGTAGAATTTCTCAGTATTTATTTTTCCTTCAACCTGTGTGTGTGATTTATAATGAACTGATTCATGTTAATACCAGAACAAGCAAAAACAACAATAACAGAAATAAAAAAACAGAATGAGCACACATGCTGGAGCTTGTAATATATTTTTTCCTTCTTTTTTTGGCCTTTTACATAGAAAACACTCACTAACCTGGAATATGTGAAGAAACCTGATGCGCAGGTTAAAGGGGAAAAAAAGAAACGCATTGCACACGCCCCAACACACACACAGCTTTTATAATCCATTCACCTCCCTTTATTTTTAGATTGCTTTTATTAATTTCTACTTACATTCTACTTCTAATTAATTTCCTATATATATATATATATATAATATGATAAATACTCATTGCATTTAAATATACGGATTGGAAAACTTCTGAACTAGTTCTTACAGTTTCTTGAGATACAAGGTGTGATATATGGATAATGTAAGATATATCTTATATAATATAAGAGGCAGAAGTAAAGTTTGAAGAGCATTAATGATTATGTCAATAGAAGGTAATCACAGAATGTGTGTGTGTGTGTGTGTGTGTGTGTGTGTGTGTGCGTGTGTGTGAATGAAGAGGAAGCCTTTATTGGTCACATAACATTAGAATGAAATTCGTTTCTTCACATATCCCATGTATGGAGCTGGGGTCAGAGTGCAGGGTCAGACATGGTACGGCGCCCCAGACTAGACGGGGTTAAGGACCTTGCTCAAGGGCACAACAGTGGCAGCTGGTGCTTGAACCGCCGACCTTCTGATCCTAGGGTTAAAATAACCCAGAGCCTCAACCCACTGAACAGCTACTGACCACTCTGTGTGTCTGTGTGTGAGATAGAATGAGAGAGAGAGAGAGAGAGAGAGAACTAGGCCAGAAGTTCTCCAATCACTACATTTACATGGCAGTTCGAGTTGAGATAAGTTTTAAAAGTGTGTGTGGTACAGTATGTGTGTATGTGCAGAGCGGAGTCCTCTGAATGACACCGACGTTCCCCCTTCACACCTGCACTGAAGGGTGAGAACTTCCCGGAGCTCCAATATGCTGAAACATCTGGCTTGTCAAGTAAGAGAGGTTTGTGGTTGACTGTCACTTTGCATTAAGGACAGAATCACTGTCAGGGACGTTGGAGCTACTTTTTCAGAAAGGGTTCTGGAGTTTTGAGACAAGGTGCTGTCGGCCCACCGGCACAGGTACGTACAGTGTCTGGGAGGTTCAGGTGTCGCATTTTCACCTGGCGTTACCGTCTCTGTTCCTCTCTGGTGTTTATCTGGCTCAAGGTTAGAGGGACGTACAGTATTGAAACACTTTTGTGTTCTTTAGAATCATGCCAGTGGTTGAACGATTCATGCTAAAAGAAAAAACAATGTCTGCCATCTTTTCACCTCTCTCTATTCTCTCAAATCTTTTCACTTTTGTCTCCATCGTTAGTTACAGTATGGCTTGGCTCTTCTGAGCAGTACCAGCTTCATTGCTGCTGCTTTTACGTTTGCTCACAATGTACATCGGACATGTGATTTAACTTCTGTGTTGAATGCATTGTTCGTATCTTCAAATGTTTATAACTCGAATGTTCATATGTAAGGGACTTACTGTATTTACTTAATTACAGTAAGAAAATTATATTTACTTACTTCACATTCAGTTTGATACTAGAGAAAAAAAATGTAATTGATTGATTGATTATTGGCTTTATTGCCATTCGGAATCTGGAATACACAAACATCAAAGCACAGTCTGGTGTCTTCAAACACATTTTGTTGTAGAAGACCTGTTGCATAAAGGTAGTCTGACACACATGTTCATGGGGTTGTTAAAAGATATCCCCATGCTACATCCCTAATAATAGTATTCCATGTTATCTATCATGTAAGGTTAGGACTATACGAATATGGAAGTCAAATTGTTTATGGAATAAAAAGAAATTGTGTGGTAAAGGGACGTTGATGAGATGTGGCCACACCCCCTCTTCCAACATCTATGATTGCTATCTATGAAACTTTTTATAAAAGTTTATATAAAAAACTCTCAAGCATGACTGTGCACAGATAATCAGGCACATAATATACTAATAAAGCCAATTATCAATCAATCAATCAATCAATTTATTGTCAAGCATTTAGATTTTTTTCTAATATTAAACTGAATGTCACAGGCATCAAGTTAACCTTTTATTGCAGCCGAGTGTGCAGATTAAAGAAAAAAAAAACCTGATGTGCAGATTAAAGAAAAAAAAAAACCCTGGAACTTCTAAACACAACCTTTAAAATATTTCTGTAGACCTAGTATTTGACCTGTAGAGGAACCCAGAACTACATAACTTACCTAATTGCTTGTTTATAATATAATTCGGAGGGTGTACGAGGATTCGGCTTGCCTACAAGCTCCGCCTACTAATCCTGTCTTTACCTATAAATCCGACACACACTGATTTCCCCCCATGTGTGTCTAATGCAATAATGAGATAACAAAAGGAATACAACAGTTATCCAAGCAAACAGAAAATAAGTATTTTGTGTAGAAAAGAGAGTTACAGTAACAGTGCTGTGAATAACGATGGCAAAAACTGTTGGAAATAACTGCAAAATCCAGTATTTTTGTCCGTTCTTTCCCCTATTTTGCTTCTTCTTTATCATTTAATGGCTATAAACTAGGGAGCGTTAATCGTATAACACACTTCCTGGCCACACATCAAGCCACAATACTGCTTCTTTTTAAACTGATGATAAGCGCTATCTGCCCTCTTCTACATACTCAAGCTTGAAGATGCCTGAGTGGCCAGTATTGTTAAGGGAGAAGGAGTATGCCCCTCCCACTCTGTCCTCCCACCTATGTCTCTGCCTTGTTATTGTTAGGATACGAAAATACAGTAATTATTCTCTCCCAACAATAGTATGAACACACTTTTCTTCTTCTTTTGGCTGCTCCCGTTAGGGGTCGCCACATCGGACCATTTGTCTCCATCTACCACATCTTCTCTTGTCACTCCAACCCCCTGCATGTCCTCCCTCAGAAAACGTCAATAAACCTCCTCTTGGACCATCCTCTTCTCATGACTAGTAGCTCCATCTCTAAAATTCTCCTCCTGATATACCCCTCATCCCTTGTCTGCACATGTCCAAACCATCATAATCTGGTCTCTTTAATTCTTTAACAAGCTGTCCTACCTGCACTGTCCCTCAAATATACTCATTCCTAATTCTGTCCATTCTTGTTGCTCCCAAAGGAAATCGCTTCCACCTCCAGCTGTCTTTTTGTCAGTGGCGACGTCTCCAAACTGCACAACATCGCTGGTCTCACTACCGTCTTCTAAACCTTCCCTTTCATTCCTGCTGATACCTTTCTGTCACAGATCACTCCTGCTGATCTTCTCCACCTGTTCCATTCTGCCTGCACTCTCTTCTTCACTTCTCCACCACACTCCCCATTGCTTTGTATAGCTGACCGTAAATATTTAAACTCATCCACCTTCCCTACCAGCTGCACCTTTCTCACACCATCTCCCTCATTTACTCACATGTATTCTGTCTGCCTCCTACTGATCTTCATGTCTCTTCTCTCCACTGCATCCCGTCACCTCCCTAGACTCATCTCAAACTGCTCCCTACTCTCAACACCGATCACAATATCATCCGCAAATGTCATAGTCTATAGGGATTCTTGTCTAACTTCATCCGTCAACCTGTCCATCACCACTGCAAACCGGAAGGAGCTCAGAGCCGATCCCTGATGCACTCCCACCTCATGGTCACTTCATGCCTCTTCTCAACACATATCAGGACCTATGTTCATTTTAAATCCACAGAATAATCATAACAATCTGTATTTTTTGTTGTTGCTTTTTCTTAAATACAGAGCTGTTTGAGGTAAATTTCAGGTTCTGCTGCGACAAAAGCAAAAGACACTGTTACCATGGAAACGTTTGCTTGCATTATGATTGAATTTGAGTCCATGCAACTTTGATAAGGCATTTTAGAAACAATTTGGGAATAAATACCACAAACAGCAAAACATTTTATGCCACTTTGACTCTTATTTAAAATCCTAAATTCAGTATAATTCAGGAGAATCATTAAGCACTGAGGCTGCCTTACCGGAAACGTAAACCTGCGTCATTACAATAACACATCAATTTCAGTCACTTAATTGTAATCGATTGCAAATACGTGCACTCGGATTCAAAATAATAAAGTCCTGCTGTGTGACGACGATGAAAAAGTAAAGAAATAATAATAATACTACTACTAATAATAAAAAAAAACATAACAACATGGCAACAAGAAGAACGGAAAGCATTTCCAGTCGGCGGTTAATCCAGCCTGCTCGATCTCTCTTTGTAAACAATTCAGCAGCCGTATGTTTCTAAGGTTATAAATTTTTAAGAAAGGCTTCCTCCGGCTGCATCTTAAGCTGCAGTTGAAGCGATTTGTACTCGGGTATTATGAAGGTGAACAGCGCAGGTTGACTAAAGCCCCCTGACGCTGGGTGTGAGCTTAATCTAATACATAACGCCGTGATTTGTGTAATGGATGAGGCTTAACAGTGCAACAGCCGCTAATAAAGCGCAGACCCGAGGAGACTCTGCTGTGCATACTGATCCCCTCATAACCCCCCCACACCACACACACACATACACGCACAATAAACCAGTAATGAAGCGGCTTTATCAAACCAGACAGGGCTGCATTTTACCCGTATCCCTCTCCCCCAATATCTCTCATTACACTCACTACATCCAGAACACAAGAGACCTACAGCAATGGATTCTGGGTAGAGTGCTGCTTGCTGATAGACACAGATGAGCATTCAGAGCACAAATTGAACATCGATAACGCAATAATACAAGTGGAGGAATTAAGTGCACCTGAGAGACACGAGGTCTCCATGTCTTCTGGACCGGTTTTCAGAAAAATGCGTACTGAATTTTTCTCACATACGAATACATTTTTTTTTTTAACTAAATAATCGAACATGGTTTAGTGTAAACTACTGCATAAACATGAACACAGCAGCTGAATCCTGGCCATTTATAACCTGCTCAAGCCCCTCCCACATACAGTTTAATTTGGGACATGTCCCATTAAGTAGTAATGACAAAATGAAACTTTTTCTGAAGCAAAAAAACTCCCAAATGTATCAGGAAAACAACAACAACAACAAAAAGTTTAGAAGCTTTTCAACACAGTGTGCGCTAGTGGCATCTAGTGGTCAGAATTAGGAAGTGCAGCTGCTAGTGGCTACAGAAGGCCAGGGAATGGTTTTTTGACAATTCTTTGCATTTAGTTCTGTATTTAAATTATATATTGGACCCTACCATTGTGTACATTGCAATTTCTACTGACTCTTTCCCTTTATTCGTAGCTGATACCTATAAATGTAATCAATGTCATCAACCAGGAAGAAGTTTGGCAAAATAATTATACCTAACAGTCATCAAGGTGAAGTTGTATGGAAGAAGTCCAGATAAATGGCTGTGTTGCTTTTCTTGATCGTTGTCAAGAAGCTTATGAAAAGAAAATGTATAAATGTGGCCACCCTGGACCCCCTCAGCCTCTCACGTTTAATCAGGAATTGCTGCTCAACCCAGTATTATGCAAATGAGATGATAATAAAATTCCATGTAAATGTGTTTTTTACTTTATTCTAATTGATCTTATTTCATGCATTGATGTATTTTGATACAATCAAATAAAAAATAAAAAATACATTATCCTGTATACAGCAGGGTCATGTGGAGCCTGGAGCCTGTCGGGAGAACTTTGGGCACAAGGTGGGGTACACCCTGGATAGTGTGCCATTCCATCACAGGGCACAAACACACATACACACACTCACATATACTCATTCACATGCTACAGCCAATTTGGGAACTGCATGTCTTTGCATAAGTCATGTTGGATGTTCAAAAAGTAGATTTTTATTAAAGTTTGAGTTATAAAATGTTAATGGAAAAAATGGTCAGGGTTATACAGTATGATTCTTTGACTGGGATCTCCTAAATAAATAAAATAAATAAAAATAAATAAATAAATAAACAAATAATAATAATAATAATAATAATACGTTTTTGTGGCAGAAATGTTTTGCTTTTATTATTATTATTATTATTATTATTAATAATAATGTTTTTTTTTCAGTTCAAAGAATTATAAAAATCGGGAAAAACATCCTTTCCATTAACATTTCATGTTTTATAATTCTTTGACTTTGGCTAATTGATCAATCAATCAATAAATCAATTAATTAATTAGTTAATTATAATAAAAAGCTAAAGAGTCTTTGTGGCAGAAATGTTATGCCCCTTCTTATTCTTATTATTTTACTTAAATTCATTAATTAATACTTTTTTAAAGAGATCCAAGTCAAAGAATCATAAGTCATAAAACCCTGATATATTTTTTCCTTTAACATTTCATGTTTTATAATTCTTTGACTTAGATCTCCTAAAAATAAATAAATAAATAAATGAATAATTAAAGAAATAAATAATTAAAGAAAGAAAGAAAGAAAGAAATAATAAAAAGCTAAACATTTTCCGGGCAGAAATGATATATGTGTGAAATAAATCGCAGTAGATCAGCGTCTATGTTCCTTAACACAATTCAGATCTCCTTCTACGGCAGCTCGTCTGCTCCAATCCAATCAGATGCATTAATGTCAATAATTTAGCCCGAAAGAATCTCACCAGGCCGCAGTCGATCTGCAGAGAGCGTTAGAGAGGTCAGGAAGTTTGTCTTTCTTTCCGGTCTAGTTACTGCAGTGAAGACTTTTCTTTGTGAAGTCGAGAATGAAAACCTGAATGTTTAAATATGAAATGAAAGAGGAAATAAGTGTAAGAGAATAAAAGTAGAGAGTTCATTTGTTCAGAGTAGAGGTGTGCACCAGGACAAACATCAGGGGGAATTTAACATTCAGAAAGAAAGGCTGTGGAAGAGCGTGAACGTCCGGAGGGCTGCTGCGTCCGGGTCAGACTCACTGTGGTCCGAGTGATTTATTAAACCTCATGGCTTTTATAGCACGACTCCAACATCAGAACGTAAACAGCAGCACCACTGGTAATTATCACACATGTACATTTACAGGTCCTGGGTGAGTGTGTGTGTGTGCGTGTGTGTGTGTGTGTGTGTGGTTTAACTGTCACTTCTTATCTAGAGGTATTCTTTTCTCACACTCTGTCTCTTTTTTATTTCCTTAACGCATGTTTTCTGTTTAGTTGGTTAGTGATGGAGAAGTAAACAGTCCCCTATAATATTATAATGAAATGTGTGCACCATAATGTGTTTTGATGAACTTATTGTTTCCTTCTTTTCAGACTCGATCTATGTCTAAAAGTGACGAAATCCACAGAAATGTCTGTTTGTCAGTCCCGGTGACTTCTAGCTGGAAATCCTAAAATTGCCCTTTCTTACCCTTAAAAGAATAAAGTATTAACAATGTAGCATTCAAGATTTTATTTGCCATTCGTAAACACACCAACATTATGAGTGCAATGGATTATTTTTGTGTAGAAACAAAAAAATGTGATTAAAGACTGAAGATACTGAATACAAGAAGGATTTAAACTAACAGACTATAACACACTATACTGTATAACAATGATCTGATACACTATGGTATTTATTAATATGACGCAGACCATACTCGGTTCTCAAAAAATATATCACGTGTGTAAGATGTGTGTTAAAATGAAGATAAAGAATAAAATGAAGTCAATACAATGTGTTGTATAAACACAGACAAGGCTGATCCTGAGTACACGGCCATTTTTGGCAGACGCTAATGAATATTAATGAGTATGCGCATGCAACAGTCATGTGACAAGGTGTCAAAACAAACAAGATGTCGAAAACCCAAACACGTAAAGATTTTTCTTGGCAGTTTCCGTAAAAAGCTTTTTTTTTTTTTTTTTGCGAGTTGCTCTGCGTCTCTGATGCCCTGATGGTTGTTTTGAAGAAAATTATAATGAGGTCTCAGATCTCGTGATCTCAGTGACAGGGAAGAGGGGTTGGGCCTAATTAGCATAATAAAAGTACAGACTGCACAAATGTTTTTTTTTCGAAGGTATCGAAAAAGATCTTATCTTGTCTTACCTTTACATGATCCCCAGATATTGAACTATCACACTTCTTCAAATTTACAAATTATTTATTGTTGTTGTTGAAACCCTGGATAAATGGAATGTGTTGTGTAAATTTAACTTAGAGATGTTAGAGATGACATGATACTTTTTTTCCGATACTGAAATGAAAACTTTAAGCCCGAGCCAATACCACTGGATAGTTTTAAATTGAAAAACTTAAAGCAGCTTTCTTTCTTTTTTCCCTTTTTTTTCCCTTTTTCTTTACATTAAATGCTTAAATACTTAAAAAGGCAGAAAAAAATCTAACAGATCCAAAACACAACATATACAGTACAACTCTTTTATATACAAACTCTTTTGCACAAAAAAAATCACTTGCATTAAAATGAAAAGAAAAATATTCTTTATTTTTTTAGGTTTACAATCAAATCTCCAACAAAACAAACATTTCCTTCCTTCATTCCTTTTTTTTTAATACTTTTTTTTTACGTGAAATATATATAAAAAAAATACAGGATACAAAAATCCCATTGGCCCAAAACACAACATACAAAAAAAAGCGCAAAAAAATATTGTGCACAAGAATTATTAAAGTTAAAACTTGAATATAAATTAAATGTTTATCATTTTTATCTTTAAACAAATCTGTTTAACAACAACAAAAAAAGACATAATTTTTATGTAAAATTCATAATTTTTTTCCCCCAATATCTGATGTACAACTGATGCTAGTATGACTGTGATAGCGTCTCCTGGGTTTTAGACCAGCGCCGTGTCCAGTTCTAGCAACACAACATAAAAACTTTAAACGTTGATTTTTAGCAGTGAAGCAAAGTTTCACCACTGATTCATGCTATTCATCAGGATCTGTGTACTGGAGGACTTTCCATTAACTGGACCTTGACATTAATCCCTATAGGCTTCATTACTGATCCTCGTGCTTATCGCTTGAGATAATCCACAATCATTAACAGCTTGTTGGGAAGAACCTTCCTTCTAACCCGTGTAGTTGTTTGAGATCTCTGTGCAGCTTGAAGAATTAAAATCATTTTAAACTTGCCATTTATTAAACAAAGGCTCCGTGTATCCAGGCCAATCGTTTCCCTCTCACACTCCGATGGTCTGTGCTCAGATGTGATATTTAAGACCTCCATCTTCTGGCCGACACTCAGTCATCCGTGCGTGTAAATCGACCAGCGAGTCTCGAGCGCCAGAGCCGCCTTGGAGAGCGCAAAGTCGCTGAGCAATGAGCAGAATTACCGCATTACGTCCAGATGATTACGCCAGCAGCACCTCAGCACGGCACGCTTACAGGACGAATCAGTGAGTGTGTAATTCTTTCCCATTTGCTGAATGTTTGCTGTGGCATTGTGCATCGTGCCAGGATGTGTAGGACCTCAGGGGAGAATTTCAACACACCGTCCATGGTGGACGTCTTTACATCTTTATATTCAGTTTATGCATCTATTCGGACAAAATGCAAACATAGGCATAGATTTATCCATTTATAGCTACTTTTAACATTGTGGAACATCGCTAGACACGTTTACTTACAGTACATTACAGCAGCAGTTTACAGTTAATGACGATGTCTGAAATTTTGAAAGTTACCGCTTTACATCTGACAAGTCCACAGTTTCACGTCTGTGAAAACAGTAAAAAAAAAAACAACAACGCATTTTTATCTTTCTAGAGTTTATATGTATATCTGTTCTAAATTTACTGCACTATATTTAGTTGTATTTAGAACCCAGAAGCTGTTCTTTTCTATTCTACACAACATACAGTAAGAAGGGCGTTCAAGTCAAACCGGGACGTTTGATTGCGCATAATAACAGAACACAATAATTTATTTCTATATATACATATATTTCTCCTCTGCGACACTAATGCACTTATCCCAGTGTCTCACTAGTGCTTGGACACCATCAATGTAGAAAGTTTTCTCAGGACACCGGAACCATGATAAAACTGCCTGTCTGGTTCACGTCTGAAACCCCGGCCTCCCAGGAACTCCTTTAATTGCCCAAATACAGTATGTGGAAATGTCTTAAAGTGAGGTCAGGACTGAGTTCCTGTAACGTTCAAGTGGTGTTGGTGAACGATTGTGTGTACAGCTCAAACACACACACAGATTTGTTGCTTCTGCAAATCAGCAACACGTTATTTGTTGATTTTCAATGATCAATGTCAATCGCTTTTACACCTTCATTTACCTAAATTTCATGCATATTCCACCCGTATTTATTTTGTACATACTGTATCATTCAAAACTACATATGTACAAACGGTTTACTTTTTTAATTTTGAGAATGTTATCTTCCATATATATATATATATATATATATATATATATATATATATATATATATACACAGTGGCTTGCAAAAGTATTCGGCCCCCGTGAACTTTTCCACATTTTGTCACATTACAGCCACAAACATGAATCAATTTTATTGGAATTCCACGTGAAAGACCAATACAAAGTGGTGTACACGTGAGAAGTGGAACGAAAATCATACATGATTCCAAACATTTTTTTTTTACAAATAAATAACTGCAAAGTGGGGTGTGCGTAATTATTCAGCCCCCTTCGGTCTGAGTGCAGTCAGTTGCCCATAGACATTGCCTGATGAGTGCTAATGACTAAATCGAGTGCACCTGTGTGTAATCTAGTGTCAGTACAAATACAGCTGCTCTGTGACGGCCTCAGAGGTTGTCTAAGAGAATATTGGGAGCAACAACACCATGAAGTCCGAAGAACACACCAGACAGGTCAGGGATAAAGTTATTGAGAAATTTAAAGCAGGCTTAGGCTACAAAAAGATTTCCAAAGCCTTGAACATCCCACCGAGCCACTGTTCAAGCGATCATTCAGAAGTGGAAGGAGTATGGCACAACTGTAAACCTACCAAGACAAGGCCGTCCACCTAAACTCACAGGCCGAACAAGGAGAGCGCTGATCAGAAATACAGCCGAGAGGCCCATGGTGACTCTGGACGAGCTGCAGAGATCTACAGCTCAGGTGGGGGAATCTGTCCATAGGACAACTATTAGTCGTGCCCTGCACAAAGTTGGCCTTTATGGAAGAGTGGCAAGAAGAAAGCCATTGTTAACAGAAAACCATAAGAAGTCCCGTTTGCACAGCAAACATGTGGAAGAAGGTGCTCTGGTCAGATGAGACCAAAATGGAACTTTTTGGCCAAAATGCAAAACGCTATGTGTGGCGGAAAACTAACACTGCACATCACTCTGAACACACACCATCCCCACTGTCAAATATGGTGGTGGCAGCATCATGCTCTGGGGTGCTTCTCTTCAGCAGGGCCAGGGAAGCTGGTCAGAGTTGATGGGAAGATGGATGGAGCCAAATACAGGGCAATCTTAGAAGAAAACCTCTTGGAGTCTGCAAAAGACTTGAGACTGGGGTGGAGGTTCACCTTCCAGCAGGACAACGACCCTAAACATAAAGCCAGGGCAACAATGGAATAGTTTAAAACAAAACATATCCATGTGTTAGAATGGCCCAGTCAAAGTCCAGATCTAAATCCAATCGAGAATCTGTGGCAAGATCTGAAAACTGCTGTTCACAAACGCTGTCCATCTAATCTGACTGAGCTGGAGCTGTTTTGCAAAGAAGAATGGGGAAGGATTTCAGTCTCTAGATGTGCAAAGCTGGTAGAGACATACCCTAAAAGACTGGCAGCTGTAATTGCAGCAAAAGGTGGTTCTACAAAGTATTGACTCAGGGGGCTGAATAATTACGCACACCCCACTTTGCAGTTATTTATTTGTAAAAAAAAGTTTGGAATCATGTATGATTTTCGTTCCACTTCTCACGTGTACACCACTTTGTATTGGTGTTTTACGTGGAACTCCAATAAAATTGATTCATGTTTGTGGCTGTAATGTGACAAAATGTGGAAAAGTTCAAGGGGGCCGAATACTTTTGCAAGCCACTGTATATATATATATATATATATATATATACAGTGGTGTGAAAAACTATTTGCCCCCTTCCTGATTTCTTATTCTTTTGCATGTTTTGTCACACAAAATGTTTCTGCTCATCAAAAACCGTTAACTATTAGTCAAAGATAACATAATTGAACACAAAATGCAGTTTTTTAATGAAGGTTTACGTTATTAAGGGAGAAAAAAAATTCCAAATCTACATGGTCCTGTGTGAAAAAGTGATTGCCCCCCTTGTTAAAAAATAACATAACTGTGGTTTATCACACCTGAGTTCAATTTCTGTAGTCACCCCCAGGCCTGATTACTGCCACACCTGTTTCAATCAAGAAATCACTTAAATAGGAGCTACCTGACACAGAGAAGTAGACCAAAAGCACCTCAAAAGCTAGACATCATGCCAAGATCCAAAGAAATTTTGGAATCTCATTGTACATGCGTGTATAGTGACAATAAAGGCATTCATTCATTCATTCAAATTCAGGAACAAATGAGAACAAAAGTAATTGAGATCTATCAGTCTGGTAAAGGTTATAAAGCCATTTCTAAAGCTTTGGGACTCCAGCGAACCACAGTGAGAGCCATTATCCACAAATGGCAAAAACATGGAACAGTGGTGAACCTTCCCAGGAGTGGCCGGCCGACCAAAATTACCCCAAGAGCGCAGAGACGACTCATCCGAGAGGCCACAAAAGACCCCAGGACAACATCTAAAGAACTGCTGGCCTCACTTGCCTCAATTAAGGTCAGTGTTCACGACTCCACCATAAGAAAGAGACTGGGCAAAAATGGCCTGCATGGCAGATTTCCAAGGCGCAAACCACTTTTAAGCAAAAAGAACATTAAGGCTCGTCTCAATTTTGCTAAAAAACATCTCAATGATTGCCAAGACTTTTGGGAAAATACCTTGTGGACCGACGAGACAAAAGTTGACCTTTTTGAAAGATGCGTGTCCCGTTACATCTGGTGTAAAATTAACACAGCATTTCAGAAAAAGAACATCATACCAACAGTAAAATATGGTGGTGGTAGTGTGATGGTCTGGGGTTGTTTTGCTGCTTCAGGACCTGGAAGGCTTGCTGTGATAGATGGAACCATGAATTCTACTGTCTACCAAAAAATCCTGAAGGAGAATGTCCGGCCATCTGTTCGTCAACTCAAGCTGAAGCGATCTTGGGTGCTGCAGCAGGACAATGACCCAAAACACAGCAGCAAATCCACCTCTGAATGGCTGAAGAAAAACAAAATGAAGACTTTGGAGTGGCCTAGTCAAAGTCCTGACCTGAATCCTATTGAGATGTTGTGGCATGACCTTAAAAAGGCGGTTCATGCTAGAAAACCCTCAAATAAAGCTGAATTACAACAATTCTGCAAAGATGAGTGGGCCAAAATTCCTCCAGAGCGCTGTAAAAGACTCGTTGCAAGTTATCGCGAACGCTTGATTGCAGTTATTGCTGCTAAGGGTGGCCCAACCAGTTATTAGGTTCAGGGGGCAATTACTTTTTCACACAGGGCCATGTAGGTTTGGATTTTTTTTCTCCCTAAATAATAAAACCCCTCATTTAAAAACTGCATTTTGTGTTTACTTGTGTTATCTTTGACTAATAGTTAAATGTGTTTGATGATCAGAAACATTTTGTGTGACAAACATGCAAAAGAATAAGAAATCAGGAGGGGGGCAAATAGTTTTTCACACCACTGTATATATATATATATATATATATATATATATATATATATGGAAGATAACATTCTCAAAATTAAAAAACAAAACCGTTTGTACATATGTAGTTTTGAATGATACAGTATGTACAAAATAAATACGGGTGGAATATGCAGCAGTGCAATGATGAGCATTATTGATGGTGCAAAGATGCAAAGTGGACGGATCAGTGCAGTATAGATGGAACGTGACAGCGCAGTAGTGTATTAGTTAACACTCCATGATCGGCTGTTCGATACAGTAACAGCAACAGGCGGGAAAAAAAGCTATTTTCCTGTCTGTTAATGTGAGCTCTGGGGTATCTGTAGCGCTGCCCGATGGAAGGAGAGAGAACAGCTTTGATAATGCCTCTCGAACTCTGCAGACAGCATTTCTTGTTAACGTGCTTCAGGGTGGGTAAGCTGAATACCAATTATATGTTGGGTTGGTCCTCCGAAGGGCTTTACGGTCCTGAGCAGCGCAGTTGCTGTAACACACCGAGATGAAGTCTGTAAAGATGCTCTCAGTGGCACACCGGTAAAAAGTCTCCAGTATTCTGGAACACAGACACTACTGGTTGTGTCTTCGTGATTAGGAAACAAGAGTTCAGAGACCAGGTGAGGTTTCTGATGTGGATCGTAGAAACTGATGTGGATTGCAGTGACTGCTGAGTAAGTTCTCGCACACGTGGTTTATGTTCCCTACAATAAAGATTGATAAACAACATAAAATGTCATGAAAGAACAGTTTGTCTTTCAGTAAGCGAGGTGAAACAAATTGATCTGTATTTCAGCTCTCTGGGAAGCAGATCGTAAAATTACTAATAAAACTAAAGGTGACATGCAAAATCTATCATGTTGCATTAATAACGAGCATGCGGAGAGGAAAAAAAGGAGATGTGATGGATGTCTTCTGCTCTTGGTAAAGTGATGTAGATTAGACAGCTTTGCATGGCAAATTAGCACACACACACACACACACACACACATACACACACACATTCAATAGCTCAGTGAGGCCCTGACATGTCGAGGTGAGTTTGGATGATGAGGTGAAGAGCAATATGGCTCTAGTAATGAATCGAATACGTTTTGGTCGAACTTGTGCCATGAACAGCTTGAAATGTTCTTTCATTTACACCTTGATCCAGTTCAACATAAAGCTCTCCATTAACTGAAGGAACTCCCTCGTTAAACAGCGGACTGGAGACCATGCATAAGATGAGATTTCCTTATGAAACAGTGACATCTAGTGGGCAAATAAAGTATTAAGGGAATGTGTTGGTCTATACTGTAGCTCCTCATGTCGAGGGGTCGCCACAGCGGATAATTCAATCTGCACAAAACTCGGTACAGGTTTTACACCAGATGCCCTTCCTGACATGACCTTCCCATTTAATCCAGGCTTGGAACCGTCACTGCATCCAGTGTCTGGGGAATTGGGTCGAAATTAAACCTGGGCCTTACAGTACATGTGGCAGGCAAGGAACGTACCTCTAAGCCACCGATGGCCAAAGTATTTTAAAATAACGCCTAAAGACTGCAGAAAAAAGGGAAGAATTAAATAACATATGGCATTTAATCACAGGTGATGTCTGTGTCACATAAATGTTTTAGACAAATAACTTAAAACGTTAATAGAATGTACAGCAAAAAACAGCCCAAGTTAAAAATAACTATACTTTTGCTCAAACTTTTTTTTTTTTTTTTTTTTTGCAAAAATGTGTAAATATTTAACATCACACGTTTGAAACTTACTTGACATGAGTTACATGTTACAAAAAAAAATAATTTCAGTTTCAGTCATCTGTGGATGTATTAACCATACAGGCACACTGCGCTGAACAACAGGAAGTTACATGATCTGAACTTCCTGAAGCTTAAAGTTTAATTTCCTTATTTTTCTTAATTTGTTCTCTTTGATTTTGTGATGCCAGCTGAAGTTTTTTTTATTTATTTTTTTAAGTACGTCATTATTGCACATCGAACATATTCTGTTAAGTCCGTCGTTAGCATGGATGGTAGTGGATTAACCACATTATAGAGTTCAGCTTGGCAGGGAGGACAGTCTTGTGAGATCTGAGGACACTATTTGATAAATCATGCAACAATTAAAAAAAATTGATAGTTACAAATATTATCAAGACATGAATAACTTTAGAATACAACTCTGTTAATCGTTATAAAAATGACAAAAACTTTTTTGAATATCACTCACTCACTCATCTTTTATTCTATGTAGCGGGACACGAAGGACTGGATCCTATACCAGGAGACGAGGCAGGGTGGCAATCTATTGCAGGGCACACACACACACATACACACATACTGTACACACATTCAGACAGTCATTCACACACTACGGGCAATTTGGGAACACCAATTAGCCTAATCTGCATGTCTTTGGACTGTGGGAGGAAACCGGAGTACCTGGAGGAAACCCACCAAGCACGGGGAGAACATGCACGCAGACCCGAGGCAGGAATCGAACCCAGACCCTGGAGGTGCAAGACAATAGTGCTAAAAACTAAGCCACTGTATATACTGTAAATGCAGTAAATACACCAAATGAAAGCATTGTCGCCATCTGCTGGAAATAAATATGAATTACAGTGTGAAATCAATGCTCCTTCTTCTTCTCCTTCTGGCTGCTCCTGTTAGGTATCGCCACATCGGACCACCAAATGGAACCATTAACTCCTACCACATGTCTACCACATCTTCTCTTGTCACTCCAACCTCCTAAATGTCCTCCCTCACCACATCCATAAACTTCCTCTTGGGCCTACAGTACCTAAAATCTAAATAGTTTCTTCAAATAATTTAGTTGAATTTCATTCATTATAAATGCAATTCATTAATTATTATGAAAACTACAGCAGGACGCAGAGCTTTTTCTTACAAAGCTTCAAAGTTATGCAATAGTCTTGTAATTAATGTCTGGTATGGAAGTATAATAGTGCCAAAAGTCCCCAAAGCAAAATAGCAGTTTGAATTACATGAACTGAAAAAAAAAACTTTTAAATTTTTCTGCATTGCAATTTGTTCTGAATTGAAAAAAAAAAATCCTTTAAAATGTTTACGTTTGAAATTTTTGCAACTGCAATTTATTGTGGTTGTATATTTCAAGTGAAAATGTAATTCAAGCATTTAAAATTCAATGCAAAAACATTCAAGTTACTAAATTGCTGTTCAGAAATATTTTCAAGTGTTAAAAATACAATCTTCATTATTTTTTAATCTTACAAATTCAGGTAATAAAATTCAAGTCGCTAAAATTCAGGTAGTAAAATTCAATTCGCTAAAATTCAGGTAATAAAATTCAATTCTCTAAAATTCAGGTAGTAAAATTCAAGTCGCTAAAATTCAGGTAATAAATTTCAAGTAGCTAAAATTCAGGTAGTAAAATTCAAGTCGCTAAAATTCAGGTAGTAAAATTTAAGTCGCTAAAATTCAGGTAGTAAAATTCAAGTCGCTAAAATTCAGGTAATAAAATTCAAGTCGCTAAAATTCAGGTAATAAAATTCAAGTCGCTAAAATTCAGGTAGTAAAATTCAATTCGCTAAAATTCAGGTAGTAAAATTCAATTCGCTAAAATTCAGGTAATAAAATTCAAGTCGCTAAAATTCAGGTAGTAAAATTCAAGTCGCTAAAATTCAGGTAATAAAATTCAAGTCGCTAAAATTCAGGTAGTAAAATTCAAGTCGCTAAAATTCAGGTAATAAAATTCAAGTCGCTAAAATTCAGGTAGTAAAATTCAAGTCGCTAAAATTCAGGTCTCCACATCCGGGGTATCACAGGAAGAGCAGTGGAGTGCCGCGTGCTCCTGTCCGTGCTGCAGTGTACTTTAAAGTGTGCTTCCTGCTCCCTGTGCAGTCTACTTCCCAGAAACTACTTACCGATCGGAACGCAGCACTTTTAACTAACAGGCTCGGTTGCCAGTTGCACAATAAAGGGTTAAAATTAAATTTCAAATTCAAATTCAAATTTTATTGGTCACATACACAATCATACACAGTATAATATGCAGTGAAATGCTTTATACGACCGCCAGTGACCTTAAAAAAAAGAAAATAAAAGCTTGTACGTAAAATAAATAATCAATAAAAAGGAAATACTAAAGAAATAAATTTAACTAGTAAAATTAACTGTGCATAAGGGCATAATAAAATATTGCAAAAATATAGGATTAAAGTGACAGTGGTTGTGCAAGTATGCATGGAGGTGACATGTGCAATTGTCCAGATGTATGAGTATTTAGTGCAAGTGTGTATGAATGTGTCCATGATTGTCCAGTCAGTGTTGTGAGCTTAAAAGATGTTATTAGTCCTGTGTTTGTGGTGTGATTGTGTGATTGAGAGACCTTATCGCCTGCGGGAAGAAGCTCCTCCTCAGTCTCTCTGTGTTGGCCTTTAGGGAGCGGAATCTCTTCCCAGACCGCAACAAAGAGAACAGTCCATTACTGGGGTGACTGAGGTCCTTCATGATCTTCCTGGCCTTAGTCCAGCACCGCTTGCTGTAGATGGAGTGTAGGTCAGGGAGCTCAGTGCGGATGATGCGCTCGGCTGATCGCACCACCCTCTGTAGAGCTCGTCTGTCCTGCATGGTGCTGTTCCCGAACCAGGTCGTGATGTTTCCCGTCAGGATGCTCTCTATGGTGCAGGAGTAGAAGTTCCTGAGCACCTTGGAGGGCAGTCTAAAGTCTCTCAAGCGTCTGAGGTGGTAGAGACGCTGCCGGGCTTTTTTCACCACGGTGCTGATGTGACAGGACCATGATAGGTCCTGCGTGATGTGAACACCGAGGTATCTGAAGCTGTCCACTCTCTCCACTGGGCTCCTGTTGATGACGGGGGTCTGGTAGTTCCTCTCCTGCTTTGTGCTAAAGTCCACTATCAGCTCCTTTGTCTTACTGATGTTCAGGAGGAGATTGTTCCTCTGGCACCAGTTCTCCAGATTTCCAATCTCCTCTAGGTAGTCCGACTCATCATTGTTGGTGATCAGTCCGACCACGACGGTGTCGTCAGCAAACTTGATGATGGAGGTGGAGTTGGTAGTGGCAACGCAGTCGTGGGTGTACAAAGAGTACAGCAGGGGGCTCAGAACACAACCCTGGGGGGCTCCAGTGCTGAGGGTGAGTGTGGCTGAGACATGTCCGCCCATCCTTACTGCCTGTGGTCTGCCAGTCAGAAAATTGGAGATCCACTGACATATAGATGAGCTCAGTCCCAGGTGCTCCAGCTTGGTGGTGAGTGTGGAGGGAATTATTGTGTTAAAAGCAGAGCTGTAGTCGATGAAGAGCATTTTAACATAATTCCCTTTCCTAGTGTCCAGGTGAGTGAGTGATGTGTGGAGGAGATGAGAGATTGCATCGTCTGTGGAGCGGTTCTGACGGTATGCAAACTGTAGTGGGTCCAGTGTGTCGGGTAGTGAAGAAATGATGAAGTCTCTGATAAGGCGTTCAAAGCACTTCATCACTACTGAGGTGAGGGCTACAGGGCGATAGTCATTGAGGGAAGCAGGATGTGGTTTCTTTGGAACAGGAACAATAATGGACTCTTTGAAGCATGTGGGGATCACCGACTGAGATAAAGAGATGTTAAATATCTCAGTGAACACAGGTGCTAGCTGGTCTGCGCAGGCTCTGAGAATACGACCTGAGATGCCGTCTGGTCCTGCTGCTTTCCTGGTGTTCACTCTCTTGAAGGCTCTCCTCACGTCGTGCTCGGAGATGATGAGCGCGTTCCCGGTGCTGGCTGTGTCTTCCTGTCTGCAGCCATTAGCGCCGCTAGCATTAGCGCCGTTAGCATTAGCATTGCTAGCGTCTTTAGCTGCAGCCTCGAAGCGAGCGTAAAATGTGTTGAGCTCGTCTGCCAGAGTCGCGTCCGCGTTCGTCATACCGGATGCTGGTGCTTTATAAGCCGTTATTGTTCTTAGTCCCTGCCACAGGCTCCTAGAGTCACTCTGTTGAAGCTGTGACTCTAGTTTTCTCCCGTAGCGCTGCTTCGCCTCTTTCACCGCCTTCCGGACGTTATATGACGCAGCCTTGTACGGTTCCATGTCCCCCGACGCAAGTCCCGTGTTGTAGGCAGCTGTGCGAGATCTCAGAGCGTCGCGGATGGTTTTATCCACCCACGGCTTCTGGTTGGGAAACGTTCTGATAGTCTTTTTCTCTACCGTATCGTCTGCCAGCTTTTCAATAAATCCCACAACCGCTTCCGTAAACACGCTGACGTCATCATCGGAGCTGTTTCTGAACATGTCCCAGTCTGCGTCATCGAGTGCGTCCTGTAACGCGGCCACCGATTGGTCCGTCCAGCGCGCGACCTCCCTCAGGACCGGAACTTCCTGTTTCAGCCTTTGTTTATATTTTGGCAATATTACTACCCTTCCTTAAACGCTATATTCAAAGCAAAACAGGTGCGCTGTCAATTTATGCTGCCTTGTCGACAAATGCTACCGTAGCACAAATCGATAGCAGAGTCTATCGATTTACGCTACCGCATCACTACAACCACTGGACGTTCAATGTTATTAGAAGAGCTGCTTGTATTTATTAGCATTATCATAAATTTAATCAAAAACGCATGTCATCACATGCGTAAGCATTTATGTATGAACTACTCTGTGCACTGAATAGTGCTGCACACATATGATAACCACAATATATTCAAGTATACAAAAAGATGTAATCGTAGGTGTTTAAATTTGAGACACTGAACCAGTTTCAAGTTACAAGTTTTTATTTTCCTCAACCTTAAGGCTCATTCACGACAATTTATGCAGAAACTCAAAATTTCCGGTCAAATTAAGCAAAGGAAAACGGTTTAAACCCACCGCCAACCGAAGTCTCAGCACCAAGGTAGTATGGATTTATGGGCGTGGAAACAGAGTGCAAAGTTGTGGGACTGAGCATGGGCAGATCCGGTAGTTAGCAAAACTTGATAGGTAGCATTTTTCGATTGAACACCGGCGCTCTTTCATTCACGCGCGAGAGCGATGGGTTTCCCGCCCCTGAGCTTGTTAATGTTACAGTCTGTGGAAAAATTCTGTACAGCAGCAGAAACTAATTTAGGAAGCAGTCAAACAACATGGTTCAGCGAGTGACACCAGAGTAACTGCAGACGAACAGAAACTGATGGGGACAATTCAAGACAAAGAATAAAGATAGATAGATAGATAGATACTGTAGATAGATATTCAGCAGCAATAGAGACAGTAACAGTAAGACATGTTATAGACTGCACACAGTAGACACAGGGTCATGTGGGAACTGACCAGAGTTACTAGTGCAATGATGGACAAAAACTACAAGATATATAAAAAGGGTATGAATAAAAAAAATATAAATTACAATAAAAAAAAAAGAGAAATGCATGTACAATTTTATATGTGACAAAGTCAGAGTGCAACAGGTATTAATTTATCCAGGACTGACTTCGTACTAAATATTAAACTGAAATGTTGTAATTGCGTTGCGTAAAATAATTTGTGACAAAAAAATTTTTTTCCCCCTTTATTTTATTTTAATCAGACTGAAATTAAACCGTACTATTCACACTTTACGTTTTTTTCAATTACAAACTTATGCTTACCTTTATTTATAAGCAATATAAATTTAACAAAATGTAAACAGCATGTATGTTGTTGCTGCTGTTGAGGAAATTAATCCATATCTTGTTACTGAATGTGACTCTACATTACCGAGCTCAGGGGCGGGAAACCCATCGCTCTCGCATGCGAATGAAAGAGCGCTGGCTTTACTTTTAATATAGTGTTTATGGCAGAGGGGTAATTTTAACACAATATCCCGGATGTGAAGATCTGCATTTAAGCGACTTGAATTTTATTAACTGAATTTTATTACCTGAATTTTGTCGACCTGAATTTGTAAGATTGAAAAATAATAAAGATTGTATTTTTAACACTTGAAAATATTTTTGAACAGCAATTTAGTAACTTGAATATTTTTGCATTGAATTTTAAATGCTTGAATTACATTTTCACTTGAAATATACAGGCACAATAAATTGCAGTGGCAAAAATTTCAAACATTGTAAATGCTCGAAGGATTTTTTTTTCAATTCAGATCAAATTACAATGCAGAAAAATTCAACTATTTTTATTGCAACATGTTTTTTTTTTCAGTTCATGTAATTCAACCTGCTATTTTGCTTATTAATGCTTTGAATTTTGGCGCTATTATAATGCTTCGAATTTTGGCGCTATTATAATGCTTTGAATTTTGGCACTATTATACTTCCATAGTTTGGGATCCAGACACAGTCTCAGCGTTTACGTCTAGGCTGAGAACCTTGTTATTTAGCCAAGCCATCTGCGAATAGATTTGCCTTAGGTAAAGAAGCAGATATGGTACTGCATGAAGAGTATGATGGTGGAATGACTGGTTGCTTTACTTCCAAGTCAATGCTCTAGATCCTCTCTGCCCTCTGGACCTGTCTGACTCGTCCTGGTGCCTTGCTTCTTGTCTCATCTGATCTCATCACTTGGAGGCCCCATATGATCTGATTGGGATGTAGTTAGAGAGTGGGGACCATGAAAAAGGTCCTAAACACGGCTGATGCAGACAGCTCCTCTCTGACGGATAAGTGACTGTCGCTCAATGGTTCAGGACTGAGATTCTCACAAGCAGTTTTATGCCTGAGCCTCCAATCACAATTTAGACTCAATATTTACTTAAACACATTTCCTGTTAGACTGAACTTCCAGCCTCCTAACACACAGCATGACTGCAGAATGACAAGCTAAGTTCGCCCTTAGCTTGCTCTGGTTCCTCTCAAGGTTTCTTCCTATTTTAAGGAGTTTTTCCTTACCACTATCACCCTTAGCTTGTTTATCATGGACAGTCTGATCATCATGGTTTATACATTTTCCCTCACAATTTTCAAACCCATTTCCGTAATTTTCTTTTGATTCTATAAAGCTGCTTTGTGACAATGACCATTGTTAACCTCAGTGCAGCTTTTGACCCCATTGACCATATTCTTCTTCTTCACAGATTAGAAAATGTAGTGGGAATTAAGGGTACAGCCCTCTCCTGGCTCAGATCCTATTTGACCGATTGTTATCAGTATGTAGACTTAAATGGTGATTATTCTGCCTGTTCTTTAGTGGAGTTTGGCGTTCCACAGGGTTAAATTTTAGGCCCACTGCTTTTTTCCCTTTACATGCTTCCTCTGGGCAACATAATCCGTACGCATGGTATTAGTTTTCATTGTTATGCTGACGACACACAGTTATATGTCTCAGCAAAACCTGATGAGAAAAAATAGCTTACTAAAGTTGAGCAATGTGTGCAGGACATAAGAAATTGGATGCTAATTAACTTCCTTCTGCTTAATCCCGATAAGACAGAAGTTCTAGTCATAGGACGGCATACAGCTAGGAGTAAAATTTTAGATCATACCGTAACTTTAGATGGCCTTTCTGTTCCATCAAGTGCAACAGTTAAAGACCTCGGTGTGATTATAGACTCTAGCCATTTTTTTTTAGCTCTGCAGTGACTGTCTTTTGATATCTGAGGACAATATTTGGTAAATCAACAATTAAAAAATATTAGTTACAAATATATTCCCTACAGATATGAAAAAAGCCTTAATCACAGAAATTTATCAGTTCATCAGTTGAGCATAACCACCTCTAATTACAACTCTGAAAAGAGTAAAAAAAACAAAAAACTTTGTGAATATAAATAGTAAATGTATACTAAAAGCAATCATTGGCTCCATCTGCTGGAAATGAAGCTTAATTACAGTGTGAAATCCTATCCGCTGAATAAAGCAAAACAGAATAGAACACAAGAAAACAGCACTAAGATCTGAATCAGAATTAGGATTTATTCAGCAAGTAATTCATGGGAAATGGTAGATCCCAAGAATTTCAAGCTTTCCATAGATGACACTTGGTTGTTGGATATTGTGAGTGGGGGTAGTGTAGTGTTGAGGGCTGCCTTCTATAGTTCTCTGTTATCTTCACAGTTTTGAGAGTGTTGGTGAGAGGTGTGAAGATGTTCTTTTCAAACCTGCAGTAGAAGATGTTGAGGTCATCAGTCAGGTCTTTGTGTCTGTCCTCTGTAGATTGTGATGTCTTGCAGGCCTCTCTACACTGATGCAGGATCGTTAGCTTGAACCTGTTTTCCAGCTTTGCAGTGTAGCTTCTGTTAGCCACTCTGATCTCCTTTGTGATCTTTTTCAGTGAGTTCTTGGTCTGTTCTTCTGTAGTCTTCCTCCTTAACCTGATGAAGATGTTTCAGTCTGGCTGTGAGAACCATGGCTTCTTCTTCTTCTTATTATTATTATTACAGTATATGTGTAGAAGTTTTAGGTTGGCGCACATTTATCTTCACAAAAATTGATGTAAGATGTCACAGTACCAGATTGTCAGTCTTGTAGTTCCTGCTTTGTCTCACTGGTTCATCTCTTAATTGTTTTGACCACAGGCTCATCTGTTTTAAGTTTCTGCCTGTAGGTTGGAATAAGATTGATCAGTGATCAGAGTGCCCCAAATCTGCCCGGGGTACAAAGTGATATGCATCTTTGAGAACTGTGTAGTAATGATCCAATGTGTTATTTCCTCTCCTGGCACAATTAATATGCAGATTGTATTTTGGTAATTCGTGGGTTAAATTCAAGCACACACGAGCGTGGCTCAGTGGTAGGTTTCTCACCTGCCATGCGGAAGGCCAGAGAATTCCCATCCAATGCTCGAACCCCAACCACTGGATGTGCTGGTCCCAAGCCCAGATAAAATGGTATCCGCCCACCCCTGGTTCGTTGAGAGTCACTCTCAGCTCATCAGTCCATACAACCTTAGAAAAAATATATTCAGATATTTCTTGGCACAGTCTCGATGTTTCAACTTATGTGGCTTGTTCTGTGGTGGTGGGGTTTCAGCCTTCTTTACCTTGGCCATGTCTCACTATTTGATAAATCAACAACAATTCACAGGAACAATTAAAAAAATATTAGTTACAAATGTACTGCAGTTATATTCCCTATAGATGTGAGAAAAAGCCCTAAATCACACAAATTAATCAGTTTAGTTGAGCATAACCACCTCTAATTACAAATCTGCAAAGAGTTAAAAAAACAAACAAAAAAACAACAACTTTGTGAATATAAATAGTAAATGCAGTAAATACACTGAAAGCAATCATTGGCTCCATCTGCTGGAACCATTATGTTTAATGGTTCTTTGATCTTATACCCCTTTCTCACCTATGTGGTTTCGTGCGGTGGCCGTAAATACGGTTCATTATGATTCACCGCGAGGTTTTGGCGTTGTGAGTACGTTTCCATCTTTCCATGTGAAAAATGAAACATGTTAAATTTTTTTAAACATGTTTAATTTTTTTGCCGGGCCTCGCGGAAGTTTGCGGAACTCACGGTGCCCGACACCGCATCTCACCCTGAGTCAAATCGCACAGGTGAGATAAGGGGTATTAGCAATTAGCAATGGTTCTTTTATCTTAGCAAACCCTCTGAAAGACAATAATTTTTTTTTTTACTTTTCAGAGTCAGTTAAATCTCTTTTTTTTGGTTCCATCCAAAAAAATTTACAGTAGCTGCCTAATAATTATACACAACTTGGTAGAGGGTGTTGATCTCCTTAGGTCACACCCTCCCTTTTTACACAATTACGCATCACCTGCATACACGCATATGCTTAAATTCAAAAAGGATTCAAGAAGTTTATACCGCCTGGAGATGGAAAATATGCAGAAAAATAATTATTTGATCAAAATCCTCGCTTGCCTAATAATTGTTCATACAGTATAGTTTGAAATAAATCTGCAAGAGTAGTCGGACGTGTCGCTGTTTATAACACATGGCATTTTTTCCCTTTACTGGACAGGCAGATTAAAAATAAATGAACAGTAAACCCACTTCTCCAGGTACACCAATGATCTAAACTTAATCACTGCATGCTGTTATTGATGATTACTTTATAACGGTACACAATACTAAGTGTTTTATTACTTATTAGTCACATAATTTGTGGCATATTTAATGGAACGCCCATATGTATAACAAGAAAGCAGCCTTCTTGCCATTATTACAGTATAAATTAATCTTGAGTAAATATATATTTATACTGTAGGAAGTACTTCCCATTGACCAGTTTTTTTTGTATATGACTTCATATCCTTTAATGAACAAAACTAAACAAATTCCTATGTTTTAAGATGAATAAAACATTCATCAGTTAAGATGTTGCTGTAGTAACTCTAGAGACTATTATCCTACTTTACAAAAGGCCAAAAGCTTCATCATTACTCTCTTGCCCACATTGTCAGTCAGTTCACAGCTGATTGCGGCTGATATTTTGCTATGAATCCTGTGGTTTTTGTCACTGTCACACTCACACTCACTCACTCACACACACTCACACACACATACAGTGGCTGATTGCCAGGCAAAGTGTGAGAGTTAACAGTAACTTCAACTTTGCCTTACTGCCACTTTATGGGTGTAGCGCTGCTATTGCTGTTGTTATCAGAGAAATGAGTCAAAGCACCGACAGAACCCACAAACCGTGTCATCTCTGCACTCGTCTTTTGTCAGCCCACTATTCTGTACATTTCTCAGAGAGCGAGAGAGAGAGAGGGAAGGGAAGGGAGGGAGAGGGACTGAATGAGTGAAATAGAGAAAGGCTAAGACAGACAGACAGACAGACAGACAGACAGACAGAGTGATAAACACACCTCTGTGTGAGTGTGATCTCCATTAAAGATAACAGGAAATCATTTGGATCTATTAAAATGTCATGAAAACAGAAGCTGCTAACCACAAATTATTGAACACCGCAAGGGTAACAATGCAGCAGAAACAGATCACACCTACAATGATCTACAACTGAGAGCAAAAGTTTGCGGTCATCAAGGTCATCTTTAACATATATGAAAGTCTAACATATAAGAGGATCTACTTTCTTATGTTTAATTTGGTTATAGAATGTCTCGTGAAAAAGTATTCTGATTTTTTAAAATTTTTGTTTTGCATATCAAATCAATTTCAAATTTTATTTCTCACATACACAGTCATACACAGTACGATATGCGGTGAAATGCTTATACGACCGCCAGTGACCTTAAAAAGAAAAGAAAAACTTATACGTAAGGAATAAATATGAATAAAAAGCAATACTAAAGAAAATACATTTAACTATAAAATAAACTGTACAAATAAGGGCATAATAAAAGTATTACAAAATATATAAATATAGAACTTAATATATTTGTCATACATACTTAAATGGTTCTGATCAACGAGCTAAAAAGTAATTCCTAAATTAAGAATCAACTATGATATTTTTTGGAAAGCTGAGTCCAATTTCACTTGCCACACTCAGGTGCAACCCAGAGCACCAGCACCAATTGGCACCAGCACTGGCAAGTCCAAGACTAGGACTAGCCAAGATCAAATCTCTCTAGTCTATCAGCTTTCTTTGTGTGGCAAGGTTGTTTTTTATGAGATGGAATTAAGAAATGACATCAGTCCAAGGACAGACATACACACTTATAACTGTGCAACTACACACATCTTGAATGTAACTGATGCAGCTTGAGTTGAGGAACTGTTAGAGTTACGGTTCACACACTGATGAAAAATCTGCATCTAAGGGTTTCCAGTGTTTCTGCTGGTATAGTGACCGGCTTCATTCATTCATTCATTCATCTTCTATACCGCTTATGTTCAGGGTCGCGGGGGACCTGGAGCCTATCCCAGGAGACTTCGGGCACTAGGCGGGGTACACCCTGGACAGCGTGCCAATCCATCGCAGAGCACACACACACACACACACACACACACACACACACACTCACACACCCAATCACACACTATGGGCAATTTAGAAACGCCAATTAGCCTAACCTGCATGTCTTTGGACTGTGGGAGGAAACCGGAGTACCCGGAGGAAACCCACCAAGCACGGGGAGAACATGCAAACTCCATGCACACAGAGACGGGGATCGAGCCTGGCCGGGGAATCGAACCCAGACCCTGGAGGTGCAAGGCGACAGTGCTAACCACTACACCACCTGACTGGCTTCATTTAAACACAAAAAAGAAAGTAAGAAAGCTAGAAAAACAGTAGAAAAAAATATTTTGGTATAGGACATGGACGCTTCAGGTTTAAATCCAAATGCAAATCATTTATAATTTTGCAAATACGGTAATTTTAGAACAAATATGACTCAGATACAAGTAGGTAGAGGCACTGCTTTACTACCTTTGCTGAATACTGTGAAAGGGCATTTTTTGTTTTCTTTCTTTTTTATTGTAAATAAAATAAAAAAATAAATTTTATTTTAAATTATTTGCAGATAAATGATTTTTTTAAATTACCCTGAACCCATGTAGGTGCAGCAAAAGATAGATAGATAGATATATATTGATAGATAGATAGATAGATATATAGATATATAGATAGATAGATATATAGATAGATAGATAGATAGATAGATAGATCTTAATTGATCCAAAAGGAAATAAAATCTTTTGACAATTTTTAAACCTAACTGATATTAATTTATGACTCCTTGACACCTAAGGTGGTATTATGCTTCACATCACTTTCATATGTATTCATTTATAAAATAATTAATACTAGTAATCATATTTTTCTATCCAATCATTTATTCCGTGTCCTAGAAATATTAAGGCACAGGGTGGGGTACACCCTGGAGGGGAAAACTGCACACACTCACACACCCACTACAGGTCAATCAATCTATATACACCACATGAATTTAAGCTGTGGGAGGAAACTGGAGTACCCAGAGGAAATCCACCAATAACAAGCAAATTCCACACCCACTCAGACTGGAGGCGGGATTCTAACCAGTGCTAACCACTGAGCCTCTGGGTCACCACTTCACATTTTTAGTGTATCCTTGAAATTACCTGCTTCCTTTCTTCTTTTTAACACCAAAACTTTTAGTTCACTAGACAAGAACAATTAAAAATTAAGTTTAAAGTCAGAGTCTATTGAGACACTGTTCTAGTTATATAGGGTTCCACATGGGTCTTAGCTTTCTAAAAGGGTTGGAATCGTTTCTGATGGAGAAACACAATAAATGGTTTTTATTTCTGACCTGCATGAGAATATGTAAAATGGACTGATCTCTAACTTTTTCTATATCCAAATTACCACAAAGCTTTTTATTTGTAAATTATAATAGTATAGTAAATAATCTCACATGTGTGACATCACTGATTTATACATTTGCAACATAAAATGTATAAACAAGTGCAACATAAAATTGTAAAAATAGGGCCGTTTTTAAGTATCACAACTGCAACAATGTATACAATTGTGACTTAAAATGTTTTATTTTTTTTATTTTTACAAATTTCATTATTGCAATAAAATCCCACAACTGTCCTCTTCCTTTTATCTCAGAATTGTGAATTATTCTTACATGACTAGCTTTTACATCACAATTGTGAGGTCCATAATCATGACTTAAATTTAGCAATTGTGAATTATTATTCCACATAATGGTTACTTTTTATCTTACAGGTATTTAGTATCATGACAATTGGTTGGTACTGTAATTAATGAAATCATGATAGATGCATTGAGAACCTGACAGTGGAGTCTTTTAAAATAACAATTATCTGATGATGTTGTCGTTGTCACTTGAGAAAAGAGGCCACAGCCATCAGGGAATGATGCTCTGTTTGCAAAAACTTTGGTAGCTGGTAGTCCACATGCATGCCAAGACCCAGGGTTTTATTTTAGCAAAACATTGGGCAGAGCATCACACTGTCTTGGACAACATGCCTTCTTGTCATAGTGCATCCTGGTGCCATCTATTACCCAGGTACTGTAAGTGACGCATACACAACCAGCCATCAACAACATGTACTGTAAAAGAAAATGTGATCCATCAAACTAGGCCACCTTCTTCCATTGTTCCAGGGTCAGGTCCAGAGGATTACTGCAGATTATAGATTTCAGCATGGGTACTCTGATCAGTCTTTGTCTATACAGTACAGTACAGACCCACACACAACAAGCTGTTATATACTGTTATATAATTTTCAGCAAATTGTGCTATGGAAGCTCTTCTCTGGGATTGATTCCCATGAGGAATAATTAGCCTTGGACATCAAACATGACACAGTTTGTCCTTCCTTGGACTACATTTGGGACGTCTTACCAGGAACTAAAGACCTGAAAGACCTGCCATTTTGGAAATGTTCGAACAAAGTTTTTTTTAGCCATCACAATAATATGAAATAAAATGAATAATATTTTCTAAGAAATAGCAGAAACCTGTTTTATTAGTTTAAAAGTTTTTAAAATATATTTTTTTGTTAATCAAGTTTACAGTATATTGTGCATAATCCAAAAAACAAGCTCAATATGTTTTTTTGTTTTTTTTAAGTTGAATCAGCACCCGTGAGGTGAAGGGTTAAAAACGTTTGCCCAATATGTAGTACAGCTGTGCAGAACAAAGTGAAAAGTTTGTGCACCTCTTTCAAATAAAGCTGAGTGAAAAACCACAAAGGGATTTTTTTTTTCGCCAGTAAAAGTTCAGGCTGAAGATTTTTTTTTTAACCTCTAACTTACTTAGTTCCAGTCAGTAAGCAAACACACAGTGTGGGATACAGTAAACTGTGATGGAGACGACACAAGTAAAGGTAGATTTAAAAGGGGAAAAAACCCAGAACATACCTGTAAAAACACCATGACATCATTTTGTGATAATACACAATCATTGAGGGATTGGAGTGATTAGTCATTTACTGAAAAAAAACAACAACAACACAAACCTAGCTTAAGTATGTTAATGTTTATATAAGATTTATTTCATGTGTTATAATGAAACAGTGGAAATTCAGTGTTTAGCAAGAAGAAATTCATGTTTAACTCTAAGGCTCTGTTGACATTATAAGCTTTGTTGTAATCTGTCTGTCTTGATGGTTCATTTCATACCCACGAGTGACGCAAATCCGCCATTGATGAGAAACACCCGTACATATGCCATTGGATTTACATAACCAAATACCTAGGAGAATTGATCATTAATACTGTATTTTAGCCGCAACCCTGAATGATGTAGTGAATTCCTGCTCATTTTTTATCATGGAAAATATTACATTTTGTTTCAATTTGACCTTAATCAAGCAAAAAAAAAAAAATAAAAAAAAAATAATGAAATTACTGAAACTTATAGAATTGGGTTAAGAATTGATGAAGCATCAACTTCCCATGTGAAATGTGCTGAGAAAAAGTAAAGCTCGGATCACTTAAACGCTGGTGAAGTTGCATCATAAAACATGGAGAGTAGAAATCAGAGCTGTGTTTAATAGTGAAAGTAAGAACATTTACACACACACACACACACACACACACACACACACACACACACACACACACACACACACACACACACACACACACACACACACACATTCCAGAGCGACGTGTGTGTCAGGGTAAGAAGTGCAAAGTTCTATTTTGATATGATTATTTTCAGATTAATTTCTTTATTTTTATTAATTACATCTAAATAAAAATGTAAATAAATAAAAAAATGTATTGCATTTAAATGTGTTGTACGTATTTTTTTTCCCACATAGGCAAGCATGTTTTTTAAAATGTATTTTTTTTCATTATTTTTATAAATTTTTTTAAAGTAATTTCCCAACGTGATATATATATATATATACAGTGGTGTGAAAAACTATTTGCCCCCCTCCTGATTTTTTATTCTTTTGCATGTTTGTCACACAAAATGTTTCTGATCATCAAACACATTTAACTATTAGTCAAAGATAACACAAGTAAACACAAAATGCAGTTTTTAAATGAGGGGTTTTATTATTTAGGGAGAAAAAAAATCCAAACCTACATGGCCCTGTGTGAAAAAGTAATTGCCCCCTGAACCTAATACCTGGTTGGGCCACAGTTAGCAGCAATAACTGCAATCAAGCGTTTGCGATAACTTGCAACGAGTCTTTTACAGCGCTCTGGAGGAATTTTGGCCCACTCATCTTTGCAGAATTGTTGTAATTCAGCTTTATTTGAGGGTTTTCTAGCATGAACCGCCTTTTTAAGGTCATGCCACAACATCTCAATAGGATTCAGGTCAGGACTTTGACTAGGCCACTCCAAAGTCTTCATTTTGTTTTTCTTCAGCCATTCAGAGGTGGATTTGCTGGTGTGTTTTGGGTCATTGTCCTGCTGCAGCACCCAAGATCGCTTCAGCTTGAGTTGACGAACAGATGGCCGGACATTCTCCTTCAGGATTATTTGGTAGACAGTAGAATTCATGGTTCCATCTATCACAGCAAGCCTTCCAGGTCCTGAAGCAGCAAAACAACCCCAGACCATCACACTACCACCACCATATTTTACTGTTGGTATGATGTTCTTTTTCTGAAATGCTGTGTTACTTTTACGCCAGATGTAACGGGACACGCACCTTCCAAAAAGTTCAACTTTTGTCTCGTCGGTCCACAAGGTATTTTCCCAAAAGTCTTGGCAATCATTGAGATGTTTTTTAGCAAAATTGAGACGAGCCTTAATGTTCTTTTTGCTTAAAAGTGTTGGCGCCTTGGAAATCTGCCATGCAGGCCGTTTTTGCCCAGTCTCTTTCTTATGGTGGAGTCGTGAACACTGACCTTAATTGAGGCAAGTGAGGCCTGCAGTTCTTTAGATGTTGTCCTGGGGTCTTTTGTGGCCTCTCGGATGAGTTGTCTCTGTGCTCTTGGGGTAATTTTGGTCGGCCGGCCACTCCTGGGAAGGTTCACCACTGTTCCATGTTTTTGCCATTTGTGGATAATGGCTCTCACTGTGGTTCGCTGGAGTCCCAAAGCTTTAGAAATGGCTTTATAACCTTTACCAGACTGATAGATCTCAATTACTTTTGTTCTCATTTGTTCCTGAATTTCTTTGGATCTTGGCATGATGTCTAGCTTTTGAGGTGCTTTTGGTCTACTTCTCTGTCCTGTAATGTGTCAGGTAGCTCCTATTTAAGTGATTTCCTGATTGAAACAGGTGTGGCAGTAATCAGGCCTGGGGGTGACTACAGAAATTGAACTCAGGTGTGATAAACCACAGTTAAGTTATTTTTTAACAAGGGGGGCAATCACTTTTTCACACAGGGCCATGTAGATTTGAACGATTTTTTCTCCCTTAATAACATAAACCTTCATTTAAAAGCTGCATTTTGTGTTCAATTATGTTATCTTTGACTAATAGTTAACGGTTTTTGATGAGCAGAAACATTTAAGTGTGACAAACATGCAAAAGAATAAGAAATCAGGAAGGGGGCAAATAGTTTTTCACACCACTGTATATATATATATATACACATATATTATATATATATATATATATATATATATATATATATATTAATTTTTTAAGTTATTTTTTAACATTAAAGTTTCATACGTATAGCACACATTTTAATTTTCCGCAAATTTTCACATGCTTATTTTCAACGTGTTTACATTTCCAACTGTCAATTTTCTACAAAATACATATTTATTTCCACATGTTCACATATTTCACAATAACATTTTTGCATCGACTTTATCACCTGATTAATTCATTTTTCTATTCTTTTTTTTCCTCCTATTTCCCATTTTTGTCTTGTTTTTTTGCCCTCGATTCATTCTTTTTTTACACGTCCTTCTTTCTCGTGTGTGTGTTTTATTTTTATTTTACACATTTCCCCATGAGTTGTTAGAAATTCAGGAAAATGACTCACATGTATTCTTCACACTCTTGATGTTTATCTTCATGTGTAGAGATCCGATCAGCTTTAAAAAAAATGTTTTTTTTTTTTTAAAGAAGCATGATTCATTTACTTTCACATGATGAAGGTCACATGTGGAACATAGGGTTTGATTTTTCACATCGGCATTTCCTCTCGGTATTTTCAAATACATTGATTATCTGCACACGCACGCACACACACACACACACACACACACACACACACACACACACACAGACCATATTAGTGGAGATAGGAAGCGCATGTAACATGGAAACTATCTATAAATATTCCATTCCAACACAAGATACAACACTGTGGATAACAGTAGAAATTTTCTGTAAATATAAGTCATGTGTGTGTGTGTGTGTGTGTGTGTGTGTGTGTGTGTACATGCCTCACCACACTGTAGCACACGTTTAGACTCTGGTGTGTAAATGTCTGGCAAGTTCCTGCCCACAATTTCCAGCTATCAGAGTTTAATCTGACTGAAGTCTCCTGCGTGCCTCCTCTACTCAGCACTGCGTGGGAGGAACCATCTCAAAATTCAACTGACATCAACACACTCCGGCCTTCATTTTCCCAAAAACCAGAGCGATTGTGGTTGAACGCAATACTGAGTTATTACTCTGAACTCGCCAGCTCTGACTTATAACATTAATCACTTGTTTTCTGTCTATGAGAAGTCACTATATACCTAAATACCAGAGCATCTAATCTGACAGAAATTATTAACAGTCCCGGAAAATACTGCAGTGGTTTAAACATCTGTACTAATAACCTGAAGGTCACAGGTTCAAATCCCCAGCAGCACCAGGAACTGTTCAGATGTACAATGGGATAAAAGTAAGTCGCTCTGGATAAGGGCGTCTACCAGATGCTAGAAATGTAGAAACTACGGTTTTGTTCAGGTTTTGACTAGCGTTGCTCACATCTGTGCATTCAGTTAGAAATGTATATAACATACAGTATATACAGGATTTAATAATAATTGTAATCTTGAATAATAATTTAGAACGTCATGTACGATCCTGGCGAAGCAGCATGCAGAGAATCCTAGATCGCACCAAAAGTGCAATCAAACTCAAAGTCATATTCACTCAATGGACTTCTTTCCCTTTTTTGAGTTTTGATTAACTGCTACGAACTCGAGTAGAACTGTAATGGATTGCGTCCTGGGTAAACATGGTTTGTTTACCTCTTACTTTAGGGATCCAGGTTCAGTTCCCGTCTCTGTGTGCATGGAGTTTGCATGTTCTCCCCGTACTTGGTCGGGTTTCCTCCGGGTACCCCGGTTTCCTCCCACAGTCCAAAGACATGCAGTTAGGCTAATTGGCGTTCCCAAATTGCCCGTAGTGTGTGAGTGAGTGTGTGTGTGTGTGTGCTAAGTGATGGATTGAAACGGCCTGGGTGTACCCCGCATGAGTGAGATATGAATAGCTTAACCCTAAACACTCCATCAGCAGAGGTGTCAAGTAACAAACTACAAATACTTCGTTACCTTACGTAAGTAGAAATTTTGGGTATCTATACTTTTTAAATGATTTTTTTACAGCCGACTTTTTACTTCTACTCCTTACTACTCTTTTTAAAAATAGCCTTGTTACTCTATTTTTATGATCAGAACGCGCAACCCCCCCCCCCCCCCCCCCAGTCGCATGATAAGAACGCACACAACGCCACTGTCCATCAGTAATATACAGTGGTGTGAAAAACTATTTGCCCCCCTCCTGATTTCTTATTCTTTTGCATGTTTGTCACACAAAATGTTTCTGATCATCAAACACATTTAACTATTAGTCAAAGATAACACAAGTAAACACAAAATGCAGTTTTTAAATGAGGGGTTTTATTATTTAGGGAGAAAAAAAATCCAAACCTACATGGCCCTGTGTGAAAAAGTAATTGCCCCCTGAACCTAATAACTGGTTGGGCCACCCTTAGCAGCAACAACTGCAATCAAGCGTTTGCGATAACTTGCAACGAGTCTTTTACAGCGCTCTGGAGGAATTTTGGCCCACTCATCTTTGCAGAATTGTTGTAATTCAGCTTTGAGGGTTTTCTAGCATGAACCGCCTTTTTAAGGTCATGCCACAACATCTCAATAGGATTCAGGTCAGGACTTTGACTAGGCCACTCCAAAGTCTTCATTTTGTTTTTCTTCAGCCATTCAGAGGTGGATTTGCTGGTGTGTTTTGGGTCATTGTCCTGCTGCAGCACCCAAGATCGCTTCAGCTTGAGTTGACGAACAGATGGCCGGACATTCTCCTTCAGGATTTTTTGGTAGACAGTAGAATTCATGGTTCCATCTATCACAGCAAGCCTTCCAGGTCCCGAAGCAGCAAAACAACCCCAGACCATCACACTACCACCACCATATTTTACTGTTGGTATGATGTTCTTTTTCTGAAATGCTGTGTTACTTTTACGCCAGATGTAACGGGACATGACAGGAATAGTTAACGGTCTTTGATGAGCAGAAACATTTAAGTGTGACAAACATGCAAAAGAATAAGAAATCAGGAAGGGTGCAAATAGTTTTTCACACCACTGTATCACGGCTGACCCTGTGATCTGACCTCAGCTTCCTAACAAGCTCTGATATACAAAAAAAAGAAAAGAAAGAAGGACATCACTGTACTGTAAAGTACTATCAATGTGAAAAAATAAAGATTTTTATTCAATGTCGTCTTGTAGGAAACGTGTGTTTTGGCGTTTTTTTTGTCTCACATGACTTGGTTCAAAACACATCATGGTTGCCTGTACAGAGGAAAACGCTCACTGAATTGACTTGATTATACAGTATATTTTCAATAAACTAAATAAAATGATTTTTAATGTCATCGTTATAATTCTTTACTTAGTCGTGAGATTTCAAAATGGAACTGAATTACATTATGTGGATTGTGTAATTGCATACAATACACACTTTCTGTAGTTCAAGACATTAAATAAAACCTCATTTGAATTAAGTTCAGTGTAAGCAATAAAATCATGTTTTGATGAAAAGCATAATATTTTCCTGAACTGTAATAAATTCTCTTCAATCTGACTTTCAGTTTCTTCAGTTCAAGGTACAGAAGATGTAGGATGTAGTAAGTAATTGATTATAAAGAACAGTGTACAGTATGAATCATTTTATTATTTTAGTCAGACAATAATATAAGCCTCATAACAGAAATGATGAATAGTTAATTTACATGCTGATGATGAATAATCTTTTAGGAGGCTGTGTGTCTCTGTGAGCATATTAGATTTATTTTTCTTTTTTTTTGGAATACACCTTTTTCAATTTTTATTAAAAAACTATTTCCTTATCTTTAGTCTAGAGTATTTACAACATTGATAACTGTATATCCATCATCATCATTAAAAAAAATGTAGTTGTTGTTGTTGATGGTGGGGGTGGTGGTGGTTGGCATAGTCTAAAACCCTGTATATTCAATTCAATTCAATTTTATTTGTATAGCGTTTTTAACAGTTGTCATTGTCTCAAAGCAGCTTTACACAATCAAGAGAGTTATTTAAATTGGTTTGGAATGTGAATGTGTATGAATCAAAATGGTCAGATAGTCCCTGGTGAGCAAGCCGAGGGCGACAGTGGCAAGGAAAAACTCCCTGAGATGGTAATAGGAAGAAACCTTGAGAGGAACCAGACTCAACAGGGAACCCATCCTCATCTGGGTGAAAAATGATCTGCATGAAGTGGCAGGCAGTTCAGCTATAATAGTTGATGTTAATTGATGTTAATATGGAGTCCAGTAGTTATTGGAGACGCAGATAGACTTGTAGAAAGTTCCAGTCCTGAACTATCGAATTGTCAAGTCCTCAGAGAAACAGCTGACAACACCAGTCGAGGCCAGAACCGTCTTCTAGGTAGAGAGAAACATCAGACGCATCCCAAAGAGACACACGGGGCATCCATGTGACGAGATCTCCAAGCAGAAGCGGGACACCAGGATGGGTCAGACAGGTCCGGAGGGCATCAGACAGGTCCGGAGGGTATATGGATTGTCCTTAAAAGAAAGGAAAAAATCACTATGAATCCAATAGAATGTACATGATTAATGTGTAATTAAGTACCACCTCGCCTCGTGCCCCAAGTCTTCTGGGATGGGCTTCCGGAATAATGATTTATAAACGATAAGTGAGTGAGTGAGTAATACCACCTCTCCAGAAAAGTTACCAGAAATAACTTCCTTTCGTGCTTTTACAGAAATGTATGTCCTTGTTATGTGTGTATTTTTATGTTTATCTGTGTTGCGGTCATATTATTACACATGTTTTGACGCGTAACTTTAGTTAGATTATTCACTCACATCAGAAGTCCGATGATCTCTTTGTCTCTTGCACAAAGAGATTTGTGACTGCAAAGTGCTGGTAGGGGAGAGTGTAGCCAGACAACACAGAATGGTGGTGTGTAAAATAACCCTGGTGGTGAGGAAGGTGAAGAGGACAAAGACAGAGCAGAGGACAAAGTGGTGGAAGCTGAGAAAGGAAGAATGTTGTGTAGTCTTTAGGGAGGAGTTGAGACAGGCTATGGGTGGTCAGGAGGTGCTTTCAGTCGACTAGACAACTACAGCCAATGTGATCAGGGAGACAGGTAGGAGGGAACTTGGTGTATCATCAGGTAAGGGAAAAGTGGACAAGGAGACTTGGTGGTGGAACGAGGAAGTCCAGGAGTGTATACAGGGAAAGAGGCTAGCTAAGAAGAAGTGGGACTCTGAGAGGACTGAAGAGAGTAGACAGGAGTACAGGGAGATGCAGCGTAAGGTGAAGGTAGAAGTGGCAAAGGCCAAACAAAGAGCATATGAGGACTTGTATGCTAGGCTGGACAGTAAGGAGGGAGAGGTGGATCTGTACAGGTTGGCGAGGCAGAGAGATAGAGATGGGAAGGATGTGCAGCAGGTTAGAGTGATTAAAGATAGAGATGGAAATGTACTGACAGATGCCAGGAGGGTGATGGGAAGATGGAAGGAGTACTTTGAGGAGTTGATGAATGAGGAAAACGAAAGAGAACAAAGAGTAGAAGAGGTGACTGTTGTGGAGCAGGAAGTAGCAAATATTAGTAAAAGTGAGGTGAGAAGATCATTGAAGAGGATGAAGAGTGGAAAGGCTGTTGGTCCTGATGACATACAGTGGTGTGAAAAACTATTTGCCCCCCTCCTGATTTCTTATTCTTTTGCATGTTTGTCACACAAAATGTTTCTGATCATCAAACACATTTAACTATTAGTCAAAGATAACACAAGTAAACACAAAATGCAGTTTTTAAATGAGGGGTTTTATTATTTAGGGAGAAAAAAAATCCAAACCTACCTGACCCTGTGTGAAAAAGTAATTGCCCCCTGAACCTAATAACTGGTTGGGCCACCCTTAGCAGCAATTTTGCGTTTGCGATAACTTGCAACGAGTCTTTTACAGCGCTCTGGAGGAATTTTGGCCCACTCATCTGTGCAGAATTGTTGTAATTCAGCTTTATTTGAGGGTTTTCTAGCATGAACCGCCTTTTTAAGGTCATGCCACAACATCTCAATAGGATTCAGGTCAGGACTTTGACTAGGCCACTCCAAAGTCTTCATTTTGTTTTTCTTCAGCCATTCAGAGGTGGATTTGCTGGTGTGTTTTGGGTCATTGTCCTGCTGCAGCACCCAAGATCGCTTCAGCTTGAGTTGACGAACAGATGGCCGGACATTCTCCTTCAGGATTTTTTGGTAGACAGTAGAATTCATGGTTCCATCTATCACAGCAAGCCTTCCAGGTCCTGAAGCAGCCAAACAACCCCAGACCATCACACTACCACCACCATATTTTACTGTTGGTATGATGTTCTTTTTCTGAAATGCTGTGTTACTTTTACGCCAGATGTAACGGGACACGCACCTTCCAAAAAGTTAAACTTTTGTCTTGTCGGTCCACAAGGTATTTTCCCAAAAGTCTTGGCAATCATTGAGATGTTTTTTAGCAAAATTGAGACGTGCCTTAATGTTCTTTTTGCTTAAAAGTGGTTTGCGCCTTGGAAATCTGCCATGCAGGCCGTTTTTGCCCAGTCTCTTTCTTATGGTGGAGTCGTGAACACTGACCTTAATTGAGGCAAGTGAGGCCTGCAGTTCTTTAGATGTTGTCCTGGGGTCTTTTGTGGCCTCTCGGATGAGTCGTCTCTGCGCTCTTGGGGTAATTTTGGTCGGCCGGCCACTCCTGGGAAGGTTCACCACTGTTCCATGTTTTTGCCCTTTGTGGATAAAGCTCTCACTGTGGTTCGCTGGAGTCCCAAAGCTTTAGAAATGGCGTTATAACCTTTACCAGGCTGATAGATCTCAATTACTTTTGTTCTCATTTGTTCCTGAATTTCTTTGGATCTTGGCATGATGTCTAGCTTTTGAGGTGCTTTTGGTCTACTTCTCTGTGTCAGGTAGCTCCTATTTAAGTGATTTCTTGATTGAAACAGGTGTGGCAGTAATCAGGCCTGGGGGTGACTACAGAAATTGAACTCAAGTGTGATAAACCACAGTTAAGTTATTTTTTAACAAGGGGGGCAATCACTTTTTCACACAGGGCCATGTAGATTTGGAGTTTTTTTTCTCCCTTAATAAAGTAAACCTTCATTTAAAAACTGCATTTTGTGTTCAATTATGTTATCTTTGACTAATAGTTAACAGTTTTTGATGAGCAGAAACATTTAAGTGTGACAAACATGCAAAAGAATAAGAAATCAGGAAGGGGGCAAATAGTTTTTCACACCACTGTACCTGTGGAGGTATGGAAGTGCTTAGGAGAGGTGGCAGTAGAGTTTCTGACCAGTTTGTTTAACAATATCTTGGAGAGCGAGAGGATTCCAGAGGAATGCAGGAGAAGTGTATTGGTGCCGATTTTTAAGAACAAGGGAGATGTGCAGAGCTGTGGCAATTACAGAGGCATAAAGCTAACGAGCCATACAATAAATGCATTTGTGAGCAGCAATATGGTTTTATGCCTAGAAAGAGTACATCAGATGCAGTATTTGCTTTGAGGATGCTGATGGAGAAGTACAGAGAAGGTAGTAAAGAGTTGCATTGTGTCTTTGTAGATTTAGAGAAAGCGTATGACAGGGTGCCGAGAGAGGAGCTGTGGTGTTGTATGAGGAAGTCTGGAGTGGCATAGAAGTATGTTAGAATGGTGCAGGACATGTATGAGGGTGCTAAGACAGTGGTAAGATGTTAAGATGTGCTATAGGTATGACAGAAGAGTTCAAGGTGGAGGTGGGTCTGCATCAAGGATCGGCTCTAAGCCCCTTTTTATTTTCTCTGGTGATGGACAGGATGACAGATGAGGTAAGACAGGAGTCTTCATGGACTATGATGTTTGCAGATGACATTCTGCTTTGTAGCGAGAGCAGGGAACAGGTGGAAGGCTTCTAGAGGAAGACCAAAGAGGAGATTTATGGATGCAGTGAGAGAGGAAATTAAGTTAGTTGGTGTGAGAGAAGAGGATGCAGAGAATAGGGTTAGATGGAGGCAGATGATTCGCTGTGGCGACCCCTGAAAGGGAACAGCCGAAAGACAAGAAGAAGAAGCATTCAGAAATTAAGTAACAACAACAACAACAACAACAACAGTCATTTGTTATCAGTTCTTGCAGGACATTATTGTGTGGAATGAATTTGAAAAACCCATCAAGGACCATGATGAAACTGTCTCTCATGAAGACCTTCCCAGGAAAACAAGACCAAAACTGAGCTCTGCTGCAGAGGAGACGTTCATTTAGAGTCACCAGCCTCAGAAATCACCAATTAACAACCAGCACCTCAGATTAGAGCCGTTATGAAGCTTTATAGAGCAGAAGCAGCAGATCTCAATATCTCAATATCAACTGTTCAAAAGGAGATTATTGTGTATTTTCGATAAATGCCTTAAGTATTGTTTTAAAGTGTAGAAAGAAATCTTTCACAGCAGGAAAGATCATGGAGTTATAAGGTGTGTCCAAACTTTTGACTGGTAGTGTTGACTACTGTATATATGCGTGTGTGTGTGTGTGTGTGTGTGAGTGTATTTCAAAAGATGTGTTTAAATTTTTATATTTCAAATGAAGTATTTTAAGTAGTTGTATATTTTCTTAAATATAATTAGCCAATAATTATATTTGCCAATAATATTTATTTGTCAGTCATTACAGTTTAAAAATGTAAATAAAAAAGGACAAGAGGGTGATTTCATATACAGTATAATGACTGTGTACAGACCATTGTGAATGTTCAAAAATGATCAAAGGTAAAATGTTTGTAATAGTTGCCCTTAAATACTTCAAACAATGTAAACAATACAGCTGATACAGACAAATCATACAATCAAACATTGCTAATAAATCACTGCTGTTCAATCGAAATGAATCGAATTTCACAATGTCTAAAAATCTACTCAGATCAGATGATTCACAGGTCTAATAACAACACGTTCTCAACGTTTCTCTTACTACACATAGATTGTGTAAAGCGTTTGCGGTACAAGTACCTGTGCACGAGCTGTTACAGGAATAATGATGTCTAAGAACACGTACAGTACATTGATATAATGTACACGAATATATCATTCGTGTTCTGATTTGAGACAACAAAGAACAACATGTGACAGCCCATGTGGTTATACGTATTATAATAATCACACATTCTCCATTTAAAGAAAAATGATTAGAGTGTGATCTCATAGCTCACACCACATGCATTAGAAATTGAACAGGAATGATTTCATCCACATTGAGATAAGTTGACACTGTAATGCTACACATTCTCCTGTCTGCGCTCAGTCACAGGATGTCCACACTGTCCTGTTGCCGAGTCAGCATGTCAGATTTACAGCACTATGCGTGTTATATGAGTCGTGCTATTAGTGTATCATCTTTCCTGTTATGAGAAAGTGTGCGTGATGTGCTTAAGCACACTGGAGAATGAGTGAAAACAGGAAACAGGTGGGTTTTCAGGTAGAGGCAGTGGTCTAATAAAATGCTAATAGTTAATTTTGGACATTAGTGGTATAGTAGTGAGATCAATATCGATGTTCATAAACATAATAGACATCTTAATGGCACATCATGATTGAATTCTTGAATTCTGATTGGTCAGAAGTGCAGCTGCAAATCACCACAGTATTTAAATTTTAACCGCTCATTTACACCACAGTGGCTGAGCAATATTATTTAACACACACACTCCGCTTAGGAGCTACTCAATTCAATTCAATTTTATTTCTATAGCACTATTGACATTGTCGCAAAGCAGCTTTACATCAATCAAAATAATTATTGATGCTTGTATGAAATGTGAATGTGTATGAATCAAAGTGATAAGATTGTCCCCCAGAGGTGGAAAGAGTAATCAAATTTCAGTACTGTTACTTCAGTGAAATTTTACTTAAGTACAAGTAAAGTTACAATTATAAAAATCTACTCAAGTAAAAGTAAAAAGTAGCTTATTAAAAAATGTTACCGAGTTACTTTATTTATTTATTTATTTATTTATTTATTTTTTAACAGTGGGGGGTGGGGGGTGGGGATGAGGCATTCTAGTGTAGTTCAAAAAAGATGAGCAGATATAAATCTCAAACTAGTTGTCTTTAACTGAAGGAACACCTTTGCATAATAAAGCTGTTGTCTTTCTTGTGCTTGAAAATCAAAGTGGTCACTTAAATATGGTGTTACGTCCCAGTCTAGGGTCATACAGCAAAAGACTGGTTCAGGAGGAGGAGGATCAGATTCAGGGTGGACCCAAAATAAAATGAAATAAAATAAAATAAAATAAACAAAATGGGATTTATATTTAGTAGCTAGATTTCCTGCCAAAAAATGAATAAATAAATAAATAATATAAAAACCCACAAACAAAAATACAGGTACCTTCCCGGACTCCCTAAACCAAAAAACAGTGAACAACTTCCCTCTTCCCAAAATAAATGGCAGCCACGCCCCTACTACTAGTGAGTGCACAGACATACAGTGAAATTATCTACAAATATATACAAAGACCAACCAAACCAAAGGGACAAAGCAATAATCAAAGTCAATGGGAGGCAAAAAGTCAAACCGGAAAACACAACCAAATATCAAAACGCCAAAATCACAATCTCTTTCCTCTTTCCCGCGTCTCTCTCCGGTTTATATATGGTCGCGCTAGTCGATGACGTCACTCTCAAGGCGAAAGCGACCGTGTGGAAGGTCAGGAAGATGCCGATGTGGCTCTGTCCCCGGGACAGTCAGAAAACCTGGAGTGGAGTCTGGAGCGGCGCGCGACCAGGACATGATACACACACGCGAGCGTAATATTATCATTATTTTAGCATTTTCATTAATTTATTTTATACTCAGTAGCAAATATGATTTAAAATGTAGCGAATTACAATACTTCAAACAAAACGTACTTAAGTAAAAGTAAAATTACAGATTTTAAAAACTACTTTAAAAAGTAGAAAAACACAAAAAAAAACTACTCAATTACAGTAACGCGAGTAAATGTAATTCGTTACTTTCCACCTCTGTTGTCCCCGATGAAGAAGCTGAGGACGACGGCGACAATGGCAAGGAAAAACTCCCTGAAGTGGTAATACACAGGAAGAAACCTTGAGAGGAACCAGACTCAACAGAGAACCCATCCTCATCTGGTTAATAACAGATACAGTAGCAGGGATTGATCTTCAGTCGTACTGTGGATGACTAGGAGGCTGGAAGTTCAAGTACTGTATTAAAGAAGATGTGTTTAAGTTAAAATGAAGTCCAGTTTGTTATTGGAGGCTCAAGTAGACAGTAGGAAACTCTAGTCCTGAACTATTGAGTGACTGAAGTCACAAATCCTCAGAGAACAGCTGTCAACATCAGCCGAGGCCAGGACAGTCTTCATGTACTCGTCTTTTTGCGACCCTGGCTTCAGAAAGTAAAAGTCTTTAATAAAAGACATATAGTGTTTATTCCATCCATTGACATTGACTTGAACTGATTAGTGAATTTGACCATTTTGTGCTGGTTTTGTTAATGGATGGAACAAGTATATGGCAGGACTTTTACCCTCTGAAACCGGGGTGTTCACCTCTACTGCTTTTATTTTATTTTTTATTTTTTTGCCCTCTGTGAGCTTTGCCTCTTATGTACCTTTGTTGCCGTTGGAAAAGGCAAATCAGCTGTACAATGAACATACTTGCTAATTTACAAGTAGTGAAGATTTTCACGAGAGTTTACACTTTCTCTGTGAACCTATTTTCCCCCCGAACATCATGAAAGAGAACTGCTATGATGTAAGCGCTAACAGAAACTTAAGAAATCATATTTCACGTCAGGACATGCTGTTATAGGAAAAGAAGCAACCTTTGGATTCCCTTGTCAATTATTTTCCTACATCAGATACATAGTGTGTCAAAACAGAAAATGGATGAAACAGTCTCATTTAAAATTGCGCAATACATATTTTGAACGTGAATATGTAATATTACTTAGAAATATTCATGCAGAATTCTGAGATGTAACTCCTACACTAAATCCTGGTAAATCTGAGTAATTTCTGTATGTATTCTACATTTGTAAAAGCCAAATGAAATATTTAAAATGATAGTAATAGTAATGTGTTTACTACGGTGGGAAAACTTTATTTTATATTTAAACTACTTCATGAAATTTTCGGTAATTTAGCAAATTTCTTTCCGCCAGATTTACCTGACCAATGGAGTAAATTTATCAACAATGGAAAATATCACCCCAAGCCTCAAACATCACCATTTTTAAGCAATAAACTTGCCACAACATAGTTTCTCTACATACAAAATACCGACAAGTAAGCAAAGTTGGTAAACAAATACTCATAATAATGCAGAAATCGGTAAAGCGGTAAAAAAAGTATTTCAATACATAGTATAGCAAAACTGACATATCTGTACAGCAAATTCATTAAGATTTTCTAAAATTACCTCAATCGTAGTCAACAGTTAATATATAAATAACAATAGAACCATGTGCCATAAACCATGTGTCTTAGTAACTTCATAAGTTATGTGTATCCACTTATAACTTATATAAGATTACCTCTCCAGAATCAGTCGATGCATTGGTTGAAATCATGTTTTTGTGGTTAATGACTGAGATTATGATTATATTATAACCAAAATCTAAACATATACACAATTCACCATCCTCCTATAACAATATGGCAGCAAGTAAATTACCGTAGACAGGCTGGTGACTTTCAGAATGTGGTGGCTGAAAATTACCCCGTGGCCGTAAATACCCCCACTTTCCCTGTTCACCTGGATAAAAACCTGCAGTATTTACCCCCAAACTCCAGTTTATTCATGACTTCTCCTCACTATTATGAAGAAAAGTCGGTCACAGCTTGTAACTCTAGATAAAATAATGCAATTGTTCTTCAGTTCATTTTAATGTCAGAGATTTTGGCGTGAAGTTGTGGGCACTGATACTGAACTCATGGAGCATTGTGACCTTTTCATATCGAGCTATTTTTGCAGCACAGAAGCCACAAGATGGTAAACACTAATAGAAAGCATCCAAAGCCTCCGCTCATGATAAGTTTCTAATATTTCCTATCATTAGATTAAAGTTGATCAAATATCAGACTACTGAAGCTGTGTCTAGACACCTTAAATACTTTCATGCTGAGTAGTTTTACTGTAGTGGGAGGAAATGATGCTAATTGTCAAGATTAATTTATTAAAAAAAAAAAAAAAGGAGACAAACCATCTGAATATAGATATACAGTACAATATGCAGGACTGTGCAAAAGTCTTAGGCACCCTGCTTGGCTTTATTATATGTCTTTATTTTATGACTTCATCATTAAGTAAACATTTCCAAACATTAGTATTCCAGAAATTGGACAATTATGCAAAAAGACCACAAAAAAAAACCCAAACCCAGAAAGCTTCTATGTTTTGTTGCATGAAAATGTTTTTTTGTAGGTGTGATAAAGTGCTCAAAAGGACTGTGTGTGGTTCTGCAGGATGTTCAGTAATACTAGGCAATAAAATTGCACTAATTATACCTGCAAATAAATTTTAATTAATGACCGGTCACAACAATTATTGAGTTTGTTTCGCTAATAATTACCTGCTATAATTTACTGTTTTTTTTAAATTGTATTTTTGAATGGAGGAACTTTTATTTTAAAGACAGCCTTGCTTTACAGCAAGCATGTGTACATTACTGTACATTACTGTATAGGAAACTGTAATGACTGAAATGAGACTAAAATACATTTAGAAGTCTAATATTTGGATTAATGTACTCATAGAAAAAAAATTTTATACATTAAGTTAAAGTCAAGATAATTTTCCTATTATTATTATTATTATTATTATTATTATTATTATTATTATAATAGATAGTATAATATAAGTTAATAATGGACCAGTCATCATTCATTTATTTCATCTCACATTTTTTTCAATGAAAGATTTTTGCCCATGAATTTTTAACAATCCAAGACAAATACGCTGATAAGGTCTAAAGTAATGGCACCCTATAACAGAAGGTAGAGGTAGTTTGTGTCTTTGGTCCACTGTATGCTGCAGTGGCTGAGCTGCAGCATTAACATATACTGTAGCACACACACACACACACACACACACTGAGAGCATACTCTTGGTAAGTTGAGGTTAAGATGAGGATTCATTTATTTAAAATGGTCTCTTTTTAAAAGTCTAAATATACTGTACGTCCCTACAGACGATGGAGGACAGCTTTAGACGTGTCATTTCCACAACATAAAAATGTCACTTCTTTACTGCCCACTGTTTTTCTAATACGGACTACATCAAAATAATTTTACAATTGTACAATTTCCTGTTTAGTCTTTATTAGTTATGAATTCTCTACACTGCATGCACTGTTTTTTTATTTATTTGCTGCGTGCTTTAATGAAACATTATATGACATCTCATCCATAATACTGATCATAAACGTGTGATAGTCTGGAAAAAACTCAAGCTCAATTCGAAAAACAGCCAAAAAAATCATTATAAAAATTGTATGTTTAATAAGGTTTATTTATGAAGTTCTTCCAACAATATATCAGTACTGTGCAAAAGTCTTAACCCCCCCCCATTATTTGTTAAAATTTAAGTAGATGATGTAGAAATAAAGAAATGGGAATCAGTGGTTCACTGTAACAAGCTGAAAAGGACTAAAGATGCCATTTAACCTCAGCAGCGACCTCATTTCCCCTCTCGTCTGTTCCAACCACTCATCATCTGCACCTGTTTCTCACTGGGTCATGTCTTAAGTTAGATGGGTTTCAACACTTGAGTGATTCTTAGATCCTACAATGGATTGGCACCCTGTCCAGGGTGTACCCTACCTCATGCCCTAAGTCTCCTGGGATAGGCTCCAAGCCCCCTGCGACCCTGATTACAGGAGAAAGTCTGACTCTTTGTAAGCAAAATATGAAGAAATCAGAAGACTCAAGACTTTTGCACTGTATATATTGACAGCACAGCTATTAAAAAACAACAACAACAACAACAACAACATAATTGTGATTTACTTTTTAGTTTGGTGAAATAGAAATTTGACTTTAATTCACATTGGTGAGCGGTCTTTTTTTTTTTTTATCAAATGTTTTTTTATTGCTTTTGTATTTTATGTAGTTTGTGTTAAATTAAACTCAGTTGCATTTCATGTTCCACTTCAGAAAATCATTCAGATTTCTGAACTATATTTGGTTGAAAATGTTTCAAACACTGATTTGCATTCTTCCTGGAAGGTCATGTGAACATTTCCCCTGAAAGAAAAACCCTCTTTCAGGTTTTCCCATGAGGAACAAATTAAAGAAACTCATTTCTCCTTACTTACTCAGTTTCTAGTAAGTTACAGGTTCACCGATAATGAACTTCTGAAGCCGTTTGAATTAAACATAGTAAAGATGTTGCAATTATTAAAATTTCAAGGAGGGCTTAGAAACTGTTGGTCTGTTGGTGAAGCTGTTCATCATCTCAAAAACAATCAGAACAACACATTCCTCTTATTATTATTATTATTATTATTATTATTATTATTATTATTATTTCATAATAATAATAATAATAATAATAATAATAATAATAATGACATTTAATGAAAATGTCAAACGCTGTCCTCTGCTGGATAAATGTGTCATCAACATGAAAAAATATAGGATGACAATTTATGATTAACATATTTGTATTGTAATGTTTTTTTTGCTTCTTTAGACATTCATTTAAAAATGTATTAAGAAAAAGTTAATAGGTTTAGACTTAATTAAAATAAATTGCATTAAATTAAATTGAATTAAATTACACATACTTTATTAAATTAAGTTGAATATATTTAGATTTCATTTCATTTCTTCCCTCACCCACTAATTTACAGTATATTTCATCTAATCATCTCATTACAGTAAACTACAGACACTGCCTGGACAAAAAAAAAAAAAAGAAAGAAAGTCACACGTTCTACAACTATAATGTTGGACCTTCTTTTTCCACCAAAAAAGATCTCCCATCATATTTCTCCAAGATGATGCTTCACCGCTATCCTTCCAGGTTTTAATAATGCGTCTTAACCCAATGTTAGTAATCTCCTTAGTTGTTTTCTTTGCTAGATGCAGGATAATAATTTGACTCTTCTGAAACAGAGTAACATTTTTGCCACGATCACAGGATACGTCTTCTATCATGGTTGTTTAAGAAATGGAGAAGCTCCTCACTACGTTAGTTAGGGTTAAATAACTTGTTGCAGCTGAACCACATTAATCACTGCAGTAATTATCCAATGGAAGCCTCTAAACTATTCGATTAGATAAATGCAGATGGCAATGTTTTTTTTTTTGGATGTCCAGTACAAACCGGATTCCAAAAAAGTTGGGACACTAAACAAATTGTGAATAAAAACTGAATGCAATGATGTGGAGATGGCAAATGTCAATACTTTATTCAGAATAGACCATAAATCACGAAACAAAAGTTTAAACTGAGAAAATGTATCATTTTAAAGGAAAAATATGGTGAATCAAAATGTCAATTTTTCGCTGGGTAACACCTTTCTGATATTGCTCCACTATCTTTCTGCGCAACATTGTGGGAATTGGTGATCCTCTACCCATCTTGGCTTCAGAGAGACACTGCCACTCTGAGAAACTCTTTTTATACCCAATCATGTTGCCAATTAACCTAATTACTGTTAATTGGTCTTCCAGCTCTTCGTTATGCTCAAATTTACTTTTTCCAGCCTCTTATTGCTACTTGTCCCAACTTTTTTGGGATTTGTTGACACCGTGAAATTTGGAATCAACATATTTTTCCTTTAAAATGATACATTTTCTCGGATTAAACTTTTGATCTGTCATCTATGTTCTATTCTGAATAAAATATTGACATTTGCCATCTCCACATCATTGCATTCCGTTTTTATTCACAATTTGTTTAGTGTCCCAACTTTTTTGGAATCCGGTTTGTAGATTTTCCAGTTATTGCATTACATTTAAAGCACCATAATGAGACAAATGAAACCTCAAATTGGTTGGAATTGTAGATTAATTAAAGTGCATTCATTAATGCATTCATTAATTTATATGTGGTTTATATGATTGAGGCTAAAGTGAGATGGTATTGAAGATTATGGTACAAATCAGATTTATTTAATACAAGGATATTTGTAGGGCTGATCAGCGCCATGTCATTATAAGGAGACTGAAGCAAAGCATTAAAATTTTTTATTTATTTAGTCTTTGGTGCTGAAGTGATTCAGACATTGTGTGACTCGAAGAATCGACCTCTGAGTAATTCATCTTCTTAATCACAGATCAGCACTTTGTTACTCACATGGCACCACGTCATGTCATGAGACTAAGTAAGAATATGTATTTAGTTAGTACAAATGTAATGGCACCCTATAAAATGAGAAGGGCTTAATGGATGTGTGTGTGTGTGTGTGTATGTGTGCCACTATGTCACGAAGGCTGACCTGCATTACCAGAAGTATTTGCACATGCCATGTTTAGGAGGCGCAGTTTCACCCTTTCAGCTGTCGTTTTTGAAATCCATTTCTGTTCCTGGAAAATGTTGTTTTTTTGTGGGCGTGGCTTAAATGCAAATCAGCTGTGTTGTGTTCACACGTGGTAGTTGTTCATGTACTGCATCACATGATTATGTACAGAGAAGACGGTGTATGTCTTGCTGGAACTGTTAATTCGGGTTCGACCGTTGGAAATAGTTTACACACAAATAATGTATGATAATAAATAAATAAATAAATAAATAAAGCCAGATGTTTAAATTTCAATTAGAATTTTTTTTAAAGACTCATTTTTATCAGATTCGCCGTTGAAAGCATGGGACAAAACGCAAAGCGAAAAAAAACAAAAAAAACAAAAACAAAACAAAACCGAGTCTCTTTCTCCGCGAGTGTCTCTGCGTACTGTCTTTATCTCTCCTCAACAGTGTGGTTTCGTTCTGCTGACCTTTTCGGTCCGAAGCACTCAGGCGCCTCTTCAGGATGTGAGATTGTGAAGAGAGTGAGCGAGAAGATCACGCCTGCAAGCTGAGGCCGGCTGCGCGGTGCACACGTGAAGGCTATGTGCAATAACACTTAATGCCTCGTACATCGTGTGCTTGTTTATTTGCATCTTCTGCTCGCAGCGGGTTGAAGTTCACACTCGCATGCACTGTTGAACCTGCTCTAAAATCCCTCTGCATCCCAGAGGCCCCAAAATACCTTCAGGTCCTCATCATATGGGTGTCAGATGCGTTGGGAGATGTCATCTTCACTCGTTTCCTGTTTTCACTTCAGTTATTGGCAGCTGCAGACCCATTTTTACCAAACCACTGTTTCACTGTTTTCCTCCAGTTCTCATTCCTTCCTCCCACACCTCTCTCTCCAGCGACAGTCCTCTATCTGTATATATATCTTTTTCTTCTCCACGCCACATCGCAGATGCCTCCTTTTCCACACATCTCCTTTCACTCTTTCAGCTCTGCAGGTGCAGGTGCGTACTGAAACTCCAAAACCTTTTTCTCCCTTATCTCACATGATATGGTTTTTTATTTATTTATTTATACTTTTTTTTTTTCTTTTTTCATCAGCAACTCCTTGACCTTCTCTTGAGTTTTAAAATAGAAGCTCAGAGGTGGTCTTATCTTTAAACAATCGTACATGTTAGATGATGGATGGTAGTTTCCCCCTTGGGCGTGGCTCTGTGTCTGGTGAGCCGTAGGAAGACAAGTGGAAGCCCCCCTTAGCATCTCCTTCCTCCTCTTGCTTTAGATTGCGACCTAGCTCTCCGAACTGCCTAACCACAAACCAGATACTCAGTACCCAGAGGTCTTTGCAGCAGTCTTTTCTCTCTCTCTCTCTCCCTTTTTCACGCTCAGCACAGGAAGTCGCCAAAATTGGTTGTGTGCGTGTGTGTGTGTGTGTGTGTGTGTGTGGAGGGGAGCTTGATAGCATCCCCTTTTGCACATTCGAATCAGACCAGTGTGAGTGTGAAACTCAGAGAAAAAAAAAAAAAAAGAAATGTATTTAGCACTTGACATGCAAAACATAACTGTACCTCTTTTGTTGATGGCGTTTGGTTTGTGTCGTCAAGGTGACCCCCCTCCATCCAGAACGCCTGAGAGTGTGTTTTGGGTTACAGCTCAGGCTCAGGCCAACACTTGAGCTGGATGGGCTTGAGAGTGCAACACCTACAAATCCTGTGCACCAACTTCATCACCAGTTGAACTTTTTTTAGTATCAGCATGGTGAGATAACGCTAAAAGATGAAAGGAAGTAAGGAAGTTGCCAAAAAGTCTTGTAAACACCAGTTCGGTAGATTCCTGCGGTGTTGATGGCAGAACTTGAAGTCAGAAGTCTCTAGTGTACAGTATGTATATCAAGGCTTTATTCTGAGAAGAGCCTTGTCTGTGATTATAGCTCCTTTTTATTTCGAGTTGTACGTGTGTAAGCTCACACCGCTGACTCGTACCACCATGCCATGGAGTGGCCTTATTCTTCTGAGGCTTTCTGAATGGGGTCATTTCTGTGATCAGGTGAGGAAAAGCTACACAAATATGTGGAGATGGATGGGCCTGAAAATGCCACCATGACCACATATACAGTACCACATGCCAATTTGGTATGACTCCACTGTTTGCCATTTAGTGCACCAGTTTGCTATTCAGGTAACATCAAATCGGCACAAAGAGGTAGTAGCCGAAAGAGGACTCCATCAATTTTGAGTAGAGGTCACTTCATATAGTTCTGAGAATGGATTAATCTACTAACCTTTTGGTCCAGATCTGAGCAACTATAGGATTACGGTTTACTTGTACCACTGTTGGATGGATTGTACTGACATACTGTAATTTCTGTGGCTGGAAAAGGAAAAGCCGTTCAAAGTACTGGACCTGGAAATGCCACCATGACACATCACGCTCTTTTACCGCTTTGTGCAGCCAGGGGTAGCTCAGTGGTTAAGGCATTGGACTACGGCTCGGAAGATCCCAGGTTCAAATCCCACAACCACCAAGTTGCCACTCTTGGGCCCTTGAGCAAGGCCCTTAACCCTCAACTGCTCAGATGTGTAATGAGACAAAAATGTAAGTCGCTCTGGATAAGAGTGTCTGCCAAATGCCTAAATGTAAATGTGTGGCATTTTTTGGGTCGAAGCAAAGCAGCAAATTAAAAATAAGAATGTTGGTACACCAGTCAAGTGAAGCCAAGCTTGGAATTAAACTAGATCTATATCTCTGAATATCACTTTTTCTTATCCCTACCCTGCATATTGTGTTTTTCCCAGGATCTATTGACATGAGGATTGTCGTTGACTAAAACCTGTACTCACTTCCCTGAGGCCATTTAGGGCAGTAGTGGCTCAGTCGGTTAAGGCTGTGGGTTACTGGGTTACTGAGCAGAAGGTTGAGGGTTCGAGCCCCAGCATCGCCAAGGCCTTTAACCCTATCTGCTCCAGAGGGGCTGTAAGCTGGCTGACACTGTGTTCCGATCCCAGTTTCCTAATTGGGATATGCAAAAAATAACTTCACTGTGCTGTAAAGTACATGTGACAAATAACTGAATATTCTATTCTAAAAACGATGCATGGTTGTCTTCAGGACTAGTGGTGCTGAAATTCCCATTTCCACCAGAACCCAGCACATATCCCTCGACTTCACCTCTCTACGTCCCTTTTTGCCCCCCAATCAACCATTTTTTCCCCTTTTTTGGCATGAAGGCAAATCGGCATGAAGAGGCAGCATGCTTCTTTTCCAGGGTGTGTTCTCTCCAGTGGTTCAAAAGGCCAGAAGAGACAAACCCCCATGCCACCAGACAGGAAAAACTGGAATAAGACTCATTCACAGTTGCACAATAGTCCTGGAGAAATCTCAGGTGCCAAATAAACAAAAGACTAGTAGCAGCTATCAGTGCAGTAACGAGCATGCCCCTGTGCAGGAAACTTTGCCCCGTTTGATGAGTTCAGGCATAAACGTACTGTACAGCCTGTAAGTTTAACTGACAGAACTCACTGGCAAATGATCAAGGACTTCGTGACCTGAATCAGGTGTGATTGGAGTAAAAAAAAAGAAAGAAAAAAAAAAAAAAAGTAAAAACGTTGCAATGCAGATCGGTTCTTCTGCATTGTAGATAATTTTCAAGGCAAGCAAAGATGGTGCTTTTGAAGGTTTAGGGTTGTACAATACTTTGGAAACATTGAGAGAACTGAAGAAAGGGTTACGTTCTTTTAGAGTGGCCGCGAATTTGCCGGTTACGTTTTTCATTCCTGTTATACGAGGTGTTCGTTTTCAAGTGCTTCAAGGATTCGTTTAACTGGCAACCAGGTTACAAAAAACAAAACTACATGCTTCAAGGACCTTCAGATTACGTCTTTATGACATCTTTATGAGAACGTCCCTGCAACTGCTGTACAATTATGCTAATTTGAAGTTGTTAAAATGTTTTTTTATTTCTTTTTACCCCTTTGTTTGCCCTACAGAGATAGTGGTTAAAATAAGGAAGCTATCAAAAAAAAAAAAAAGAAAAGAGGCTTCTTCACATCAGGCAACGCTCATGACACATTTACCACAGAAGGAGAGACGCAAAGCCAGAAGCGCCTTTCAAGTTTTGGGCACAGGTCACTTTATATTTAGCTCTGTTTCTGAGAATGGACTAATCTCTGAATGCATCTTACTCCATTTCTTTTTTTTTCTTTTTCTCACTCTCTACCGATTCTGTCTGTAGCTTTCTCTAGACAGCTTCACTTTTTGTTTGAAATACGCATGCATTTGTTTTTCTGGCTTCAAACTGAATATAGAATTTGCATTTTCAAATTGATCGTCAAATTAATTGACCATCACAGACCTTGGCGAGTCCATGTTTTGCAAGACTGGAGCAGAGCCAGCATCTGGGTCGACCTCCTAAAAATCAAAGCGAGACAGTTAAAGAGATAGACTTCACCGTCAGGATGTGAGTCATGTGCATGCTCGATCAGCTCAGCTAAGTCAAAAGATGAACATCTTGAGCAAGCTCATACTGTAAAAGAAGAAAGAGGGTAGTGTAGGGGATACAATTGCACAAGTCGCAGCTTATCTCAAGCATCGCAACCCCTTTTAATGCAGAGAACAATGCGCATTTCACGTTACGCTGTGCATGCAAGTTTCTCGGAGGGGTTTCAGAAAAAGCACAGAGCACTTCAGAGTAGATCGCACCATTTGATGAGGGGCAAAGGGGGGATGCCAGCTTTTACAAACAAGACATAGATCGAGGAGATACCCATGGGCTGGCATTTGTGTGTGGTAGAGGGACCACAAGCGCATGCAAAGGTCAGCGAAGGAAGCCACCATAATGTTGTTATGGCACAAAAGCGACGGTTATCAGATCTAAGGGGTTGCCACAACCTATGTAATTAACACATATTCCAAAGAAAATCACATCATAAAATGTTAAATAAGCTTTCTAGACAGTTCTGTTTATCTAAATTAAATCAAAACGTCTATTATGCACTTTGTCACAAAGACGCTATACAGCTAGATAGTCCCACCATCCAGTCAATCAATTATTCTGTGCTTACCAGCACACACACACCCACACACACACACTCACACACACTCGCTCAGAGAGAGAAATCAGCCTACCACACCTTTTTTGGACTGGGAGCACAGAAAGAAGATGCACGCAGACCAGAGACCAGATTCGAACCCCCAGTCCTGGAGGTATGAAGTGACGATGCTAACCACTAAACATCTGGACAAATGTGTATTATCAAGTTTCTTTATACTGTATGTATAAGTATAAATCAAACGTGGCCTTCATAGTCCATGATGCAGCTTGACAAGTAGAAACTTTGAAACAATCCGGGATTAATATAGAAAACATAGATAGTTAGAGAAACTGAACTCAGAACAGTAGCGAGGAGCTCAGAAAGCCCAGGCGTACTGGAACATTATACAGTATACGAGTCCAGTCCAGGACAAAGAAACAAAGGGGGTTTGAAAAGGTTAAAGGTTAGGAACAGGTGCACACATTAGGGAATGAACACAGGTGGAAACTAAACAAAATGAATAAATAAATACAATAAATGCACCAGAACCATGAAGTGGGAAATTCATAGCCACAGTGTACGGGTTTAGGAGAGTTAAGACAAATGGTAACGAATGCGTCATAAGAATGCTCAGCGCGAGCAGAGCAAAACCCCAAGACAACACATTGCTCTGCAGGATGACGTGCAGTTAGTCGCCGCCAACGGTTGAGGTCCAGAAGGAGGAAGAAGGTCAGACGCATGGCTTTAGCTGTTTTACTAGTTGCTGTTAGCACTGCTTTAAATTCCCTGCGCTGCCAGTGCTACTGATGATGTCATTGGACTAAGCATGCATGTCGGCGAAAAAAAGACACATTAACACTACGCTGACCGTTATCAATCAAGTCACATCACCACATATCGGATCTGTATCAGAGTATCTCCTGGACCACATAGGAAAGTAACTCAGATCCATCAGACCTGGGTGTTTATGAAGCATCAGATCCGTATCGCATTAGCGTAAAAAGTCAAATTTTTATTTTATTAAGATTAATCCGAATTTATTACTTATTATGGATTCATGAAGTTAAATCCTGAAATTACAAATTTGACTTCTAAGCATTCAAGCGAAAATGTGTGAACATCTACAAAACAGCAAACTGTTTCATCAGTGTTTAAGATTGAACAAGATTTAAATACGTAAATACTGTATGTAGATCGATCTAAAGTCGATTTCAAGTCACTTCCTGAACTTGGAGTTGAGGAAGGCATTCAAAATTTGCATTTCAAGGGTCGTATCCTTTGTTTCTTCCTGGTCCGAGGGATAAATAAAGAAAATGACAAGTTATGACCTTTAATCAACTGCTGTATTATTCCTTTGGCTGGTCCTCGTGTTAAATATTACATACAATTATAAAAACACAGTTGTTCAGTAAATGGTTAAATAGTTTCTTAACAGCCAAAAAGTTTTTTTAGTCATTGGTGACTTGCACTTAAGCTCTCGATGACAAACTCATAACCTTCCTAAGCTGCTACAGTATTATAATTATTACAGTACCATTTCCCTGTGTAGTAGTGTCAGTTCCTGTCCTCAAGACAATCAATCATGTGCGTATTATCATGTGTCGATATGCTAGTTTGCCTCTTGTCCAAAATTCTCATCTTATTCAACCAAATTCTAAATGCTGCTTCAGATAATAAAGTTCAGCACAAATGAAGACACTAGCAGGTGTTAAAATTGGTTGTTTTCTTCACGGTACGTGCTCCACTCTGTTCTATCTTTATTAACAGTTCAATCTAAGTGCACTATAGTGACAAACGCTCAGCAACGGCACTGATAATCTCGGTTTCTTTATTCTAAGCTCATTATTTTCTAGAAAAGCTCTGTATAGAAATTTAAAGAAAGCTTGTATATGATACAGAAAGTAACAGGATCACAGATAGTACTGTACAAAAGTCTAGAGTCCCGCTGGTCTCAGTTTTTAATGCAGAATTTAGTGTATATATATATATATATATATATATATATATATATATACACGAAATACTGCATTAAAAATACATATATATATATATATATATATATATATACACACACACACACACACATTTCAGGAAAAGAAAAAATAAATAGTAAAATACTAAATGTATTGCTATATGTTGTATATTATTATTATTATTATTATTATTATGTATATAGTACACATCATAATATTTTTCTTTTCCTGAAAGTGTGTATACGTTTTTTTTGTCTGACTCTACAGAAGTCCTGTACTTTAGAGTACAGATGTTTATAAACAAAACAAAGTAACAGTAAAAGTTTATAAACAACTGTTAGTTTCAGTATTATATTTAAATTGTAAACAAGAGATTTTCATAATTTTTGCTCTGGGTATTAATTATATTAAGTGAACAAATGAAAATGATAAACTTTAAAGAACTGCATATACAGTAGAGGCATGGAGACCTAGAGGACATAGAAAACTCTTTCTTTCTTTCTTTCTTAAAATATTACGTGATATAAAGATATAGATATAGAGTTAGATAAACAGATAGATAGATAAATAGATAAATGTTCACATTCACACCCACACCCTTACGCCCACGCACAATAGTAACTGTTGATTGTCATGCTGAAACACGTCCTCTGTTTAAACGAGAGGAAAGTGAAGAAAAGAAAAACGACACACACACACACACACACACACACATACAGTACACGGCACGACGCGCTCAGAGTTTAAAGGTATTTTAATGCAGAAAAAGTCCATGCTTTAGAATCCAACACCTTACAGCTTTCCTTCAGAGGGGCAACACATTAACATCTTGTAAAAAAAAAAAAAAAAAGGAGACTCTCCTTTTTTCTCTTCAAAAAGAAAAATCATTTCTACTGCATGAGTTCATTAAGATGCCACATTTTTATAGGCATCTTGGCAACACAATACCTGAGAAGGCCCAAACATTTAAACACACACACACACACACACACACACACACACACACACACACACACACACACACACACACACACATAGAGAGAGAGAAAAAAAAAAGAAAAAAAAAAAAAAGAGAGATGAACCCGATTTAACTTTTGTACCAAAATATACTGCATTTCGTTCGTACATATCGTCACTATATATATATAAAAATACACCGCAAGGCCTCGTTTTTCTTTTTTGCTGTTCGTAAGGCCCGCAGTAATAAAAAACACTTCTTTCACAAAAATATATATATATTTACAGTAATGTTCAAATATCAACCCCATACACATGAATGTAATAACAAGCTAGACTCTGAGTGCCGCTGCATTAACTTCAAGTACGTTCCACTGATCCCAAAGTGTAGATTTAATAAATGAACACTCGTGCGCTTGTGGATGTAAACATAGTCTTTACGTCGATGCGTCCTTCACCTCCTTCTTTGGGTCCTTTTTGTTCTTTTTTTTTGTTTGTTTCTTTTTATTTTGTACATAATGTTTTACTTTTTATTTTTAATTAAACACAAGCCAGAGTGTAAGCCATGATATGTAATGAATCTTCAGACTCGTTTTTACAAGAAATCTACAATTTCCAGTGGGAAAAAAAAAGCTACAGTGCACAAAATAAAAACGCAGAGAAGAGTCGAATGAATTCAAATAAAATACATACAACTTATCATTTTCATTACTGACTCTCAATACTTGTGTTTGTCTGGAAAATAAAATGCACAAAAATCCGAAAAACAAAACAAAACAAACAAACAAACAAACAAACAAACAAACAAACAAAAATGTAAGAATGCTTTATGTTAAAAAAAAAAAAAAAAAAGATAAAAATTGGAATGTGTGTGTTCGATCAGTGCTACGACTCACGGCCTGGGGATCATTCACAGTTTTTACCCATAATCCATTTAGGAAAGGAATGTAAAAAGCTCAGAAAGCACACAATGCTAACAGCGCTCACCATGCAGATGGAAAGGTAAAATGAAAACAAAACAAAAAACAATCAGCCCAAAGTGAGAAAAAAGTGTCTGAAGCACTAAAGAGACAGGAAGCAATAAGGCTACGAGTGTCAGACCATCGAAACTGTTCAAGATATCCAGGCGACGCTGACTTACCTATGAACATAAGAGCTATGTTCAAGCTAAACGTTTCACAATGCTGATGTATTATTCGGTCTGAACTTTCACTAGAGGTACGACCTGCATCGTCATCGTTAAAGGCCTAGAAATAAGGAAGCGCTGAATAGCACACTTCGCGGTATGCTATCATAGGAAAATAATAAAGTAAAACACGATGGTGGGGGAGGGGTGGGGGAGGTGGGGGAGGGGGGTCGGAAGTGCTACCGCACTTACTGTAAGTTGATTAGTTTCCTATAACAGCACACTTGAAAAGTTTTATCCCTTTTATACCACACCAGCTGGCTAATGATTACCCAATTTTTGTGGTCAGTTGACTAAATACATAACTAGTACTGTATTTCCGTCCACAAGGAGTTTAGTTTTAGTCGTTCTCTCTCTGGCCTGCTTTTTTTTTTCCTCTTTTTTTTTTTTTTTTTGAAAAGAAGCTCCGTTATAGTAAAACATTACATGACTGTTTCAAAGTTCTGACACTGGAGACTCCTTCCTTAAATGTGAAAATTTTATTAATGTATGAGGAATTTCTGGTGTATACAGATGAGGCCGTCAAGATTTGTCATGCAAAAGGAGCCTCTGTAATAATACGAATAATAATAATAATAATAATAATAATAATAATAATAATAATAATGTGTCCAATGAGATTAGAGAATTTGACAGTGCTGTGGTATGATGTATTGTATAGTATTGAGTCAATATTGGTGTAATAATTGAGTAACATTTCAAAGTAACATTTGAATATAGAGCATTTTGCAAAAAAAATAAAAAAATAAACTAAAACAAACAAACAAACAAACAAGAAAAGCTGCATAAACTTAGTTATATAAATAATTTGATCTAGAGTCAATACATGATTTTCCCGTATAAAATTTCAGGTCCATGCAACAGTGGATCAGATTTAGGTTTAACCCCCATCCACACACTTTAATCTACAAAAGTAAATAACCTCCCTTTTTATTTAAAAAAAAAAAGTCAATTCCAACCTGAGGTGTAAGAATAAACAAGCTAATACCCAGCGCTCCAGCATAGAGCTTTTATAACAACCAGCATAATAAAGCAGCGTAATAAAGTGCGAGCTGTAATCGTTACCTGTTAAGTGAGTGAGTGGGTTAGTGAAGAAAAAGACACACTGCCAAACAGATAAGACATCGTGCTACCGGTGCAGTGAAGAGGCTCATTACGGTGTGCTGCAGTGCAGAATGCTGCTTTAAAGACAGAATGGAAAACAAACAAACAAACCAAAAATAAAAACCCTATAAATTGCTGCCTGTTAATGTGGCCACCAAGCTACATCATATTGGCAGCACAGGGAGCGTAGGTAGTAGTCAAGCATGATGGGGTGAGTGTGATCCTGCACGTACTCATAGTGAAATTAATAATAAGAAAAAAATGCAACTCAACCTCTAATGCTAAAGTTATAATATAATGTCTAAAAAGGGTGATGGAAAAGGCAAGCTTTAAACCAGAACAGTCAAAACATCAGCAAGGCACTGAGAAAACACAGCAGCACACACACAAAAAACTAAAAAAAAAAAAAAAAAAAGATTGACATTTTTTAGTCTTTTCTCCTGAAGGTCCCTTGTGTGCAAGTGCACTTTGTTCCTGATACTCTCATATGGCGACATCTATAAAATCTAATATCTATAATCTATTAGTCCTTTTGTGACAGTTAAGACAGCGAGAAACGACTCACAAAAGACCAGACAAACATAAAACCCTTCATGATGTTCAAGGTAATATAGCTGCTCTGTTTTTTTTTTCTTTCTTTTTTTTGGGGGGGATTATGCAATAGATAAAAAAAAAAAAAAAATTTAATAACAATAAAAGAATGAGTGTCTGTGTATGCGGAGGAAATTTCAAACACATGGTTCACATCATCTACGTATTTAAACTAAAACCCTCTACCAAAATATATCGCCTTCAATAATCAAAATTATAAACCTGCTGGAATTAAACCTTCATATATGTATTTGCTGGATTTTTTTTCTTGCTCAGCTCGGGATCTCTGGCGCCTCCCACGATCCTGGATCCCAGGCCTCCTAACGAAAGGTGTGCACTCCGCGGACGATGTGCGAGGAGAACTCGTAGCGATCCTTGCAGCAGTGGCCGCAGATGTTGCACTCGAGGGGGTCTCTGTAGCCGTGGCAACCCATGTGGATGGTGTACATGACGTGATCTAAAAAAAGCACGCGGCAGTGCTCGCACTGGAACACCCGGACCTCGTTCCCTTCCGGCCCGAACACTCGGATCCCATCTCTGACGCCGTGCGGGTGGCCGCCCTCGTCCGGCCGTGCCAACGCTGCCCTGACGCTGACACTCGTCTGATTCACCGGCTTGTCTCGCGGGCTGCTGCGAGCCGAGTCGGCCGAATCTTGCCCGCTGTTGCTGGGGGAGCGGTCACGCACGTCGTGCACCTCCCCCCGCACCGCATGAGAGGTTTTGGGCCGCGCCAGTGTGATGGCACCGTTGGCGCGGGAGGAAAACTCCGGTTGGTGGGCTGGATGGTGGGACAGGTGGAGGGACTCGTGGTTGCTCGGGCGATCCAGGCGTGGCCCGAGAGGATACATGGAGTGGAACAGGGGGTTCACCATGGGCACCACCTCGGGCATGGTGAGCGACGGGTGAGACAATATGGGACGCAGAGTTTCGCTGTTCATATAAGCGATGGGATTACTGAGCGCCTGGTCCATCACGTGAGCCTGTATCATCTCTGCTTCCTTATCGTACTTGAGGCCAACATCAAAGTTCAGGTCGGGGTAGGAGTAGCGCATCATCTTCTCTCCTGCACAACACATCAACAATTGTACAACCTTTAGACAGATACATTTTAAAAGTTGTTTTGTTTTGCTTTTATAAATTAAAGTTTCAAAATTGTCAAATTTATTACATTTTATTTAGCATTAAGTCCACCATTGCATCATTTTATTTATTACAAACGTGTGAAAACGGTAATGTCATTTCAATTCAAAGAAGCTGGTTCAAATTATAAGGCAGACGCAAGTCCAGGTCCAGGATCAGTGCATTATGTTAGTGATTTTTACAGAAACTATCCTTCATCAAAAATGATAATTTAACATTTATGGAAATTTTTTTTTGTCAAACTTTGCAAACAATCAACAATTGCAAACTTTTCTTTTATCCCAAAATACTGTTTTGTTTTGCTTATTATTGAGCTGTTTATTATTTGTTTATTAAAGATAAAATTTTTACAACTGCTAATTAAGAAATTATGGATTTGGTTGTGAGCAGCAGGAATAACTCCTCGGTTCATTTTCTTCTAAAAAACACAAACGCTAATCACACTTCAACACCGTTTTTGTTACGCCAGAAAGAAAAGATGCTAACGAAAAAGGCATCCGATATATTTTGAGTTCAGATCATGCTTGTATGTTTTTATGTTTTTTTGGTCTGAATAAAGTTGGAAAGCCCCGTGTGAAGAGCCGGGTGAGCGAATTTAACCCCTGCCTAACGTGGATGTGGTAAGGTGTTGCGCGTTGCTAGATTAAAGTTACAGGTGTGAAAAAACCACAAGGGGAAAAACATCTCCAGCCTGTAGCAAATTAGGCTCACTGTCTCTTTCGCTTTCCTGCAGTGTTTGGATTTAGCAAACACTTTCACCTTGAAACCACACTGCACCGAACTTTTTGCATAAGGATTTGCATAATGAACGCTTTTGTAAAAAGCGCCGTAGAATGTCGCTGAAGAAAACGCGAGGCATTATACACACATTTCAGCAAAAAGAGAGGGAAAAAAAAAAAATAAGTAGAGCATGAAACCTGTTTTGGCTCTTAGCCCATTTTACTGACATTATGATCTTGGCTTCGAAAGGAAATATTTGTGGTTATATTTAGCAATCAGTTCTCATTTTGAGTAAGACTACAGTATTTCCATTGGTGAGGTGACTGCTCGCGAACCTTTGTTGTATTATGCATGTGTACGTGTTATTAACTCAGTAAGCGTTTATTTAATGGAGGATAGATACTCACCGACAAATTTCTGCGGCGTGGTGCTCTTCCTCTTCGCCACATTGGCCTGCAGTCTCTCGATGACAGGCGGCCGCTCGAAGGGCACTATGCTCGGTACCTCTGCCAAGGATCTCGGCTCTTTAGGAACCTCTGAGTCAAGAAATCATGCAGAAGGAATTTTGTTTAAAAAAACGTGCTATGAAGTGAACTTTACATTTCTTGAAGGAAATGAAAATGAAAATTAGCCAGATCTCACAAAAAAATCACGCTTTTGCATATGTTGTGGATCGAGTGTGGATCTTGATTTTAGTGAAAATGAGCTTGATTAGTTGTATTTCTGAAAAGGTCTGGCTTATGGGGTTTAATTGTGTTTAGAAATAGTCTTGGTGGAAGATGTAAAGCTGGATTTATTGAGGTTGCCACCCATTTTTTAACTCATTAACCTATAGGGAATGGGCAGAGTTTTTACTAGCAAACGCTGGTATATTTCAAGTCATCGAAATGAGGAACGTTTTCAGTTAGCACAATGAAACTACCACTGAAGGAAGATGCACCAAACCAAGTACCCAATGAACAGTCAAGAAAATTTGGCTGACATTGGCTGACAGTGGCGGCTAAGAGCAACAGCATGACTCAAACTAAAATGGTGGATGTATAATGCGGTTATTATTAAAAAAAAAAGAGAGAGAGAACTCATGACCTCTTATCAAAGAGGGATTGAGGTCAGAGGTTTAGGTGGCCCAGTTATATTATGTGAAACAAGGCAGAGATTGTAACGCAGACTAACCAACATGGACAACTGTACGACTTGACTCAAACCAGATCAGTGAATTCAGTTTAACAAACTGTCTTGTTAAAAGAGCAATAAAATATTTATAGTAAAACAAACAAATACTGTCTGCAGTGCTTTAACTTTTCTGCACAAATCTAAAGGGGGATGGATTGTCAGATGAATGGACAGACAGGTAGAATAATGATGGAGTGAAAGCTATGACCCACCAGGCAAAAAATGGGTGGAGGCACGAACAGATGGATTAATGAATAGTTAGCATAGTGTATATACTGATGAACAAATGGACAGATGGATGGATAGTTAAGATAGTGTATATACTGATGAAGGTATGAAGAGGTGGATCAATGAATCGATGGATGGATGGATAACCACTCTCAACCTTGGTCAAGTTTTCCAGGTTTTATGCAGCACCTCAAAAAATTGGACTAGAGGTATTCCATGAGTGCTGATAATGAATGGTAACAGCACTGGGATGTTTAACTATATATAAAACTCTGGGTCTCAGGTCTTCTACAGTTTTCTGCCTGCCAAATCGCACATTCAAACCCAGTCATCTGATCACGCATTGGATCTGAACCATCTGCGTCACTTAATTTACAATTAAGCCAAGGTAGAAAACTAACTAGCTTAAAAAAAAAAGCCCGTATCCCAAATCTGTCTCTAATCCCTAATCAAGGAGACTACTTGGTGTGTGGAACAATGGATTGTAAACCCTACTGTACATTCATGTTCCATTTAATGCTTTTTGGGATTCAACCCTGGAACCTGGGAATTAACGGAGCTGATATTCTGAAGAAGAATAAGTGGCTACATACTGTAGTACCCTTAAGAATTTAAAACTGCTTTCACCCCCTACTTTTCACCACTGTCCGTTGCCAGATGTTCTCCAGGCACAGAAAGATACGCATTGGTGGAGAAAGATTAATGTTTAAACAAACAAACAAATCATAATCTGTTGATTATGAATGGTGTTCGTGTGTGCTTAAGTATATCAGGAAGAAATCTTTCAAATGAAAGTTCTTGAAAATTGCACAATTTAAGATATTGTTGTGGGCAAAAAGGGTCAAATTAAACAAATTAGTGCTGAGGTTTTATTTCTACATTTTTAAATTACTTTAACATAGGAGAAAAATGATATACATTAAAAAAATGCAGGAAAGGATTGGCTAGAACATGTGTAAGTGTACTGTCTTGACTTCAACACTGACTGTTGAATGCATGGATTGAAGTTATGACCCTTTTTCTGGCCAGATGAACTGACTTGTGGGCGGGGCCTATTTAACTAAACTACTTTCAATATAATTGAAATAGTAATAATGTGGACTTTAGACTAGTCTTGAGATATCTACTGAAAAGACATGGAAGTTCCTCAGACTTATTGGTACTTGGATCTTGGGATCAACTGGGACTTGATAAATAAGTTCTTGTTCTTGTTCATGAGGGTGTATAATTTTATTTTATATATATATATATAATCGTTCTCAAAAACCTCAGCAAAATAGCTAAATGCCTTTAGAGGTTGACTAGGCCTTAAAACCTTACACCCCTTCGCTAGCTCTGGTCTTGATTAGCCGTTCTCTCACTCACCTGCATACGGACCCGGATTTGGGGCGGAGTCCATGCCACCGCTCTGCAAGTAATTATGGCACCTCTCTTTGTGCTCCTCCAATGAGGTTCGCTGCTTGTAGCTCCGCCCACAGTAATTACACTTGTGCGGTTTACCCACTAAAAGAGAGAGAGGACATCAAAGGAGAGAAATGTGTCTATTAGTAATACTATGAAGCAAGTCATTCAGACTGTACGCACAACTGCAGTTTCGCTCTTTGAGGTAGTAACCGAGAGAGTGGGCACGTTCTTGTGATGATGCAACTCAATATGTATGAGATTGGTCAGCGGAGAGAAGAAAAAAAAAAGTAATGATCACAGTGGAATAACGAGCCCACACAGAAATAAAAACACTACGCATACACACACTATAGATATTATATATATGACTGGGTGTGTGACTTATTAACGCCAACCTCTTGCAGAGACTATTGTTTATATATACTGTATATATATATAGTGCCATGGAAGAAATGGTATTTGAGAATAGTAGAAGAGGGCACTATTATTATTTAATTAAAAATTTTAACATTTTATCTACTTCCCTTGCATATATATATATATATATATATATATATACACACACTACCGTTCAAAAGTTTGGGGTCACTTTTTTTTCTACATTCTACAACAATACTGGGGATTTCAAAACTATAAAATAACACATATGGAATTAGGTAATTATGTAACAACAACAAAAACAGCAGTTAGTTGTTATTGTAAGACACAGAGGTCGGCCTTTCTGTAATAGTTCCTGCAAGAACAGTATTGTCAAGTGCATTTGCAAAATCCGTCCAGCACCATAATGAAACTGTCTCTCATGAAGGCCGTCCCAGGAGGACGAGACCAAAACCTACCTCTGCTGCAGACGAGAAGTTCATTTAGAGTTATCAGCCTGAAAAATGACCAATTAACAGCAGCTCAGATTAGAGGCGTTATGAAGTCTTTACAGAGCAGAAGTAGCAGAAACATCTCAATATCAACTGTTCAAAGGAGATTCATGCAGTTTTTGGACGCCTTCAGCAAAACTTTACAATGTAGAAAGAAATAAACATCAGGAACCATCATGGAGTTAGAAAGTGACCCCAAACTTTTGAACTTTTTTTTCTTTAAGTTTTCAAGATAAGCAACATCTCTGATCTCTTTCCAATATGGAACATGGTTATTAGTTGTAAACTGCATGCGAAACAATCTTTTAGAGATCACAACATAGTCTTTTTTTTTTTTACTGATTATTTAAATAATATCGTATCATATCAATATCATATCATAATAGTATCATACATATTACACATTTCTGCATAGGCAAGATTTTCTCCTCATTGTTCAACCTCATGCTTGAATATCATGGACACTTGGGTAGTATTCAAAAAGTGCAATTAGTTCTGACAGCCCGAGCCACAGGAACACGGGCTACATCACACACAACACCCACACTCATGTAGTAGCTGGAAAACTCAGAGCAGCAGAAAGAAACGGAGGGAGGTTTTTTTTTTTTTTCTTTTTTCTTTCTGCTTAGCCAGAGCAGGTGTGAGGTGAATCATTGTCTCAGTTCCACTGACACTGAGCCTCCATACACACACACACACACACACACACATACACACACACACTAGGATGACACACACCAGCCCCAACAGCACAACAGAGTTCCAGTGTGGGCAAGCACAGAAAGGATGAAGAGGAGGATGAGGAGGAGGAGGACGAGGTGGATCCAGCGCTTCCAAGAACGCGTCATGTTCCACAAACCAGCGAGAGCTTCATTCATTATTTGTGCTGAGTCATTCATCAACCTATACGCTCTCTTTCATTCATTCACTCACACATGAAGCTTTTGCCGCCTCGAAAACGTCGACGAGTTGAGTCAGCCAAAAGTCTTTCCAATTCGACAGCCTGCCTCAGCATCTGTGGTCTAAAGCACTTTCAGTATTGTTCATCAAAAGCCGCTCGACCCCGAGAATACGGACCGGCACGTGAGAATGTATTCTGGAAAAAAAAAAAAAAGAAAAACTCCACCTGTTACGGTCAGACTCGTACCATTACCTATAAAGAGGGTGAAT